>JAAGEH010000021.1:8785436-8901105 GCA_011751065.1 Lasiurus cinereus
CTTTCTTTCTTTCTTTCTTTCTTTCTTTCTTTCTTTCTTTCTTTCTTCTGTCTTTCTCACTGGAGAGAGGATAGAAAGTTCAGAGAAAACTTCAAAATGAAACGGAAGGAAACTACTCCAGAAAGCTGAATATGACAATTGGTCAATAATTTACATCCATCAAAGTGAGGCTTCAAGATTTCTTTTCCTCCAACACAAACCTCAGCGGGTCTTGATCCTTTTTGTCTTTCCCAGGCCCTGTCTCTGCAGGGGATGCACCCCTCCTTTGAGGTGCATCCAGGAGATGTGGGGTGGAATCCCATCTCATAGTCTTTTTCATGGAGTTTTCCATGACCCTTTCTGTAGCCTCCTCCACTTCCACTTACACCTTCCGTCAACCCTCAGCTTTCAAATTTGATGGTAATTCAATCTTCTTCTTTCCTCTTCACATCCAAAGTAATGGAAAACAGATAAAAACAAACATAAGCCAAGACTGGTTTGGCTCAGTGGATAGAGTGTCGGCCTGCGGACTGAAGAGTCCTGGGTTCGATTTCAGTCAAGGGTATGTACCTTGGTTGCGGGCACATCCTCGGTAGGGGGTGTGCAGAAGGTAGCTGATTGATGTTTCTCCTTCATCGATGTTTCTGGCTTTCTATCCCTTTCCCTTCCTTTCTGTAAAAAATCAATAAAATATACTTAAAAAAACAAACAAACATTAAAACAAATAAGCAAACAACTCTGTTTCTCTTGTTCTGTGCCACAGTCTGCCTCTTCACCTGCCCTTGTCATGCCTGCCCTGCCACAGGGACCTGCCACTGTCACACATGTGCCAGGTCCTTTGGTGCCACTCCAGCGTACATTTCCATCTGCTCCTGAGGGGAGGGCTTGCAGAGCATGGTCCCTCATCTCTTGGTCACAGAGCTGGACCTGGGAAAAGACTCTGGGGTCACCTAAGAGGCCTCTTGAGAACTCTCCAAATCTGAAAGGATGCTGTTACTGAGTTGCCATCAGTGTTTTTTGCTTTGTGCATAGGGCCTGGGAGCACTGGGCCTGTGTCCTCTGAATGTGAGATTTGGGGACACCTATGTTGTCCTTAGAGAGATGGCTCCTGCTGTCCAGTTTGTAGGTCTGCCTGTGTGGGGGAGCTTCTGGACCCAGGTATTGGCTCCTGAGATCTTGGGGTCAACCCTATGATGTGAATTAAAGTCAGGGAAAGAGAGAGAGTTGTTCCTCCAGTGGAAGGGTGCCTGGGTCTCCTGGCACAGAAGCTTGAAAAAGTATTGCTCACATCAAGGGAGTGAGTGCTCTGAGCCGCCTCCTTCCATTGGGGCCTCTTTGCATTAAGGTCCTTTAGGGAGGTGCTGGGACCCAGGGATGGCTTAATCTGGAGCAAAAGATCCAGTTGTGCATGAAGATTCTGAACTGCACTGTCTCTGTGTGACAACCACTATAGGAGTCAGGCCAGGTGCAGTGAGCCACCTCAGGCACAGCAAAGTGGGACCAGATCAAGGTCACTACAGGCACTGTGCTGAGTGATAACTAGACTCAGGAATAAAGGGGGTTCAGGTGCGTCACCATATCTCCCCAAGCATGGAGCCCGGCCTGCTCGCAGCTCCAATTGTGGACCATTATTGCTTTTCCTTGAAGAGTGTGTGGTTAGTGTTGCTGTGGTTTTGATTTTCCATGTCAAGGAAGAAGGCAAAACTGTTGTTTCCTCTGAGAGCTACTTCTGATAGCCTAGTAGTGGGGAAGATTAATGGGAGATCGATGAGTGACATTTATTTACATATAGGATTTGGAAAGATGCTACTTTAATGAATTCATATCTGTTGCCCATGGTCTCAATAGATGTGTATTAGCCACTGTTGATAGTTTAACCATAACAAGAATCCCAGATAAAGTTCTCATCTGCCACCATTGAGGAGTCTGTCAGAGGCCACAGCGAAGCCTGCATTGTACATCTGGAGGTGGAGGGGAGGAGCCAGGGGCATCACCCATTCCCAGGAGATGGGTGCCAGCTCTAACTGCTCAGAGGGAAAGTGAGGCACAGCTACCGTCCAACTGGATTTATTGGGCTATTGCCCTGTGGTCACAGCATTCGTGCGCTGTCTGCTGAGGCATGCTCTGCCCTGCCTGGGCAAGGGGCCTGCAATGTGTGTGCTGAGTGCTGAGGAGGAACAGCAAAGGTGACCGTGTTTCCAGCCTCTGTGAACTGGAGAAACAGTCCTTTCAGTGATAGTGGGGAGAGGGCAGGTGTTGAACATCCAGACACCATACAGCAGGTCAGAGCTTGAACAAGCATTGCTCACATCAAGGGAGTGAGTGATCTGAGTCGCCCCCTTCCATTGGGGCCTCTAACCAGGAAGAGCTGATGTGGCAGGGTGTCAAGAACTATAGATCTTTATCCCAGGCGGTTGTGCAGGGGGCCCTCTTGCTGGCAGTACCAACTGGACAGGGCCTGGGCTGGCTTCATCACCACAGGGTGGGTAGATGAAAGGGGTCCTGTCCTACCAGGTCTCTTTGACCCCCTAACTCCTTCTGCAGCCTCTCTGTTCATCTCTGACTTGCTGTTGGCTCTCCAGCTAAATGGGATTCCCAGGTTCTCCACTGTACCACTCTGTGCTCTATCTCGATTGGGTCATTTACACACACCATTCACTCTGCCCACTGGCTTTCCCTAGCTTAACCTGGTTCCCTCCTCCTTCATGCTCCACTGCACCTCACAGGAGGGCAAGGCACACCCTGCAGAACCGAGCACCTGCTCCTGGCTCCACACGGCCCCTCTGCCTCCCCCTCCCTTCGCAGCACAGGGCTCTGTCAGGCTAGCCCCCGGCCTGCAGCACACTGTGCTCTCCATGAAGTCCAGTGTAGCTCGAGGGATGGTTTGTGACCTGCTATTGCAGTTGCTTATGAAATGTCTGCCTCACCCACGGAGTCGTGGCGTCAGGATGGAATGCTATGCACTTTCTTCACCACTGTCCTCAGGGCCCAGCCCAAGCCTGACTCTCGGCTGCTCCACCATAGGTTGAATCAGTATAGAAGCCTGAGGGCATCCATGGTTTCTGAGGCGCCGAAACAAACTGCATGGACTGGGCAGCCCGGACCAGCAGGAGTGTGTTCCCAGGTCTGGAGGCCAGAGTCTGAAGTTCTGATGTGGTGAGCGTGCAGCCTCTGAGGTCCCAGGTGGAGACCCCGACCCCTGCCTCTCAATCAGCATCTAATGGCGCTAGGAATCCTCCATGTTCCTGGCCTGAAGAAGGATCACTCCACTCTGAGCATTGTTGCCACCGGCGTTCTTCCCACGTATCTCTTTGTGTCTCATTCTCTCCTCATAGGACACTGCTATATTGTGGAAAGGGCCACTCTACTTCAGTGTGACCGCATGCACACTCAACTAGTTACACCCGGAACAGCCACATTTCTAAATAAGGCTGCATTCTGAAATTCCAGCAAGGATGAAATTTGAGGACATACTATCCAACAGAGCATAACGGATGTCTCCCTTCTTCCCTCCAGTTATTTGTCCAATGATGCCCCTGTGCAGCCTCCACTGAGGCTATGTGGATGGCTCTGCCTAGACACTCCTGGGCTTCCTCAGGGCGGCAGCTGACTGGTTCTTTTGATGGATTGTGGAAAGTCAGGTGGAGCAAGGAAAGGCTGAGGACTCCTGAGACAGGAGACCCTTTTGCATTGGCGACTCAGATCCAGATTCCTTGGAGTCAGCAAACCCTGTTTCTTCTGCACACTCTGCAAGCCACTGGCATCCACAGAGTGGGAGGGCATGGCTCCTAAGCATTCGTGCCAACTCTGAGCTCTAACCTGGAAATACTAGAGCATCTTAGTCATGCAACCCTAGCTTTCTTTCTCTGGGTCCTTCCTAAATTGTTCAGTTTGAATTGCAACTTGTCTACTGAGGGAGATGCAAATCTACCCCTGCTCTGCCACCACAAAGTGCCTAAATATGTGACCTGGGCACAGGCATACTTGGAAGTCTTGACCATCTGGGCTGGAGCAGAGAAAAGTGGGCCTCAGACAGGCTCCCCTCATACACTGGGGTCAGATATGTACTGGGGCAACTGGTAGGTCTCTAGATAGACTTGCACCCTATCACACTCTGCTATTGCCACCAGGCTGGGTTTGGCTTACTTCCAGGAAGCAAAGAGAATCAATATAAAAGCAATGGTACTGAAGAGAGTGGAGGGGCTGGCAATGCAGAAGCCTGGGCAGGCAGAGTGTTCCAGCCAGTTCTCAGTGCACAGAATCCATAACTGGGATGGGGAGGGATAAAAGTAACTACAGTGTCAAGCAAACCACAGATATTTAACAAAAAACAGCTTTATTGAGATATAATACACTGCCATACAATCCACCCATTTAAAATGTACAGTTCAATGCTTTTGATTTTAGTTATAGTTATGTAACCATAAATTTTAGGACATTTTCATCACCCCCAAAAGCATCCCTGTACCCCTTAAGTTATAATTCTTCTATCACATCAGCTGTAGGAAACCACCAAACTAACTTCTGTCCCTATAAATGTGTCTGTTCTGGCCAATCACATAAATAAAACCTCACAACACGTGGCCTTTGAAGACTGGCTTCTTTCCCTTGGCATCATGCTTTCAAGGTTCATCCACACTGTGCTCCATTCCTTTATGGCTGAATAATGTATCATTGCATGGTCACACCAAATGCTGTCTATCTGTTCCTCTTTTGACATTTGGGTTGTTTCCACCTTTTGGATGTCTTGAAAGATGATGTTATTGACATTTACATACAGGTCTCTGTGTGGACACGTGTTTGCATTTTTCTTGAGTATATATACCTAGGGGTGGAATGGTTGGGTCATATGATAACTCTAATTAACCTTTAGAGCAGCAGTTCTCAACCTGTGGGTCGCGACCCCTTTGGGGGTCGAATGACCCTTTCACAGGGGTCGCCTAAGACTATTGGAAAACACCTATTTCCCATGGTCTTAGGAACCAACACACAGCTCCTCCGTGTAGCAAAATGTAGCAATGTAGTTTACTGTTGTCATATTAAGACTGTTACCCATGCTACACCATGATTCAAGACAAAATTTCATTTATTTGTAATTAGAAATAAATATTTCACAATATATAATTACATATTGTTTTTGTGATTAATCACTATGCTTTAATTATGTTCAATTTTTAACAATGAAAATACATCCTGCATATCAGATATTTACATTACAGTTCATAACTGTAGCAAAATTACAGTAATAAAGTAACAACGGAAATAATGTTATGATTGGGTGTCACCACCACATGAGGAGCTGTCTTAAAGGGTGGAGGCATTAGGAAGGTTGAGAACCACTGCTTTAGAGGAACTGCAGGCCATTTTCCATAGCAGCTGAACCATTTAACACTCCTATCCACACTGTATGGAGGTTCTAATTTTGTCAGCACATACTATTATCTGACTTTTTAATTATAGCCATCCTAGTGGGTATGAAGTGTTATCTCATTATGGTTTTGATTTTCATTTCCCTTATGGCTTATGATGTTGAGTATCTTTTCACAAGCTTATTGGCCATTTGTATATATTCTTTGCAGAAATGTTTACTCATATCCTTTGCCCATTTAAAAAATATTTTTAGAGAGAGAGAGAGAGGGAGAAAGAGAAACATCGATATGAAAGTGAATCATTGGTCATCTGCCTCCTGCATGCCCCCTACTGGACATTGAGCCTGCAACACAGGCCTGTGACCTGACCAGGAATCAAACCCTCACAGAAGATGGTGCCCAACAACTGAATCAGGGCTTCTTTGCCCATTTTTAAATTGGATTATTTTTCTTTTTACTACTAAGTTTAATAGTTAGTAACATATTTTAGATACAAGTCTTTCATAAAATATATGATTTATAATTTTTTCCTATTCTGCATGTTAATTTTTCACTTTATTGATGGTGTCCTTTGAAGTACAAAAGTTTTTAATTTTGATGAACTTTAATTTACATATTTGATGTTGCTCATGCTTTTGGTATCATAGCCAAGAATCCTTTGCCAAATCCAAGGTCACAAAGACTTATATGCATGTTTTCTTCTAGGAGTTTAACAGTTTTTACTCTTACATTTAGGTCTTTAATGCAGTTGTATTGAAAAGCCATAGATATTGCTTTATATTAGAGAGATGTTTGGAAGAAATATGTAGGACAACTTACCCAATGACAAATTCATGTTTTTTAACAGATTTATACAATGCAAAATTTCTTTCACACACACATATATACTAATAATAGCAATACAAAAGTGGCAGCTATTGTGATCACGTGCTGAGTGATGTACTAATAAAGGCAAAAAAATAATAAGGTTCTACATTTTCTTGAGACTG
Organism: Lasiurus cinereus; assembly: GCA_011751065.1. Classification (NCBI taxonomy): domain Eukaryota; kingdom Metazoa; phylum Chordata; class Mammalia; order Chiroptera; family Vespertilionidae; genus Lasiurus; species Lasiurus cinereus. The sequence goes on from JAAGEH010000021.1 coordinate 8,791,774, forward strand.
CTCCTTTTAAAAATCAAGGGGAGATGACAGATTTTTGATTGACAGCATCAGAAATATGACAGAATATGTGAACCAAGAAATACATTTTCTGCCCAACATAGGGAAACCCAGCAGGATGCGGCCTGAGCCAGCTCCCCATGGCGGGTCTGGAGGAGTCCCTGTTGCAGAGCACCCTTTGCCTGACTTGTGGAGGTGGGAGAGGAGACATGCTTGTCCCTCTCCCCCTCAGATCCCCATGGTGGATAGGAGAGGTGGAGGAGAGTCATAGGTTGACCACAGGGACCTCAGGGCAAAATGAAAATTTATAAAAAATCTCTTGTTTAAAAGCAGAAGGGCCCTTAAAGGTATAAAAATAAAGATTTTTTTTCTTCTGTGGTCACTCTCTTGACCTGTCAGGTGGTTTCAATTTGTATATAAAGTTCTGCTTCTTAGGGCTCCAGAATATTCAGGACCTCAAAGACTGCAGACCTCAAAGACTGTCTCCTGTGCTCCAAGCCAGCCAGGACGGGGCACGGAGCCTGAATCTCCCTCCCTGTGGGCTTGCTACCTCTACTCCTGATGGCCGGGAGACAGGGCCTCAGGACACACTTGTACCTGGAATGGGGCAGGGCTCACAGTGCACTTTCTCCAGCATCAGCACCTGCAGGGAGAGACTGCATTAGTGGGCAGGTAACACTAAAGATGTTTCTCTTCTCATCTATGTGCCATTGCTGTTAGTGATAGGAGATCCAGCCCCTTCCCTGGTGGTAAAGGCTATAGATACAGCCTTTTGATCTTGGTCCTTCCCACATATGTCTGAAGCCAACTGTCAGGCTCGGGTTTCCTGGGAAGCAGACTTAGAGTTTGAGATGTGCAGGCAGGAAACTGGTTGGAAGTGGTGTCCAGAGTGATGCTGTGGAGAGTGGTGGGCAGTCTTGGAAAGAGAGAACAGTTAGACCCCGAGGCACTTTCAACAGGGGCCCCAGGCCCTCACGTGTGAGGGCAAGCACACATGTGAGTAGACCTGCACTGCCCAGCCCTTGGTTATGCCTGACCCCAGGTGGAGGTGCTCATGACCTCAGCTTCGTGAGTTCAGGCACCACCACCACTGGGGATTAAGGATGGTGCCCTGAGGGTGGGGGCTCTGGGTGCAACGCAGCCTTCTCTACAAAACCCCTCGCATTTGGCCCTTTTCCCTGGATAAGTATTCATTTGACTCAGCATGTGAGCCCACACTTGCTCTGGCTGTGCTCCTGTTTCCACTCTTCCTGGTGACTGTGGAATGATGCCAAGCTAGACCACCTGGAGCCATGCAGCACCAGGCAGTCCAGGAAAGGAAGGCTTCTTCTCACTCTGTTTCACAGTGGAGACAGTCTCCCTTGTGTCTTCTCAGACATCTGGAGTTGGGAAAAGCAGATGGAAGAAAGGCCAGGCTCCCTGTAGACAAGCAGCAAGAATGGCCATTGGAAGCTTAGCCAGGAAGTGAGAGACACCAGGGCTGGTTACTGACTGTCTGAACACAAGGCCAGGGGAAGGCCAGGCCAGACTGGCACTCTTTGACAGTAATGCAGGTACAGGGAGCTGACTTCTCAGAACACCTGGAACTGACTGAGCACAAGGAATTGACTCAAAACAAATACACTCATAAGATACTGATGATAATAACAGTAATGGCATGGCTATAATGTTGATGACAATGGCTAACCTTTATTTTGGACCTCCTTTGTGTCCAGGCCTCAGCCAAATTGTTTGCGTGAATTGTCTCCACTATTCCTCTCGTCAGGTCTATAAAGTAGGTATTAGTTTACTTCACATTGTGCAGAGGAAGAAAATCACCCAGAGAAGGCTAGTTAAGTTGCTCAAGTTACACAACTAGTAACCTGGATGGTCTTACATTAGACCCTGCACTCCTCTCCAAGCCTCCTATTTCTTATTACATGGTGCATATTCACCCGAGAGCTCAGGCCAAATTCCCTGGGGATCATCCTTTAGTTCTCCTATTCAAACATTGTGTAACTCATTTATCAGCAAGTCCTGTAAGTCTTACTTTAAAAGTTCTCAACATGACCACTTATCATCATCTGCCAATCCAACAGTTATCAGTTAGAATGAGCTAGGTTATGTCTTAGTGACCAACAATTCCCAAGTTACAGTGACTTAAAGGAAGAAAAATTTATTCCTTTCTCTTGCTACACATGCATTCAGGTCTGTTGGGGGCTCTGCTCCATGTTATTCTCACTTGTTGACCCCAAGAAGAATATATCTTCCAAAAAGAGTTCCTAGTGGTTAATAGGACTCAAATTCATAACCAGTCTAGCAGCCATTGTTTGCAGAGGTCCCTCAAATAGGCTGCATCTCATGGAAAAGACACAGGCCGAACTACTGCCTCCTGTGCTCTGCTTTGCTGCTGAGTACATCCAGATAAGCTTCTCAGATTTGTCATTTAACCTATAAGATCAAAACTTTCCCTGTTCCACTGGAGCTCCACAGCTGTAACTTCATTTGCATCTTTATCAACCAATTAGAGCAGCTCCATTCCAGCCAATCAGAGCTTTTTGGACCAATCAAACTGAAGATTTGAGGTTTTCATTTGCATGAGAACAGACCAACCAGGGGTGGGGGGAAAGCTCTTCTCCCTCTTAGCCAGCCTTGCTTCTGACTCCAGGGAGTGGGGGGTGTGAGGAGTGTTTCTGTTGAGGAGGATGCCTCAACAGAAACATAAGCTGTGATGCCTCAGAGCCCTGCCATATCACAGAATTGTTTTTCAGTTGAGCTGTTTTCACTGGGTAAAGGCTCTTTCCACCCCCCCATACCTCAAATTGGGGACTCCTGTTAGCACTGAATTGACAATGATGACCTTTCTGTTGACACACTCAAGAAATCCAGATGGACAGAGTTTCTAGAATGTATGACAGAGAACAGTTAAATCGTGTTCAAGCTCTTAAAGGTTTCTACTTCTCACATTATTCTGGTTGAAGCAAACCACAGATCTATGCCTAATTCTACAGGGTGAGAAGTGAAATCCTACCATAGACCCAAGAGGAGACCTGGGAGACAGGTGGGAAGCCTGCATTCCTGACACAGTCACTACGGATCCAGTCTCTAGTCTTCCTTGCACAAAGTACTTTAAAAGCCTCAAACCGGTCCCCTGCTTCTGCTCTTGTCTTATAATCCCTTCTCCATGTAACAGTTAAAATGATCTAAAATGTAAATCGGATCACATTACTCCAGGGCTTGAAGTCCTAAGTCTAGCATGTCAAACTCATGGCTCAGCCAATATAATAGTATGTAAGAAATACTTCAATAAAAATTCCGTAACTTAATTTTTACAATATCCTGTTATACATAATTATTAATAACAAACTACAATGTTTGCTAATGACTGATGACTATAATCGTGCTGCATTCATTTTCCTTACACATCATTTCTCTCCACTAATATTTTAGCAGCCGATGGCCATGTCATTAGTGCAGAGGAGGAAAATCACATGTCATTAGTCTGGGACTCACTTGTTTGGTGTGCACAACAGGAAATACTTTGCTTTCAGAGAATAAGAAAAATAGGTATATTTGCATTACACTTATTAATTTATGCTGTTATTCAATGTCTTGTAAGTTAATGTTCAAGAAAAAATATTAATTTTTATTAAAAAGTTCTATTATTTTATGTTAATGATTACTCATTTATTTCACCCCTTTAAATTCAACATGTCTCTATTGAAATAAACCTACATTTATATGAAAATTAAAGCTTTTGTGTGTGTGTGTGTGTGTGTGTGTGTCCACATAAACTTAAACCTTGTTTATTTGGCTTGTGTTAGCCTTTGAGTTTGACATGGTTGACCTACAGGCTCCAAAACAAAGGCAGTAAACTACAGTCCTCTGGCCAAATCTGGGCCAACATCTGTCTTTGTGAATAAAGTTTTTTATTTACATATTGCTTAGGGCCGCTTTCATGATTCAACAGCAGAGTTGAATAGATTTGACAATTGCATGCCCATGAAGTTTGCATTCCACAAGCTGGCCTTTACAGAGCATGTGCTGACTCCTGCCCTAAATGACCTCATCTCCTCTCATTCCACTTGCTCTCTTGCTATAGGCATGCTGGTCTGACTGTCTCCCGATTACCAGCTCATTCTTACCTCAGGACTATTGCACATTTTATCCTCCTGCTTGAAGCCTCTTCCCCCTTTTTTAACACTGCTCATTCTGTCCTGTCTGTCTGGTTTCTTCTCTGATGGGGCACTGCCTGACCCCTTACAATAGCACACCCACAAACTTGTCATTGTTTAATTATTCTTCGCTTTACCTGAAATTGGATTATAGGGTTTATTCATCTTCTCTGATGTTAAAATCTGGAGCTTTGGAGTGGGGACCTTCAGTGGTCTCAGTGCCTTGAAAATCTTCTCTTAAAATCTGTGAGTCTGTGTTTCTCATTTGAAGCTGACCAGTACCCTCCTGGGGAGGAAATTTTAAATTTTTGGCCTTAGCTCTAAAGAGAATATATTTCCATGAGATTTTAAAGATGACTTTATGTCTGAAGATTTTAATTTTTGCATTTGAGGGTCAGGAACAATAGTGGTATTATTATGCCTTTTTAAAAACACTTCAAGCAAATTCCGGTCATCTCTGGGAGGCAACTTTGAACATCTCTGTGGTCCCCAGGGAGAAAACCTTCTGTAACTTTGAAGCCAAATAGGATTTCTGGAAAGGAAGTTACAGTCCATTGAAAACATTCAGTGGAGCATGAAGAGCAGAGGGTTCCCTGTGGTGGGGCTGCAGCTGGGCCTGCCCAGGCGAGACAGGCCCTTCCCGGAGGAGGGAGACCGCACAGTGTGGTGGGCATGCTGGAGTCTGAAGAAGCTTCAGCACCAGCTAGGAAGATGCACATATTTGGCCTTCATCCTTGCTGTAGGACAATCAGGTAAGACAGAAGTGTCCTAGGCCTGGACATTTTCAAATGAGATTAGGTGATTCAGACCAGAAAGATAGGCCAGATATGAACTAAGTGAGACTCTGGTCATCTTTTCCCTAACAGAGATGCTCTGAAATACAGCAGAAGCAAAAAAAAAAAATCAAGGCTCCTGAGGGTTGGGGTAGGTGTCTGGGGGTGGGGAATCTTCAGAGGCCCTGGCCCAGTACTCTCGCAGGGGATCCCTGACTCCACCTTCCCTGCTTGGCTTCCTGGGATACTAACGTGACAAGATGCAGGGATGCCTGGAGATGCCACTGCCTGTCTACCAGTTGCCTCGCTGGACTTTTCCACTACGGGCATGTGGCTTCCTGAGATGGTAGAAGTACAGAAAGTTGTTTAGCAGAGTGATACAGACATGGACACATACCTATGGGGAAATTGGGAGACACAGCTTGGGAATCTGGCACACATATCTTATTAAAGTTCTCAAACTGAGAATGCATTGATCCTAGACCCTGCTGGCCACACGGACAGACAGAAGTGGCTTGTGAGTCGAGAAGGGGGCTGAATGCAGTTTTCTCTGCTTTGTGCCAAACACTGCTATTTCCCTTGGAGTAGCACCGTGGAGTTAGACACCAGATCCCCACATACTTTATACATGCCCCTCTCTCTTAAAAGTGGTGTGAGAATTCTCTGAGCCCCAAATATCCTCTCCTGCAGCCACAGTTGCCCAGCACCTCAGCAGGACATCTGCAAAGCCTGGTATCATATGTCATGTTCCTGTGCCTAGGTCAGCAGGATCATTGGGCTCCCCTGTGACTGTCCCTGACCAAGTCTGGTCATCCCCACTTCTGATGTCCCCACCCACACCCCTGATCTGGGTTCCCTTGAAGAAGGATAGGTCCTACCCCTATATAGCCTCTGATTTCCACCCCTCCCTTAACTCCTATGAGCCAGGCTGAGTGGGATTTCACTGTCTATGAAGTTATTGTCAGTAAGCTTTCAGCCAAACTCATGTCCTTTCAAAGCACTGGTTCAGGATTTGTTGACTGATGTAGGTAGCTTGCTGGTAGTTAAAACTATGCTTTTTATGTACTAAATTATGAGAACAACTCCATGAGGATGTCAACACCAGGAAGAAATTCTGTTTTTCTTGTTACATTAAATGAAATCAAAATGATTGAGCTCTTTAGACCAGGAGGAAAGTCAGTGTGAAGGTCCCCTGGGGAATGGAGCTACCGGACCTGCACAGGTATGCTGTGGACCCCATAGGGAATGCTTCAGAGTGACTGATTGTCCACTCTTGCTGGGCACTGCCCAGACCCTTATTTACTCACAAACTCTGCCTGTCCTAGCCTCTTTAGTCTACTGAAGGGGAACCATGGCCAACGAGGCTAATGAAATCTCCAAGTTATGTGTCAGAGCTGGCAGGGCTGGGAATCACAACTAGCCCCTTAGATTCCCCCGGCTGTGCTCCCAGGCCTGCTGCTGCTGTGGTGCAGCAATGCCCAGAGTACAGGGGTTCCCAAGCACCTGTTCTGAGATGGACATTACAAAGAGAGCTGCCTTGGACAAAAGCAGATGTAAGCCAGGCGCCTGGACTCACAGACCTGTCTGGAGACTTGCTTAGCACCCAGAGCCTTGATTTTCTTCTTGTGTGGGTCAATGCTGCCCAATACAAAGGGCCCAGGCATCTTCCCGGCTCTATTCTGCAGATCCTGGAGTGGACTCAGTGCTGACTGTCCAGGGGTTTTCCCTAGGCTATTGCCCAGTGGAGCCCAACTTCCTACAGTCCCTTTCTGGCTGTTGGCCCCCTGAGGTCAGCAGTCATTCTGTGGAGCATCCTTTCCTAGGGCAGTCATAGCATGGCCTCTTATTCCCTCCCTGCAAATTCCCAGGGAGTGTGTGTGTGTGTGTGTGTGTGTGTGTGTGTGTAGGGGTGGGGGTAGCTGGGAAACATAGCAAATAGTGTAACCTATCCGTTTGATCTGCTTAATGTGATATTGAAGCACTTGAGCTCAGCTGGCTCTGGGCCCATGGCTCTTTTTAGACTGTTTTGAAAAATATGTTAGGCTAAACAGAAACCTTTCCTCATAATTTGTGAACCACTTTGTACATGAAATGAAGTCCAGGCCTTTTGTCTTCAACACATTTACTTGAAGTTACCAAAGTTCTTCAAGAGCAAGTGGATATTTTGATGATCCCTGTCTCTGGACAGGAGTAGCGTCAACCTTAGAGTGAGCAGGACCTGGCTCCCCAAGGCCAGCGAAGGAGCCAGAGCCCCAGTCTAGTAGTTTGAGACAAGCGTGGAAGTGCCTTCTTTGGCTAATACTTATAATTCTTCTTTTAAATTCCATGTCCCTTTGAAGGAACAATTCAGCAAGAGTCACTGATTTCTTTCTCCAGAAAGCTATCTTTAATGCTAAATTACCAACACAATTCAAGTGAGGTACATAGATGTTTTTGCAGGAAAATATGAAAATGGGCAAATCTGCCTGGCTTCATGTTATTTTGTGGGTTTAGAATTGGATTAGAAGTCAGGTCAGGTCCAGGCAATGGCTTTGACTTTTTCTGTAGCCTCCAGAGATTTGTAGATGTCTTGGTGCTGCTAAGACAATTTCCAGCTTAGGGTGAAATACTGTCCTTAACAGGACAGGGAGATGTTCTGCTAGAGCAGTGATGACAGTCAAGCAGCTCAGGTCCTAGTGAGGATGATTCAAAGCTGTAGATTTGAGCCTCAGGACTTCTGAGTAATTGGCTGCAGGCTTTATTCTGGTTTCATTCCCACAGAAACTGCCTCTTCCTTTGGTGTCCTTGTGAGGATGAAACCAGCTCCAGAAGGCCCTGGAGAGGCCCTGTCTACATGGTTCCTGGGGCATCAACTTAAAACTTGAATATGGTTAGTGCACAGTTACATATTTGTCAAAGGAATAATGTATGAATGTCCAATGCCTTTTTATTTTCTTTTTATATTTATAGAAAAGGTCTCAGGTAAGTAGCTCCCCTTTTCAGGATGGTGCCAGAATGTCCTCTCTGGCCTTCTGACTGCTCTAAGCCATGTCTGAATTTGGAAATAAGCTATAGCAATTGCAAAAGAATTATTGTGTTTGGAATTCTCAAGAATTTGTTTAATGGCTACTTCCAGGTCCCTTCTTGAAGTGTAGATAGAGTCAATTCCCTTATTGGTTGAACATGGAGGGATCAGTTAAGACAGAAGTGTCCTAGATCTGTAATTTAACCTACCAAGATAAGAGGGGAGACAATGAAAAGACCAGAGGTGAGCAAGGGGGTTATCTAGTAAAATAGAAGAAACAATGTGTCCAGGTGGGATGGGACTGTGAGCAGAGGCATCCTAGGCCAGGTAATGGGGCATCCTTGCCATCCACAGACATTAGGGGTCTGGTTTGTGCCTGATGGTCACCCACAGCGAAGGTACTGATGACATTCAGGCCTCCAGAAAGCTTGGGTGGCAGGTGGTAGGCTGGCCCAGACCCTCAGCAAGATTCAGGGCTACGTCTCCATCCTTGAGGAGCTATTTTCCTGAGCAAAAGTTAACTCTAGCTCAAGAGGAGCTGAGCCTAGTTGAGGACAGACTCTCAGGAATAAGGGACAGGCCAGTGTCCTCTATTTGAAATCAGAACTGGGCCATGAGAGAAAAGTGGGGCATAGCCTTCCTACACCTAGCTTCTCTTCTCACTAGGAGTGACTATTACTTAACATGCTTGTCTGTTTGGAAAGAAAAGCAGAACACAATGGGACCAAGCCTGCACTTTTTCCTTGTGCCATGTCCTTCCAGGAGGGAGCCTCATGGATTGCTTTTTGCACTTTTTGCAGACTCAGGGTCACCTATCATGGCAGGGTTGGTCTGATCATTGGCTTCTGCTGCTGTGACAACCACCACTTAGCCTATGGATACTTCATCTTCATTGTACTGTCTTTGGTATTTCCCAATTTAGTGTTGGGAATCCTGTGGGAGAAGAAAAGCCCTTAGAAGGGCTCCTGGTGGCTAACTGGGCTCAAATTTTAAAGAACAGCCTAGCTGCCATTGCACAGGGCCTCTCAGGCAAACTGCCTTTTACTTCACTGAGAAGCCTGTGCTCAACTGTCCACCTGTCCTATGTTCCTGCAATCTGAGCCAGCCCTTATAAAAAAGTTCCTGGGACCCTATTTCAACCAATAGGACCGAGGCTTTTCCAACCCAATTAGAGGTGTGTAGCTCTGGCCAATCAAAGTGGCTCTATTCTAACCAGTCAGGACAGTGCCCTTTGGACTAATCAAACTTCAAGTATTTGGAGTCCTCATTTGCATGAGGATGGACCAATCAGGGACCAGGCCCAGGGACATCTGTCCATTAAAGCCAGCTTCCCTCTGGCTGAGAGATACTGAAGACAGTTATCTCCCTGGATGAGCTAAAGCACTGGAGGTGTCACACTCTGAGGGTCAGACCAGCAAAGAGCAGAGCTGTATGGTGGAGAGGGGCAGAGCCCAGGCTATGTCACAGCTATCTGGTATCACAATTGAGCTGTTTTGTACTGAAAATGTTTTCTTCTCCATTGTCCCCCAAATTGGGGATTCCTGTTGGCATTGAATTGATGCCAACAACCTGATCTACCATCTGTTGACAGTGCTCATGAAAGCCCTGAGAAGTAGATCCCCATTTCTTGCTTAAGAATGAGAATGTGTACACGTACATAAGTAAATGACAATGAGTGATTAGTCAAAGGCTAAATGCCCTGTTCCTGCTCATTTCCATTGATTCATGTTCTCAGAGCCAACAGGAAACCTAAGGTACATGTACCACATTGTGAGCCTCAAAGAATAAATTGAAAATAAACAGAAAAGTCAGGAGCTAAAAGTTCCTAACCACATGGAATATAAAAATTGTTTCCTAAATATCAACCAGACAGAGGGAAAATTCAAAGTTAATGTAAGTAAGAGCATTTAGAAAAATAATTGAAATGTAGATATTCTAATGAAATGTGTGGACTCAGGCCAAATCATTCTCAAAGGCAAAGTAATTTCTTCAAATGGCAATTTTAATGAAATTTCTAAGGGAACTTTAAGGACCTAAAAAGTTAAAAAGGAGCAAAGGCACTGGCTCACATAACAAGGCACGAAGAAAGAGACACAGATAACGCAGAGAAATGAACTAGAGAGACAGCAAATTAACTGGCATGGGTTAATTCCTTGGAAAAATATGTTTATCAAATTGACAAGCAATAGGAAATATTTTTGAGAGAGAAAGAGAGAAAGAAGAAAATTTGGAAAACTTTGACATGGAAAAAGGTTCATGAGACAGAACAATATCAGGGTTCGAGACATGGGCGCACACTGTGAGAAGTTAGAACCATGACCTGGAGCAGCTGCTGCATCTGCCGCGCATCTCACTCTCAGCTCCACCTGCCTGCAGCGAAGACCTATAACTTCTTCTTTTTCTTTTTTAATTATGTTTTTTTAATTTTTTATTGATTAAGGTATTACAAATGTGTCCTTATCCCCCCCATTGTCTCCTCATCTCCTTTGTCCTGCCCTCACCCTCATGCCCTGTTATCTATGTCCATTGCTTTTGCTTACATGCATGCATACAGTCCTTTGATTGATCTCTCTCACTTACCTCCACCCTTCCCCTACCTTCCCTCTGAGGTTTGAGCATGTTGTGCCTGTTTCCTGGGGAGGATGGTGATAATCTGCTACTTAATATGTTTGCAAAGCTTGAGTGAGTCAAGCCGTGTTGTGCAAAGGGACATTGCAGCGGCAGAGTCAGGGGGTGAGGACCCTCCAAGCTCCATTATACCATGAGGCATGCTCACAGTACCCAGAGGCCAGCCATTCCTTCCCATCTTACAAAGAAAGAAGCAGGGAAGTATGAGAAAATTGTTAAAGGTCATTCAACTTTCTTAGGAAGGTTTTCCAAATGGGACTCAGAGCTGTTATGGAGCTGAAGGACTGGGCACATTTTCCTGAAGAAGAGAAAACTCAGGAAGGCCTCTTCCTGTGCCCGGGGTAGCTGACACCCAGGGGTGAGAGCTAAAGGGATGCACACTGTGATGGCTCATATCATGTGTCAACTTGATTGGGCTGAGGGTGCCTGGCAGCAGGCAGCACATTATTTCTGGGTGGGTCTTTGAGGTGCTTCCAGAGAGATGAGCGTTTTGAGTCTTTAGACTGAGTAAAGGATGTTCCTTTCAGTGTGCTGGGCATCTTTAAGCCCTGAGGCCTGAGGGAAGTGGGGAGACGCTCTGCCTGCATGGACAGCATGCTCTCCTTGCTGCCTTGGCCATCTGCTCCTGGCTCTCAGGCCTTCAGGGTTAAACAGTTTGGACGCCACAGCTCCCTGTCCTTCAGCTTGCAGGTGGCAGGTGGTGGGACTTCTCAGCTTTGGCAACCACATGGGCCAATTGCTCATAAGAAATCTTTTTCTATGGGTCTTCATATTATTGTTTCTGTGTCTCTGGAGAACCCTGACAAAAGCATATTCTATGCATATGGGTGTGGCTCAAATGCTTTTGCATTTAACCATCATCTAATATTTTCTTGAGTGTTTCCCCTTTCCCTCATGGCTTCCAAGTTTAGAGTGAGGAAGAAATGGTTTATTCTGACTTCTGGGTTTCTAAAAATCTTAGCCTGTTTTGAAGCCCACATGTCATGTCTCTGGGAGAAAACTGCCTCTACTAAGGAAAAGAGGGACTTTAGTCAAAGCCTAGAACATCACCTGGGTGGTAAAGCAGGCATGGAGGGGCCGGGCATGCCAAGTGCAAAGGAAAATGCTGACACTGGAGATATGTACCTTTTGTGTAGAATCTGGTGGACCTCAAGGAGGCAACAATGACGATCTCACAGGTCCTGTGCCCAGCATGCCCCTTAGAGATACAGGCAGGCTCCCAGGACCCTCAGTGATGGCTCGGTGGGTTGGCCAGCTCTGAGTCTGCAGGAGCCACAGCAACAGAGGTGAGGGCTCTGCAGAGACCATGAAACCCAGAGATCAGAAGGGACTGTGCCCTCAAGAAGCAGGTACTGCCTCACCTAAGCCCCCCCCCCCCCAGAGAATAATCACAGTCTTTGGAGGAAAGAGAGCATTCCAATGACCAAACTTATTTTTTCACATTTTTAACTTTCCCACCAGAAATTAAATAGATTGGTTTCTAGACTGAGAATTCTTCTCCCATGTTAAGGAAATCTCCCCCCTCCACCTCCCCTCCCCGTCTCTCCTTCCCCCTTCCCCACACACCAGTTAGAGGTACTGAATCTAGAGGTTCCTTGTCATTGGAATGTTCCAGAAGGTATTAGGTGAGCCTCTGACTGGAAGAAAGGAACATGCTGGCTGGAGATTGGCCACCTGGACACGCTGTGATTATATGAACTCAAACTGGTGGAAAGGTGACACCTGGCAAGAGGATTTCAGGGGGAAGTCTGGAATTTCCTGACCCCAAAACGCCTCCTCCTAGCACCTAAATTTCATGGTTATTGCTTCATTTCTGAGGGAAAAGCCAGAGAATATATGAGGTTAAAGAGCGATAGAGGATCTGGAATTGAAGAGAGAGATGGTGACAAAGAGAGGTGAGTGTCAAGCAATGAGGAAGGTGGCTAGCATGTGGGCATTCACATGTGAGTAGACGGGGGGTTTGCACAGTTGAGGGGGCTGGCTATGGGGGAGAGCAGGTGTGCATATGGGACTGATGGGGGATGCAGGTGATGAGGATGACTGGCGCCAGGTGTGTGCCGGTGCATGTGATGTGGGCCAGCTCGAGGAGCGAGTGGAGGCTATGGCAGGAGTGACCATGTGCAGAAATGAGGTGCCTGTCCTAGTGGCTCTATGGATTTTCTTCTGTGAAAAATAGCTCCCTCAGTGGGTATTTGGAAATGTAGCTGCTTAATTTAAAAGTGATTTCATTTGAAATTATGTTAGCTTTTCAATCTGAGGACCTTTGTCTTTTTTCAATTCTGGAATATTATGAACCGACTTTTATTTTTAAATATTGTCTTTTTTTTTCTCCCATTATATAATTCCTGCTAGCTGCATGTTAGAGTTTCTTAACCTGTGCCCTGTGTCTGACAACCTCCATAATATTTTTTTAATGGCATTGTGTTTTTATTTATTTATTTATTTATTTATTTATTTATTTATTTATTTATATATTTATTTGCATTTTAATTTCTTTATTGGTTAAGGTATTATATAATTGTCCTTATTCCCCCATTATCTTCCTCAACCTCACCCCACTCATACCCTCACCCCCCTGTTTTCTGTGTCCACTGATAAGACTTATATGCATACATACTAGTCCTTTGGTTGATCTCTCCCCCTTGCCTCTATCCTTCACTGCCTTCCCTCTGAGGTTTGATAGTCTGATCGATGCTTCCCTGTCTCTGGATCTGTTTTTAATCATTAGTTTATGGTGTTCATTATTTCCCATAGATGAGTAAGATCATGTGATATTTATCTTTCTCTACTAGCTTATTCACTTAGCATAATGCTCTCCACTTCCATCCATATTGTTACAACTGGGAGGAATTCCTTCTTTTTAGTGCAGCATAGTATTCTATTGTGTAGATGTACCACAGGTTTTTTTTTAATATACTCATCTGCTGATGGGCACTTAGGCTGTTTCCAAATCTTAGCTATGGAACATAGGGGTGCACATATCCTTTCTCACTGATGTTTATAGCTTCTTGGGATATATTCCTAGAAGTGGTAATACTGGGTCAAATGGGAGTTGCATTTTTAGTGTTTTTTTTTTTTGAGGAAACTCCATACTGTCCTCCACAGTGGCTGCACCAATCTGCATTTCCACAAGCAGTGTACAAGGGTCCTTTTTCCCCCTCATCCTTTCCAATGTTTGTCATTTATTGATTTGTTGATGATAGCCATTCTGAAAGGTGTGAGATGGTACCTCATTGTCATTTTGATTTGAATCTCTTGGATGATTAGTGACTTTGTGCTTCCATTGTCCTAGGAGCAGTATCAGTGCACAAGTTCCTTTAGCATATGTCTGAGATTTTGCTGCCTATGGATTCCTCTAGTATTTTTATGGTTTCCCATCTTATGTGTAAGTCCTGTATCCATTTTGAGTTTATTTTTGTGTAAGTTGGTAGTCTAGTTTTATTTTTTTGCATGTATCTGTCCAATTTTCCCATTCTCTTCCAGTTATTGAAGAGACTGTCTTGATTCCATTATGTATTCATGCCTCCTATGTCAAATATTAATTGGGCATTGTGATTTGGGTAGATTTCTGGGTTCTCTATTCTATTCCATTGATCTATATGTCTGTTCTTGAGAACAGTGGCTTTGTAATACAGCTTGATATCTGGTATTGAGATCCTCCCTACTTTGTTCTTCTTTCTCAGGATTGCTGCAGCTATTCAGGGTCTTTTTTTTTATTCCAGATGAATTTTTGGGGAGTTCATTCTAGTTCTGTGAAATATGCTGTTGGTATTTTAATGGGGATTATATTGAATCTGTAGATTGCTTTGGGTAGCATGGACATTTTGATGATCCATGAACATGGAATGTTCTTCTATCCGTTTATATCTCCCTCTATCTCTTTTTTCAGTGTCCTATAGTTTTTTGCATATAGGTCTTTTATCTCTTTAGTTAAGTTTATTCCTAGGTATCTTAATTTCTTTGGTACAATGGTAAATGGGAATGCTTTTTAAGTCTCTCTTTCTGTAAGTTCACTATTGGTGTATGGAAATGCCATAGATTTCTTGGCATTAATATTGTATCCTGCTGAATTGCCGAATTCATTTATTAAATCTAATAATTATTTTATGGAGTCGTTAAGGTTTTCTATGTACAGTATCATGTCATCTGCAAATAAGGACAGTTTTACTTCTTTTCCAGTTTGGATGCCTTTTATTTCTTCTTCTTGTCTGAAAGCAATGGCTAGTACTTCCAGTACTATATCAAACAGGAGTGGTGAGAGAGGGCATCCTTGTCTTGTTCCTGTTTTTAGGGAAAATGGCTTTAGTTTTTGTCCATTGAGTGTGATTCTGGCTGTGGGTTTGTCATATATGGCTTTTATGATGTTGAGGTATTATCCTTCTATTCCCACCCTGCTGAGAATTTTTATCAAGAAAGAGTGTTGGATTTTGTCAAATGCTTTTTCTGTGTCAATTGATATGACTACATGATATTATTCCTTCAATTTGTTTATGTGATGTACAACGTTTATTGACTTGTGAATATTATACTATCCTTGCATCTCTGGGATAAGTCCTGCTTGGTCATGGTGTATGATCTTTCTGATGTACTGCTGGATCCAACTTGCTAGAATTTTGTTGAGGATTTTGACATCTATGTTCATGGGGGATATTGGCCTGTAATTCTCTTTCATTGTGTTGTCTTTATCTTGTTTTGGTATTAGGGTGATACTAGCTTGGAAGTGCTCCTTCCTCTTGAATTTTTTGAAATAGTCTGAGGAGGCTAAGTTTTAGTTCTTCTTTGAATGTTTGGTATAATTCTCCTGTGAAGCCATCTGGCCCTGTTCTTTTGTTTGCTGCAAGTTTTTTTATGATTGCTTCAATTTCTCCCATAGTTATTGGCCTATTGAGATTTTTAGAATCTTCCTGATTGAGTTTTAGAAGGTTGTATTTTTCTAGGAATATGTCCATTTCCTCAAGGTTGTCTAGCTTGTTGGAATAGAGTTGTTCATGATATTTTTTAATGATCCTTTGTATTTCTGTGGGATCTGTTGTTATTTTGTTTCTCTCATTTCTGATTTTGTTTATTTGAGTCCTCTTTCTTTGCTTCTTGGTGAGCCTGGCTAGAGGTTCATTAATCTTATTTATCCTTTCAAAGAACCAGCTCTTGGTTTCATTGATCTTTTGTATTTTCTTTTTTTTTCTTTTTCTTTTTGGTTTCTATGTCATTTATTTCTGCTCTAATCTTTATTATCTCCTTCCTTCTGCTCACTCTGGAATTGTTGCTTTCTTTCCAATTCTTTGAGTTGTAGTGTTAGATGATTTACTACTATTTTTTCTTGTTTTCTGAGGTAGGCCTGTAGAGCTACAAACTTCCCTCTCAGGACTGCTTTCATTGTGTCCCATAGGTTTTGGATTATTGTGCTTTTATTTTCATTAGTTTCTAGAATGTTTTTGATTTCTTCTTTGATCTTATTGGTAACTTAATGCTATTCAGCTTCCAAGTGTTTGAGATTGTTTTTATTTCTAATATTATGCCATAGTGGTCTGAAAAGATGCTTGGTATGATTTCAATCTTCTAGAATTTGGGAAGACTTTGCTTGTGATCCAGTATGTGTTCTATTTTTGAAAATATCCCATGTGCACTTGAGAAGAATGTGTATTCCACACCTTTGGGTTGAAATGTTCTAAAAATATCAATTAAGTCCATCTGATCTTGTGAGTCATTTAGGATTATTGTTTCTTTGCTGAATTTTTGTCTAGATGATTTATCTACTAATGTCAGTGGTGTATTAAAGTTTCCTACTATGATTCTATTGTTGTTGATCTCTTTCTCTTGATATCTTCCAGGAGATTTTTTTATGTATTTGAGTGCTCCCGCATTAGATGCATATATGTTTATCAGGGTTATATCCTCTTGTTGTATTGATCCCTTTAGTATCATGAAGTAGCCTTCTCTATCTCTTGTTATAGCCTTCACTTTGAGGTCTATTTTGTCAGATATAAGTATTGCTACCCCAGCTTTTTTTCATTTCCCTTTACCTGAAAGGTATTTTTCCATCCCTTCACTTTCAGTCTGTGTGAGTTTCTTGTTCTGAGGTGGGTCTCTTGTAGACAGCATATATGTGGGTCATGTTTTTTTATCCATTCAGCCCATAATATGTTTTGATTTAGTCTGTCTACATTTAAAGTTATTATTGAAAGGTACTTGTTTGTAGCCATTTTTATTTTTTGAGGCTGTGTTCCTTCTTACCTTTTTGTTTCTTTTCTTTCTTTCTTTTTTTTTTTACAGCATTACCTTTAGCATTTCTTGCATTGCTGGATTGGTAGTGATAAACTCCCTTAGCCTTTTTTTGTTTGTGAAGCTCCTGATTTCCCCTTCAGTTTTAATTGATAGTCTTGCTGGATAGAGTATTCTTGGATTCAGTCCCTTGTTTTGCATCACTTTGTATATATCCTTCAATTCCCTTCTAGCTTGATGTGTTTCTGTTGAGAAATTATTTGGTAATCTGATGGGGGATCCTTTGTAGGTAACTTTCTGTCTCTTTTTTGCAGCTTTTAAGATTCTCTCTTTGTCAATAACACTTGCCATTGTAATTATGGCATGTCTTGGTGTGGGTCTTTTGGGATTCATCTTGCTTGGGACTCTCTGTATTTGAGTAACTTCCCCCCCCCCCCGCTACCCCCAATATCAGGGAAGTTTTCTGTCATTATTTCTTCAAATAAGTTTTCTAATCCTTGCTGTTATTCTTGTCCTCTGGCTGCCTTATTATACATATTTTATTTCATTTTGCATTGTCCCAATGTTCCCTTAGGCTCTCCTCCTGCTTTTTAATTTTTTTTTCTCTAGTTGCTGTTCAAATTGGGCTTGTTTCTGTACCTGATCTTCTAACTCACTATTTTGGTCCTCTGATTCTTCTAGTCTACTGTTGAAGCCTTCCATGGTGTTTTTGATTATAGCTGTATCATTTATCATTTCTTCCTGATTTTTGTGTAGGTTATGATTTTTTCATCGATCTAGTTTAATGAACTGTATGACCATTACTCTGAATTCTTTTTCTGTCATGTTGCATTCTTCAGTTTCACTTATTTCCTTTCTTGGCAATTCCTCCTTTTCTTTCCTCTGGGGATTGCTTCATTGTCTCCCCATTCTGACTATCACTGGAAAGTTCGAATGTCTAGTTGAAGGAGCCTGGGCCATGTGCAGTGGGAGTTTTGCTCCTCCCAAGTATTACTGAAGAGCTCTGACACCAAGACTTGTGGTTGCTATGGGTTGGTGGGAGCCACGCTCGCCTTGGGTCAGAATCACAGGTGCTTAGTGTGGTCTCGTATGTGCACCTAGAGTCAGGGACTTAGTGTGTCCTGTGCCACATTGAAACAGAAAACCCACTGGGATGTGCCAAAGATCAAAGTTCCCTATTGTGTGTCAGAAGTCAGAGGCTCCCTGTGTCCATGCTGAGAATCAAATATCAGAGTCTCTGTTGCTTGGTGCTACCTCACACTGAGAATCAGGGTCCCTGTGTGCACATGCACCAAGAATTGAAGTCACTGGCTCTTAGTGTGAATGTACTGGGAATAAGGGATCCCAGGCGCATGCAATGAGGAACAGAGTCTAGTCACTGTTGCTCATTGTTGCCCCTTGCATGGAGATTCAGGGTCCCTGATCTGCTTGGGAGACTGGGTAGCTCAGTTACACTGTGTTGGCAGGAGGTCCACTTCTACCTTGCAGCAAACAGCCTTCTGTGTGCACTTGCCCTGAATCAAAGTCAGGTGGCACTGCCACTTAGTATGGGTGTGGAGTCTGGTCACATGGGTGTGCACAGTGGAAAACAAACTTCCCATGTCCATGCATCCAGGCTCAAATTCAGCACTGCCTCCTCGTGAGGGCACAGGGTCTGGTTGTGGAGAACAACTCCCCGTCCTGAATCCACATATCCAGGTTCAAATTCAGCACAGCCTTTCTGCTAAAGTGCAGGGTCTGGTCATGGGACAAAAACTCCTCAGGTTTGCACCCCCCAGGCTCAAATTCAGCACTATCTTCCCTGGTGGGTGCAGGATCTGGTGGTAGAAAATAATCTTCCCAAGGTTGTGTGCTTATACTCAAATTCAAGATTGCTTCCCTGCCTGGCTGCAGAAACTGATTACAGGAAACAAATTCCCAGAGTTTGCAAGTCCGGGCTCAAGTTCAGTGCTGTTTCCCTGCCCTGCTTGGGCTCGGGATCTGGTTGCAGAAAACTACCTCCCTAAGGATAAACAGATAGACTCAGATTCAGCTCAGTCTTTCTGCCTGGTTGCGGAGACAAGTAGCTGGAAACAAATTCCCAGAGTTCACAAGTCCAGGCTCAAGTTCAGCGCTGTCTCCCTGCCCTGTGTGGGTGCGGGATCTGGTCACAAAAAACTAGCTCCATAGGGCTGAGCAGATAGGCTCAAATTTAGCTCAATCTCCCTGCCTGGGCATGGAGATGAATTGCAGGAAACAAAATTCCCATGTTTGACACCAAGACTCAAAATCAGGCAGAGTTGCAAAATGCCTTATTGTGTGGCTGGGGTCTGGTAGTTTCTATGTTGCTGCCACGGGGGTGGTAGGGCAGAGGGATTGGCTTTGTGACTTAGAGAAATCCGTGGCTATGGTGCCTGGAGTCTTGGTGTCACTGGGTCTACAGTAGTGATCACAGTGTGGCTTTAGGCTCCTGGTTTGCTTCTGAAACCAGACTGGGTGTTGATGAGGCTAGGATTCTAGTCTCAAGCAGTTCTGTTCTTCAAGATGGTATGGTTTCTGTCCTGCTGGTGTCCTCCCAGGAGTGTTTGCAATATCAGTGGGGTTTTGCTGCCTAAGACTGCCCAGATTGGCAGTCCCCTGGAAGAACTGCAAGGTTTAATTGACCTTATTTCACTCACCGTCCCCCACACACACACACAATCCACACACACCTCTATCGCTTCCTCACTTTCTCACATACTCTCCCTTCCTCCCTTCCCCTGCATTATGTTTTTAATTTTTCCTCTGTCATATTTTCCACCTCTTTTTCTTTGCTTTCTCTACTGACCAGGCTATAAGAGACTTTTCATGGTTTGGTTTCTCAGTCATCAGTTCTTGATTCTATTCAGTCCCCTGTTTATCTCTTCTTCACTGTCTGTTTCTACTGCAATGAATATACTTGCACTTTGTATTTCTAATTTTGTGTGTGTACCTGTTCTAGTTAAAATTCTCTGATGTTTCATTTATAACCTCCCCTTCTTATTTTATGGCTGGACTCCTTCCTTTTGTTTCCTTAGGGATTTTAAGCTTCCCTGTTTTAAAATTCTCTTAGATTAAATTTAATTTCCATTTTCTCTGGAGGTTGGTTCTCCCACTTACTGTCATTCACAGTGTTTGTAAACTGTCATTCACAGTGTTTCATTGTTTTGGTTGTTGGGCTCATACTGCTGTAAATTTTATGTTTTTGGTTGTTATTTTTAAAGTTTTCTTTCCAAATTCTCTTTTTAGTGCCTGGTGGTTTTCCGAACAGCCGCTTCCAGTGGTGAGTATGAAGATCAAAGCCCTTGGGAAGGGGCAGCCCAGCCCTGACCAGCAGCCAGCAGAACCCAGATGCGCACACCCAGAGACTCATTCACATGGAGTAAAATGTCCACAGGGACCCTGGGATTGTGCAGTGAGACTCCACATGACAGCCCACTTCCAAGCTTTCTGATCATCTTCTTCCTGTGTAGTCCCCACTTTCCTGAGGCTCGGCACAGATGAGTCACTGCCCTCAGGACAGTCGCAGGAGTTGGAGCAGGAGCCACGTTTTTCTGTGGAGCCCAGAGCTGTTAGAGGCACTACCACACCCAGGGACCCACAGAGCCTGTGCTGAGGCATTCCTGGGATCAACTGATGCAGACTCCCCACAATCTCTTGTGTGTGTGTGTGTGTGTGTGTGTGTGTGTGTGTGTGTGTGTGTGCGCGCGCGCGCGCGCGCGCTCGCGCGCGCGCTGAGAGGAAGGGCTGATGAGAATACTCTAGTTGAGGTTTTCCTGCCTCTAGGTTGCCTCCGCTGGAGTGATGGAGTCCTGACAGACACCAGAGATGCGCCTTGTGCACTCCGGGGCTTGTCTGTGATTCTGGCAGCTCCACCCACCACTACGGAGCCTGAGTGTGGCCACTGTCCTCGAGTCAGAACTTTCTTAGATTTCAAACAGTCTAAGGGCTG
Source organism: Lasiurus cinereus (assembly GCA_011751065.1). Classification (NCBI taxonomy): domain Eukaryota; kingdom Metazoa; phylum Chordata; class Mammalia; order Chiroptera; family Vespertilionidae; genus Lasiurus; species Lasiurus cinereus. Next base: position 8,812,498 of record JAAGEH010000021.1, read on the forward strand.
GGTTACCGTGTTATTGGATGTGACTTTCCAAAACCACTCTTTACACCGAGTTTGCATCACTGTCGGCAGCCATCCCCCTGTTTCAGAGGACTTTGCAAACACACACAAGCCTTTCCTCTCTGATACGTGACCCACTGGGTTCAGTAATGCTGGAAAATTTTCATCTTGGCACACAAGTAAGTGCCCAGGGTCATTGGTGTGCTGCAGGCCATGCTTGAAGTCTCCTGCTAAAACCTCCTCACCAAAGCAAAGATCCAAGGCTACCAGGGGACTAACCCCGCTCAGCCAAACAGGTCCCTGGGAGGAGTGCCCAGGCCTCCTCCTTTGACTAAGTGCATTACATAGAGCAGACCTGCCCAGCTCCTTTCCCCAGCCTAGCCTGGTGCCTGGCAGCTAGTGACTAAGGGGGACACTTTAACCCAAGAAATCAACCTATCCATTGTTACCTTCCAAGAATGGCAAGGGGATAAGGAACAAAATGGTCCATTTTCAGTGGTTCCAGTTCCAAAACATGATGATCTGCATGCACTCTGGGTTTTCAAAGTAGATGGAACTGCTTTTCTAACTGTTTCAAGTCTGGAAAATTTCAAAGGTACTTGGCTAAGCAAGTCCTCTCAATTTTTATTCTTGGTCTATTTTAAGAGAAATTCAAGCCTTCTGACTTACTTACCCTTGATTTGTCAAAACACTCTTGTTAAGAGGTGTTTTTGTCTTGTTCTGTTTTTGTTTTTTTGTCCAAAAATCCTTGTGCCCTGTTGGAAGCATTGCATCCTAAGGCAGAAAGTTTGTACTGGACTCTTTTCCTCAGTCCCATCCCCTGACCTCAGCACCAGGTCTCATCCCCACCGGGGGTCTTCCCGGGTCCTAGCCAGGGCTGCTGGCTTTGTTGTTGAGATGTGGACAGGTCATTTAATAGAAGAAGCTGTGGCTAGCTGTCCTCAGACCCCCACCCAAGCTTGAGAGGTTTGGATTCAAACCTTGAACACCCTTCCCAGAGAAGGGAAATGGAATCTTGTGAAATCACTGCATTTGTGTTCCTGTGACTTTACACACTGAAGTGCAGCATGACAATTGAAGGCGTTTTCTGTGGTTACTTCTAGTCTGCTGTATAAGGGTCTGCTTTCCTTTGTATGACATCTAAAATCACAAATCATCCTTTAAAATATTTCTAAATTGCATCCTTCACATAATATTTTAAAATTGAGGAAGAATTTACATGTAGTGAAACATACAGGTCTTATTGTACCCAGTCTTGTATATATGTACCCATACTAGTATAACCAATAACACAATCAAGTTACAGAATATTTCCATCATCCCAAAATGTATACTAACTCGTACTTGTGTCCCCTTCCAGTCAATTGCCATTACCCATAAGCAACTGCTGTTCTGATGTCTTCACTGTGGTGAGGTGTCTAAGTTGGGCTCTAAGGATCCCCACTTGAATATTCATGCCCTTGCATGATCTCCTTCACTAATGTGTGGGCTGTGCTGAGTGACTTGCTGCCTCTTCTACTGTTAGTGTACTAGGAGACCGACTTGTATTTTGCTCATCATCTCTTGCACTCTCTGCCAGAGCCCCAGTTCTGATGGCTGTCAACTGCCAAGGAAAAGGCCTAAAAGGAGAGGCTCAGAGGGCAAGGACTGACGTCTCCAGTTAACAGCCACTAAGCACCTGAGACCTAGCAACAACCACAACCAGTGAGCTTGGGAACAGAAGCTACCCAGTCAAGCCTTGCGTTGACTGCAGCCTCGCCAACACCTTAAAGCAGGCTTGAGAGAGTCTGAACCAAAGGCATCCAGCTAAGCCAGTCCTGGAATCTTGAACCTCAGAAACTAAGCTTATGCATGCTTGTGTTTTTTTCTAAACTGATCATTTTTGGCTTAATTTCTTATGTAACAATAAATGATTAGTACAATTACCGTGGATTTGTTTTATCCCTGAACTTCAGAAAAAATGAACACGTACAGGATATATTATTTTAAGCCTGACTTTATTTGTTTAGCAGTATGCCTGCAAGATTCATTCATGTTGTTGTGTGGGTCAGTAGATCATTCTTTTTCATTGATTAGTACATTTCATTGCATGAATATGTGACAATTTATTTTTATCCTTTGTTTTATTGATAAATATTGGAGTTGTTTCCAGTTTTATGAATTTTTAAATAAAAATGAATAGAGGAGCTATGAACATGCTTCTACAAGTATTTATGTGAACATATGTGTTTTTTTTTCTCTTGGATAAATATTTAGGAGTCCAATTGATGGGTCATTGTTGGTTAATCTTAGAAGAAATTCAAAATAGGTTCCAAAATGTTTGCACCATTTTGAACTTCTTTTTTGTGAAGGATTTATACAAGGTTTTCTATACTCTTCTCTCCTCCTTTTTGAGCTTATTTAGGTGGAAACTTAGATTGCAGATTTAAATCCCCTTTCTTTCTAATCTAAATATTTAAAGGTATAAATTTCCTCTTAATACTGCTTAATTTCATCCAACAAATATTTATAGAATATTTTTGTTTCAAGAATCATTCAGTTTAAAATATTTTATAAATTTTCTTTCTGCCCTGGTGATAGATTATTTTTAAATATGCTACTTAATTTTCAAATATTTTGGATTTTTCTATATATTGTTGTTAATTTCTAATTTTATGATAATCAAATAATGTACTTTGTTATATTTTAATGTTTTAAAATTTATTGAGGCATTTTATGGCCCAGCATCTGACCTGTCTTATAACTATCCATGACCACTTGAAGATAATATATATTGGGTACCTGTTTGGGGTAATGTCCTATTAATATTACTTTAAGTTGATTGCTAATTTTGTTTTAATCTTCAATAAGAACAAAACTATCTTACTAGAGTTTTACTTTTCTGGCCTTATTCTATTAATTATAAAGAAATTGGTGTTAAAATATTCAGCTATAATTGTATAGTTTTCTGTTCTTCTCTGTCAATTTTTGCTATATATATTTTGGACTCTTTTAGGTGGTGCATATAATTTTGGAGTTATTATGTGTTATTGATGAGTTGACCACCTATTGTTATGAAATTGCACCTCTGTATCTCTGGAAATACTTTCTGTCTTGAAATCCATTTTTTTCTAATTTTAATATGGACATTCTTTTTATGTTTCCTATTTGCATAATGTATATATTTTTATCTTTTAACTTTCAAGCTCTTATGTATTTATTCTTTAAGTGCAATTCTTATAGTCAGCATACAGTTAGAGCTGTTAAATTTTCCATGCTGATAAGTTCTGTTTTGATTGAAGTGTTTAGTTCAATTACATTTAATTAGTTATTAATAGATTGGATTGAAATCTACCATTTTGTTTTCTAGTGTCCCATCTATTTGGTCTACTCTGTTCCTGGTTTTAGTTTTTGTTGTTGTTGTTAATTGAATTTTTTGAGTATTCCATTTTAATTTATTTGCTCTTTAGTAACAAATATTTGTGTTAGTTTTTAATTTCTCTAGAGATAATAATATGCATCTCAATCACAGTTGACATAAAATTAATATAGTAACTTTGTGAAAGAGATAAGACTTTTGAAAAGAAATTTCATTTTTGTGCTATTTCACCATAAATTTTACATCTTTATATGTAGTAAATATAATATAAGAGAATAGAAAAGAAGAGAACATATATTGATAGACAATCCAGGAAAATATTATATATATATATTTTATTTTACATTTTATTGTACTTATATATTATATATTTTATGTGTTATATTATTTTAATAAAAATAATATATATTCTTTAATTCTTTAAGAATATATGATTTATTAAAGAAAAATAGCAAATACAAATAACATTGCATTTTTTAATCTATCTGTAATATTATATTTTATTATAATGAGTATGTATAAGGATGTAAAATTTATGATGATAATTGCACAAAAATGAAATTATATTCATTCCCAGATACAAGTTTCTATCTGTTGTCATTTCCTTTCAGCATGAAGAACTTTCTTAAGTATTTCTTGTATGGTAAGAAATTCTGCCAAAACTGGTTTGGCTCAGTGGATAGAGCTTTGGCTTGCGGACTGAAAGGTCCCAGGTTCGATTCTGGTCAGGGGCATGCACCTTGCTTGCGGGCACATCTCCACTGTGGGGCATGCAGGAGGCGGCTGATCAATGTCTCTCTCTCATTGATGTTTCTGACTTTCTATCTCTCTCCCTTCCTCTCTGTAAAAAATCAATAAAATATATTAAAAAAAAAGATTTGCATTGAATTTATAGATTGCTTTGGGTAGTACAGACATTTTAATGATGTTAATTCTTCCAAATCATTTTAATTATATGTATCTTCCTCTACTTTTTTTTTTCAATTTCCTATAGTTTTCCAAGGACAAATCTTTAAGATCCTTTTCAGCCTCATTCTACTCCTCTTTGCCCACCTCCACCTATCACCCACCCCTTTTCTCTTTGGCCATTACCACACTGTGATCTGCACCTACGGGATATATATATCTATACTAATAAAACAAAAAGATGCAAATTGACTGTACCTTCATGACACCCACTAGCCAATCAGAAATGAATATGCAAATTAACCCAAGAAAGATGGAAGGTTAATTTGCACACACTGGTGCCGAGCTGCCTGTGGCAGGATGCTTGCGTCATTGCCATGGTGATGACGCAGGCGGTCCCCACTACTCCAGATACTCTGGGCCTCTGGGCAGCATGGGAAGGTAGAAAGGTGGCTCCAGGCCTGAGTTAGGGCAGTACCAGCAGCAAGGGGAAGGAAGGCCCATTCTTGCACGAATCTTCATTCATCGGCTTCTAGTATATATATATATTTCTTGTTTAATACTTCCACCTTCTTTCACTCAGTCCCCCTATTGCCATTCTCTCTAACAGCTGTCAGTCTGTTCCATGCATCCATATCTCTATTTTGTTTATCAGTTTATTGTGTTCATTAGATTCCACATACACATGAGATCATGTGATACTTGTCTTTTTCTGACTGGTTATTTCACTTAGCATAATAATCTCCAGGTCCATCCATGCTGTCATAAAGCGTATTTCTATTAAGTGAATTTCTTATTTTAGATGTTCTACTCTTCATTTCTAGAATATTTGTTTACTTCAATATGACCATATTTTTCTTTAAATCTTTAAACATATTTATTAACTACTTTAATATCCTTGCCTGTTATGACACATCTGAACCATCTTGGGTTCTGATCTCTTGTCTCTTTTGTGTCCTTTGGTGAGTCACATTTTCTTGTTTCTTTGTTAATTGGTAATATTTTCTAGCTTCTTCACATTTAAGGATTTTTAATTGAATGGTAAACACTTTGAAGTTGTGTCATTTTCCATCATAGGATGTTAATTTTGTTTATTCAGTAACTGAGTTTCCAGGAGATATTTTTGTTCTACCAGGCTTCATTTTAGTCTCACTATTTATTTGTTGCTTGTTTGTTCTGATTTGTACCCCAGTTTTTGAACTTAGTTCTAGGGTATGGTCCTTACTCTTAGGTGTGTCCTTTCTGGGACCTCAAAGAATGTCTGAGGCAACCAGAGTTATTTCTGAACTCTGGCTCAGCTGTGACTCTGAAGTCTTCTAGAGCTGCATGACCATGGGACTTTCCCTCAGCTCTCAGCCCATGGTCTCCACCAGGCCCATTCATTGCCAGCCCTTGCAACAGACCTGCCAGGAAACCTCCTGAGAACTTCTGGGCTCTCTGTGAAACTCTTTTTCCTTCAATACTCTGCCCCACAAATCCTGGCCATTGCAGCGTAAGAGTCTCCCACATCCCTCGTTTATGCCTCCTCCACTCTTCTGCTTAAGCTATACCTCCACCTCCCTACATAATGGCCACAAGTTGCTTCTAGATGGAAAACCAGGGTCATCTCATGTAATTCCCTTTTCTTGAAGATCACAGGCTTGTGCTTTTCCTTGGCTTAATATTTGAAAGCATTTCTCTCATATGTTTTGTCTAGTTTTATAACTATTTTCATCAGAAGGTTAAATCACAGTTACTTTGTGATGCCCATAAGCAGAAATCCTGGCTGATAATTTTCACATTTTGGTTCAAGGGCTCAATAAATTTTTTCCCTGCCATGTTTACTTGTCTTTCAGTGTTGAATCCTTGATTTTTGTTTTGGAAAGAAGTCACACTCTGGCTCATACATAAGATCCTGGAAAGGTCATCTTGTGGAAAGAACATGGGTTTTGGGAAAACCTGACTTCAAATCCTAGCTTAGTCACTTATAAACTTATGACTTTAGACCCATTAACTAATCACTTTGAGTTCAAATATTCTCATCTAAAAATGGAGGCAGTTATAATAATATGCTAACATTTATAGATTGCTAATCCTGTGCCAGGATTTTTGTTTGTTTGTTTGTATTTGTTTTTAATGTTTTAAACTTGGAGGTTTCTTGTGAGAATAGACATGATAGAATAGAGTGATAGTCAAGTGGCCCTGGGATTAGGAAGGGAGAAGTAAGAGATTCTGGGATTCAGCTGAGGCTAGTCTTTGCCTGAGTATTATTACTTGATGCTCAATCTTGATTCTGGTGGTACCATTATCTTCCTACCATTACTCAGGAAGATCACAAGCCCCCTCCAAGTGTGAGTGGCTAAATGGCTCCTAGAAGTGGGCAAACTACTGGGCTGTGGACATCACTTGCTAACTTTATACACAAAATATGTTGGTCACGGTATTAGATCCATTACAAGTTCTCAGTAATATTTGTAGAGTGAATCAATGTTGAAATAATAAAAAATTAATTAATGCTTTTCTGAGTCATCAAATTTTGTTTTCTTATTACTAAGCAAAGTACAGAGCCTCAGCTTTCTTGACCAACATAGTTAAATAAACCATAAACCTTGTATCAGTCAGTATAGTCAAGGTTACATTTCAGTGACAAACAATACCTAAATTTCAGGGATTGAAACCAGTTGGTTTCCTAGGGTAAGGAATTATGCTCACTGTAGTGTCGCAGGATATACGGTTATCAAGACTACTTTTCTTTATGTGCTTCATAAGCACTGAGACAGAGGAAAAGGAAGAGAACACTTTTTCCTGTCGCTTAAGAATTTTTGCACAGTCCTGGCTGGTGTGCTTAGTAGTTAGATTGTCGGCCCATGCTCTAAAGCAGCGGTTCTCAACCTGTGGGTCGAGACCCCTTTGGGGGTCGAACAACCCTTTCACAGGGGTCACCTAAGACCATCGGAAAATGCAGATATTTACATCACGATCCATAACAGTACCAAAATTTCATGGTTGGGGGTCACCAACACATGAGGAACTGTATGCAAGGGTTGTGGCCTTAGGAAGGTTGAGGACCACTGCTCTAAAGGGTCTCGAATTTGATTCCTAGTCAAGGGCACACACCTGGGTTGCAGGTTCCAGGGCCAGGATGTGGGAAGCAACCAATCGATGAAAGATCAATGTTTCTCTTTTTCTTTCTCTCCTCCTTTCCTTTCCTCTCTTCTGTCCACTCTCTTTAAAAAAAAATTAATGGAAAAAATATCCTCAGGTGAGGATTAGCATTTTATTGGCCAAGCATCACTTAGCCAAACATAAAATTATGTGTGGGCAGGAAGCGCATTTTAGCATATAGAACAGTGAGTGGCTGGAATGTTTGCAAATGGCCTTCTTGACTATGATTTTTCTTTTTGAGTTTCACCAAACCAGCCTTAGCCATTTCAGCAACGCATTTATTTGACAATAACCTGATTTTTATAGCTGTTTTTGCCAAGGAATCATGATGCTTTTAAATGATGTCTTATATTTTGAATCTATGGTCTAGGTTTTCACCTTAAAACTCTCATTACTATTAAAGATGGCATTATATCCAGAACCTATGTCCAGATAGATATTTTCTAACAAAGACTTTTAAAACCAGGAAGTTACATTTTAGCCAATGGAAAAAAAATGTAACAAACATAAACCGTTAAAACTTTTGTCACAAAATCACTTGGTTTCTAGTAACTTTTGAAACTACATTGAATCAACTAGTTATATCAAAAAGAGCAGAGTAAACTTCAAACCACACAGTGAGGATGAACTGATTTGAGATTGTTTGGAAAATTAATATTAACTGTTCGCTTCAGTATACATATTTTAGTCAAACCTGTCCTCAAACACCTCAGATCCTGGTTTGAAGGACATGTCCCTCCTAGTGCTCCAGAAATTTTGTTATTTGGGAAAAGCTTTGATTTTGTCAGTTTCCAGTCTCACCACACCAATTTTCAGCACTATTAATACAAGCTTATAGAGATTCATTACAGAGAAAAGTATGCAATAGCCCTGAACTCTATAATTACATACTAAGGCCAAAAGTCTATTAAACTTTCCATTCTCAATAGACTTATGCATATTTTCATAAGCTCTCAGACAGAAAAACTTGAGAGTCATTTTAGGATCCAAGGCTAGAGCTTCCATGCCTTTCAGATGTTCATACCTGTTAGGTAGCATTACTTCAAACCCCACAACAATTTCTGTCTTTCTCCTTCTTTATAGTGATTTCATGAGTAAAAATGCTATTTCATGCCCCCAATTGCACCCACCTTTCATACATGACAGCAATTCATCTGCTTTCCTTCTGCCATTACTTCAACAGTCAGAATGTCATACAATTCTATATTGTCACCGGCTTTCCTTCATTTCTGTTGGAAAGGGAGGCTGCTTCTGAACTTGATATCCTCTTATTGTTGCTCCCAATCTTCACTTTGTGCATGTTCCCTTATGATAGGAATGCTAAGCTGTAAATCAATAATAAGAAGAAACTGGAGACTGTCCTGGACAAGATGGCATAAATCTGTTCCTCTATGCTCCTCCCCACCAAGGACAACAATAAATCCTGAAAGTAATGAAGCATCAACAAAAGGAAATTGAATGGTGGAAAGAGGAAGTCAAACTGTTCCATGGTCCCAGTTTGTAGCACCAACATGGCAGCTTGCTTTGCTCCTCTACTTCACACAAAAGAAGAAGGAGATCCAGACTAGTGATCCCTAGCCCAAGCCGAGCAGCAGAAGGCAGCCCAGGTGGACTTGTCTCCAAATGGGAGTCCCTCCAGGCACTACACCAAACAAGCCCTGCTGACAAATGCCTTGGAGTGTAGTCTCTTTCTCTGATGAGCCCAAGACTTCCTTCCCCCAACAAATCCCAGAAGGCCAGGCAGTACTGGCAGAGAGATTCCAGCACAACATGCTCCCAGCTTCAGAAACCTTTGTGTCTCCATGGGCTCAGGACTCATTTGCCCTGTGAGAGACACTGGGTGGCAGGTATCATCAACAAAGGAATCTCTCACAACAAACACCAAACCAGGAAGTGCTATCTGTTCACTGCAGGCCAAGGATATCTCACTAAAATGCTGCCCAGAGGCACCAGGGCTCAACCTGGGAGACTCTTGTCCCCAGACATCACCAGTAGGAAACAGAGGGAACCCCAGAAAAAAATGGGATAAGCCAAGTGAACCAAAATGATACCACAAAAGCCGCCCAAATTATATCATCATTAGTACCCCAGATGATAAAAGTAGGTCAGGCCTTTGTGCTAAACATAAATAGGGTTACTGTGTGCTAAAATAAAATATTTAAATAGAATTCAGAGTGTTAGAGTAGCTAAATTGTTCAAGGTACAATCTAAGTCATCTAACACAGAAAGAACCTGGAAAATCATAACTTGAAAAAGAAAAGACAATTCACTGAGCCAACACCAGGAGAAATGAAATGCTGGGGTTATCTGATAGGGAGTGTTAAGCAACCATCACATAGATCCATCCACAATAAACTAGGAATTCCCTTGAAACAAATGAAATAATAGAACATCTCAGCAAAGCACTAGGACACACTTAAAAGAACCAAATAAAAAATATGGAACTGAAAAATACAATAATAGAAATTAAAAAATAGTAACACTTGTTTGATGGGCTCAATGGTAATATAGAGAGGATAGAATCATTGAACTTGAGGAAAGCTGAATGAAATTTAATCAATCTCAACCTAAGAGATACAATAGACATGAAAAATGAATTAGAGTCTCAAAAACCTGTGAAACAAGATCCAATATTGTTCTCAATGAAGTCCCAGAAGAGAAAGATAAATGAACTGAAAGAGTATTTGAAGAAATAATGGCTGAAAGCTCGCCAAATCAACACAGATTTAAAAAACTGAGAAAACTCAGAAAAAGACAAACCCATTGATATCTATGCTAAGATACACTATAACTAAACTTAAAAACTAAAGAAAAAAAAATAAAGTCAGCCAGAGAGAAACAACACATTACTTATAGGGGTTCACCAATTTGATTAAAAGCAGAATTCTCATTTGGAAACTTGGAACTCAGAATGAAGTGGTACAAGATTTCCAAGTGCAGAAAGTGAATTCTATACTCAGGAAAATGATCCTTTTGAAATAAAGGAGAAATACAGATTTCTTATACAAAGAAAAAAAGTGTCATCTGGAGACCTACCTACCTTAAAAGTAAGGGTGAAGGAAATTCTTTAAATATAAAGTAAATGATTTTTTAAAAAGGCATCTTAGAGCGTCAAGAAGGTAGGACAACAGAAAGAGCCAAAATGTGGGTACATACTGTAGACTATCCTCATAAAATTTATAAATCAGATTTTATTATTGAAGTAAAAGCTATAACACCATCTTATACTGACAACAGTGATATTTAAAAGTGAGAAAAGTAAAGAATTCTATTACAAGTAAGGTTTCAATGCTTCCTTTTAAAGTGGTAAAATATCAACACCAGTAGCCTTGGAAAAGACACATAAGTGCATGTAATGTCTGCAGCAATCACAATGAAACTATACAGAGATGCACTTGAAAACACTACAAATAAATCAAGGTAGAATAATTAAAAATCTTCAAGTAGTCCACAGGAAGACAAGAAAAGAGAAATAGAGAAAATAGTCAGCGCTAAGAGAGTAAAGCATTCAGAGAATCAAATTAATGATTTGCAATATAAGGAAGCAAAAACACCAATCAGAACAACAACAAAAAAAATTCAAAAATATAAAGATAATATAAGGAGCTCTGAGATAATTTCAAGCTTACCAACATTTATATCATGGGATGCCAGAGGAGAAGAGAGAGAGCAGGATATTGAAAACCTATTTGAAGAAATAATGACAGAAATAGACATATAAGTCCAGGAAGAGGAACCCAAAGGGGATCACACCAAGATACATCATAATTAAAGTGCCAAAGGTTAAAGTCAAAGAGAGAATCTTAAAAGAAAAAAGAAAAAAGCAGCTAGTTACCTACAAGAGAGCCCCCTAACCTATCAGTGGATTTCTCAATAGGAACACTTCAGCCTGAAAGAATTAGAATGAAGCATCCAAACGAATAAAAAGCAAGAACCTAAAACCAAGACTGCTCTGTTCAGCAAAGCTATCATTTAAAATTGAAGGTGAAATAAAGAGCTTCCCAGACAAAAGGAAGCTAAAGAAATTCAAACCAACATTGAAAAAAAATCCTAAAAGGTCTGTTTTAAGAATAAGAAAGAATATAAAGCAAAGGTACATAGCATAAAGCAAAAATGGCATTAAATAAGTACATAACAATAATAACCTTAAATATAGATATATTAAGTGCTCCAATAAAAAGACAAGGGATAGCTGAGTGGATAAGAAAACATGAGCCACGTATATATTGTCTATAAGAGACCTACACTCTTCTTACCCTGTGGCTCAGGGCTCTGACAGATGTGAGGAGAGAACTAGACATGGACCTATTATTTGATATGTTTTTTTCCTATGGCCATTCAGGGGCCTGGGGTTTTGTTTTGTGGCCTCACCTGTCTGCCCATGTAAATTGGTCCAGTTCTCAGTTCAGGCCTTTTCCTTGTAACAATGAGGTGATGAGACTAATTCCTGGACAGCCTTATTTCTGGATTCACAAAAGAGCCAGCTAACCCCAGAATCTAGGCAGAGGCCAGACCCCACACTACCCTTGGTCCACCCCTACATACATCTTAGTTTCTGGCCACATGTGCACACTGTCTACACTTGTTAAGCTCTCTACCCCTTACTTTTATGTTTTTAATATTCTCGGCTTTGGAACAAAGATCTCTTTTAAGGCAGCCAACCCTAGGAAACTCAAAAAATATTTCTGGGGTTTCAGAGAACAAAGTGGGGTTGAGGCCCTGGAGGTTGACCCTGTATGTTTACACTATGATAGGCACCAAGTCTGGGCCAGGTAGTGCTGGGAGCATCATTCAGGCTGACAGTGGCCTCTATGATAGCACACATCTGTCCCACACCACTCCTGTGTAACAGTGGCAGGCAGGTCTGCAGAGTTTGCTTCTAAATTCTATTAGCTACCAAGACCTGGAGAGTCGGAGACACTGGCCTTGGAATGGAACTAGCCCTCCTCTGCTTCCACTGGAGCAGCCTGGGAGCAGAGCCCAGCACACGCACACGGAGAGCACCATCGCGGGAACTTCCTGAGTTCTGTGGACACTCTGACCTCCTCTCCTCCCTGGCTAGGGTTGCAGGATGGCTTAGAGATTCAAGTTGTGAAGTGCAAGGCAAAGAAATCAGTTCCTGCTGCCTCTTTAGCTAGAGCTCCACATTTTCCTGGGGCCACCTGGGGAGTTGGGGTCCCAGAGACTGCCACATCATCACCCCCACATTGATCGCAGCTCCTCATAGAATCTGCCTGGTGGTAGGTGATCAGAAAGAACAGGCAGGACACAATAGCTCACTTGGGCCCAGAGGATCTTCTGAGGGCAGCAGGACAGTGGCTCTAACTCCCCTTCTATCCCTGTCATCCTCCTGCCCCTTGCCCCACCACCCAAACCTAGTCCCTTCTGAAGGTGAGGAAAGTTTGGCTTGAGCTTATAGTGGTCCTAAGCTGCTTGCTCCCTTATCCTGAAAAAAGATGGCTTTCTCAGCTTGTTTTTCTTTTTCTCACACCAACCAACGATCTTTCTTCATTAGGGCACAGCTTTGGGGCAACTTACCACATTTCATAGAAAAGTGTATTCTGTAATCAAGGTGTTTGGCTTGTTTGTTTGTGTGTTTTTGGTTTTTACTTTTTAATTGAATTTATCAGGGTGACATCAGTTGATGAAATTTTTCAGGTTTCAGGTGTACAATTCAATAACATATCATCTCTATATTGTATTTTGTGCTCACCACCCCAAGTCATATCTCCTTCCTTCACTATTTATCCCCTCTTTACCTGTTTTTACTCCCCCACCCCCTTTCCCTCTCTCAGTCGCCATACTATTGTCTGTGTTTTGTTGTTGTTGTTGTTGTTGTTTGTTGTTTTCTTAATCCCTTCCCTCTTCACCAAGCCTAATTGAGCCCTCTCCCCTCTGACAGCTCTCACTCTGCTCTCTGTATCTATTAGTGTGTTTCAGTTTTGTTTGTTAGTTTATTTTGTTCATTAGATTCCACATACAAGTGAAATCACATGGCACTTGTCTTTTTGTGTGTACCCCACATGGCTGAAGGGTATCATAATAATTTAGGGATTTAAAAAATGTTGTGTTGACATATTATTTCTGGCTAAAAAGACAAAAGGAGAGAAAGAGAAAATACAAATGCACTTTTCACCCAAGCTCAGCAGAAGGCCTTCCTCAGGCCCCCTTGTCAGCAGGACTTCTGGGTTGTCATGTTTGTGGTCTGAGGGCAGGCAGGCAAGACCTCACAGGGTTGGCTAAACTCTTTCCATCACCCTTGATTCTGATGAAACAGTGCAGCGAGCACCAAGCTTAGGCTCAGATGACTGCAGATACTGGCACTGGGGCAGTGTGGGCAGCTAGAAGGGCCCTCTCAGGTCCTCTGTCCTCCACTGTGCAAGGGGCCTCTACAATCCCAAGGAAATCTGATAGCTGGGCTCTTCCTCTCCTTCCTCTGAAGCAATGGAGGCCAAGCACTGCCTTTACTTATACCTATTTCTCCCTCTTTTCCTGGCCCCACACTCACGAGACCTGTGGGAATCCCAGGGGCCTGCCTCCCCCCCAACCTAATGAGAGCAGAGCACCAGCGAGGGTACACCCAGGACCTCCTAGAACCTCCAGAGGCAGCAGAGGGGGAGGAGGGGGAGGGGGCTCCATCAGAACCACACAATAGGCCACTGCTTACCAAGTTCCAGCCCCTGCCCCTGCCCTGTGCCAGGCACATGCTAGGCCTCACAGCAGCCCTGAGGGTCAGTGAGGATAACGAGGCCCAGAATGGTTTGGTCACATCCAAAGTGTCCAGCCAGGAGACCCAGTAGTCCCTGTGGTCTCGTCTTCTCTGAGCCTTGGGCAAGAATCTTGGGCACCAGACCTGACACCAGGCTCCTCAATTCATGATTTACCCATGATGCAAATGGAGAAAATGGGCCCAGAGCAAGTCAATGACAATCCAAGGACACCCGACACGGGACAATCCCAGCTGTGCTCCTCTGCCAAGCTCATGGAGGGGCCATCTCAGCTCCACAAGGGGCAGTGTGACTTCACCCTGAGGCTGTGCAAGCAGGGAGCAGGGAACACAGCAGCGAAGGGGGAAGCGAGTCGGCAGCACCTCCCACTGGCTGTGAGAGGGAGGACGCATCACAGTGCACCACACTGCGAAGCACCAGATGAAACAAAGCGCACATCTTGTTTGATCCTGCGCTCAGCTCTATTCTTAGTAACCCGCATCAACTCCTTCCTCGCCACTTTTCACGTTTCCTTGAAGGAGGCACCCCAGTAACCTGCCCCCTCAGATGAGGCAGCTTAGTCTCGGAGCAGTGGGCTCGCCTGAAGTTCTGTGGTACTGGGACTGAAATCAGGTGCATGCTCTGACCCTAGGCTCTCCCTCTCTCCCTGCCAGGAAGCCCAGAGTCAGAAGGAGGGAGGCCGGCCTGGTAAAAGCTGGAAAGGCCTTTCAGGGCAGAATGCCAGGGACGGCGGAGGCTCTGGGGGTAGGAGGACGTGACGCATTTGAAACCTGACATAGTTTAGGTTGGAAAGTCTCTCCGACGCTCTCCAGATGCAGGAAGTGGTGGGAGTGCACAGTTTTCAAAATCCATCCCAGGCGAGTACCCTGACATGAGCAGGGGGGCTGGCGGAACAGTGCAGGGCCTGGCGTCCCCTCCGTTTTCTCCCCGGGCTTGGGTTCGGAGGGCCTCCGGCGGGCACTTGTCCGAGAGATTCATCTTTACAGTGGACACACCAGTGCCCAGCCACGCTACCACAGAACAGGAGACGCATTGCTCATAGACCTCCGGAAACGCCTAAGAGGGAGTAATTTCTAAATAATGTCCAACAAACAGTAATTCCCTCTTAATTCTTTCCAACAAGAATCCTAAGCTGGTCCGGTCCTTGGGGCCTGGGACCCAGCCACTCAGCCTGCCTCATGGACGGCAGCGGCCAGGACAAGCCAGGTGGTCCAGCGGACAGAGTCGGGTCCTGTAGCAGGTGCAAAGGTCTGCAGTGTTCTCACCAGGGTCCTGCATCCCTAAGGCAGGGTGCTCAGGTCACTCCTTCCTGCTCGGGGACACTCCTTCCTGGCTGGAGGGGACACTCGTGTCTGACTGGAGGGGAACTGGCCACCACCCACAAATAGGAGTGTGTTAAAGACCTGGTGATACTGGGCACCTTGCTCTCCCCTATCCCATGCCCAAAACATCCCAGTGCCAGTGTGTCACCCCCTAAAACCCTCCAAACCTCCCATCTCTGGGCCCACACCCCATTCCTAAGCAGCAGCCACAACTCACTCTGTTGCTTAACTCCTTCTGGATCTAGCTTTCACCTCCCCAGTCAGCCTGCTAGGTAATTCCCCTCCTGAATGACCACACACCCACCGACCTTAGAGCTTGTCATGGTCACTGGTCAGTTCCCTCTCCTGTCACATGGTGTCCTCTCTCATTCTGCAGATGCTTGGTCCCCCTGACTAGGAAACACTCTGAGGCATGTTGGGGTACATTTATCAACAGTCCTGCTCAGTCATGGGTTTCTCATACCTGTCTTTTTTGGTGGAGGATATATTTTTGGATTAAGCATCTGCTCTCTCCTCACTAGAGGTTAAGTCATGAGGGCAGGGACCCTGTAAAAGGGTTCCTGTGGGACACAATGGAAGGTGCTGACCATGGATCGTGGCCTCAGGGCATTCTGAGCACCATCTGAGATGAGTGGCTTCATGGACTAGAACTAGGGTGTATCAGCAACATGGAGGGTGCATGTCGCCTCCAGATACACCTCCATGAGGCCACACACTTGGGCAAACATGACGGCACTGGAATCACAGCAGAGCTCGTCTAGCTAGCGGTAAGACAAGCCATTATGAACTGGCTCCGAGCAGCTCAGGCAGGTCCCACTAAGGATGTGTGGGCTTTGCCCTAAAGCAGGAGGGCAATCTCCAGAGAGCCAGGTGAGTGTTGGAGGGTGCAGGTGAAGGTATGGAGGTACCGAGGACAGCTGGGGTACATCAGGACATCAACATTGGTGGCTTTCCAGGAAGGGAGGTATTGGGAGAAAGGGACCAGGCTATTAGGTAGCAGCAGAGTATGAGTTACTAAAGGATTTAAATCAGACTTTGAGGTAGGAAGCTGACCTCAGAAGCCATGCAGATTGTTGAGGGAGACTGAGGTGGTGAGAAGGGGACAGGCTGTGGCCACACTACAGCAGGAGAGGGGATGTGTGAAGGACTGCTCACCGGAGGACAGCAGGGACAGACAGACAGGCAAAACAAAACCCAGCATTCTGCTGCCATCTGCTATAGGGGTGATCTAGACACGGCTGCTCAGGACAAAACTAAGCTAACAGCTGGGCCCAGAACTGTCACAAATGGCCATGGATCTTGCCACTCTGGTCCCATCCATTGGCCTCACCCTCTGGAGGGTGGCAACAGGCAGGGAGGAGATGCTAACAAATAAATACACACAGTAGCCTAGCCTTACAAACTATGGCAGGTGTAAGAAAGAAACAGAGACAGCATCTTGAGAGAGAAAGATGGGTGAGGGTAAGGACTTGATAAGACCGAGAGTCAGAGAAGGGTTCTCCAAGGAGGCAGCTTTCAAGCTGAATACCAAGGAACCAGTAACAGTTAGTCAGATAAAGAGTGAGGTAGGTCTTCCGGTGGAGGGAATGGCACAGACCAAGCCTCTGAGATGGTGAAGCATATGCACTTTGCAGAGCAGATAGTGCAGAGTGGCTGAAGCACAGGGCCTGAGGGTGTAGGAGTGGGAGCTGAAGAGGCAGTGAGGCTTCAACAACACACTAAGGCCTGGTGAGATGTTGGTGTGTCCTCATGAGGTATTGGTGAGTCCTGGTGAAGTGATGGTGTGTCCTGGTGAGGTGATGGTGAGGCCTGGTAAGGCCCTGGTGAGGCTATGGTGAAGGCTGGGGAGGTGTTGGTGAGGTTGGGGAGGTGTTGGTGAGTCCTGGTGGCTTGGTGAGGCCTAGTAAAACCTTGTTGAGTTGGGTGCCTGAGAATAGGTGCCAAGTCTGGGGCCTCTGTACCCCTGGGTTCAACCCAGGTTCTGAGGTAGAGCAGGTGCTTGTTTGGGCCCTGACAGCCCATCTTGGGGACTGGGGTGGTGGATCTGGGAGGTCTTGGTCTTGCCTGGACTCCTGCTGGTATGCCCTGCTCACCCCACCTTGTCTGAAGGGAGGAGGACCCCGGCAGGCAACACAGGCTCTTTTTCTTGCTAATTACTACCTGACATTTTAATGTTCATGTTTAATTACATTCTCCACTACTGGTGCAAAAAAATAGAAACACAAGACACCTTAGAGACCTATAAACCCAATAAGAGAGCATTTGTAAAGCCCTTTTGAAGTCCCTGCTGGAGCCCAAACTCCTTTTCCCGTGAATGTGCCAATTGTGTGATGGGGCTTTTGAAATGAGGAAGGGCTATGGGAACTGGGGGCACAATCACACTACCCCACCCCCCTGAACACACAGACTAAGACCCCCATAAACCTGCTGCTGTCCCACCCTGGCCTCTTGAGCACACGCAACTCTGACCTTTTCTGGGGAGCACTCAGAGTTACCCAGGAAAGTGTATGAGCTAAGAAGCCGAGGTCACAGTCAGCTCTGTCATCTCTCCTATGTGACCTGGGCAAATGACAAAGGTTCTGTTGCTTCATCCAATGTATGGTGGTGATGCTGGTGAGGGAGCAGCTCGCATGGTGCCTTGCATCTGAGACCATCTCATTCCCACTGGGTTTAGTCAGGTGATTTAACATGCATGCCCAACTGAGAGTTCACTTTATAACCATAAAATCTTAAGAGATTGTTCATGGGAATGAATGCACCTTCTAGGGAAGACTCCTCCCTCAGACACAGTGTGCTCTGGGCTCCAGCATCCACAAGGGGCTTTGGAGTGGTCAGGTTGGATGGCCTGCTCTGAGTTCCCTCAATAACCACTTTTCTTGGCATCTCAACAACAATGTTGCTGTCATAACGCTTTTAAACTTTGTGGTGAGGTCTTTTTGAGGTTGCCCCACATCTCGCATGAACCAGACTCATTGGCTCCCACTTCACTTTCTTTTCTAGTTGCTTTGGAAGCAGAGAGAAGTGAGTGATCATGGCAGAGTGCAATTTCCAGAGAACATGTCATTCCAATGAGACTCACTCACCCACAAGGGGGAGAGGCCAGACACGGTGACAGTAGTAAATGCTTGTAACCAACAGAATGCTGCCATGTTGTGAGAAGTCCAAACCTAGCTTAGAGGCAGTTAACAGATATGACAACTGAGATTAGCTTATACCTGGAAGCCCAGCCTTCCATTCATCTCAGCATATGCAGCAAACATAGGAGAAAAAAAAATCTCCTAATGGTTCTAGACCTAGCTGAGTCCTAAATATCAAAGAGCATAGACCAGCCTTGGCCTGATGGCTCAGTTGGTTGGAGCATCATCCCAAACATTTAAAGGTTGCAGGTTTTATTCCCAGCTAGAACCTAGGTTGTGGGTTCAATCCCTAGTCAGGGAGCATATAGAAGGCACTGATAGATGGTTCCCTCTCACAGTGTTGTTTCTCTTTCTCTCTCTAAAAAAATCACTGAAAATAGCCTGGCTGGTGTAGCTTAGTGGTTGAGCATCGACCCATGAACCAAGAGGCGCCTGGTTTGATTCCTAGTCATGGTACATGCTCAGGTTCTGGGCTCAATCCCCAATAGGGGACATGCCAGAGGCTGCCGATCAATGTTTCTCTTTCATTGATGCTTTCTCTCTATCTCTTTCCCTTCCTCTCTTTCTAAATAAATAAGTAAATAAATAAATGCAAACATATTATTGGATGAGGATTTAAAAAAAAAGGAGCATTGATAAGCTTACCCTTTTAAGCACTGTCCACATTTGTGACCCACAAATCTATGAACATAATACATGGCCTTTGTTTTACCCCACTAAGTTTGTGGTAGTTTATTAAATAGCAAATGGAAACTGGAACAACCATGAGATGTTCAGACAATACGTTACTGGAGGTCAAATGGAGAAATGAGAGATGGATAGAGTGACCATATAATTTATTGTTCAACCTGGAATAATTTTGAATACTTAAGAAAGCACTGTTAATATATATGTCATAATAAAAGGAGTAAACTGAAACTCTCCTGGACTCTTGGCCACCCTAGCAATAGATCTTCCTCATCGCCATCCTCTTTCTTTCCCATTCTACACTCCAAGGGACAAAGCCTTTGCTTGGCTTTAGAAGATCTGGATTTATTTTTCTGTTGTCATTTTATCAGTTGAATAACATTGGATATGTTGTCTAGATAATCTTAGATAACATTCTCAGTTTTCTAGTCTTCAAAATGAAAATAATGCCTTTCTTTCTTTAGTCTTCCAGTCGTAGCAATCAACTTTTTGCCCTTTAACATCATAGTCATTTTCTTGAAATGTGACTGGCTCATTAATCCAAAAAGCTCTGTACAGTTCTCATCTTATATACCCCTTTGTGGTATTCAACCATATTGGTTAATTTTATGTGTCAATTTTACTGGGCCACAGTGCCAGATATTTGGCTAAACATTATTCTGGGTGTGTATGTGAGGGTGTTTCTATATGTGCTTAACATTGAATCAGTAGACTGAGTAAAGCAGATTGCCTCCTCAATGTGTGTGAACCTCCTCCAATCCACTGAAGGTCCGAATAAAACAGAAGTATGAGCAAAAGAGAATTCACTGTCTCTGACTGGGCCATCCATCTTCTCCTGCCTTTGAACTTGGACTGGAATTTATACCATCAGCTGTCTTGTTCTCAAGCCTTCAGAATGCAGATCTTTGGACTTAGTCTCCATAATTACATGAGCCAATTCCTTATAACAAATAAGTAAATAAATATTCTATTGGTTCTATTTCTCTGGAGAACCCTGGTCAAGGCATCAATCCTCCTTGGCATCCTGTTCTTGTAACATGTTCTTTTTTAGTTTCTGTAGCATCTCTCTCAATTGAATGAATAATTTTTTTAATGGGCTCATCATTAAACTTGACATAACTGAGAGAAGAAGCAAGAACTTTGAAAACTGAGAGAAACTGCTTAAACTAAAGCACAAATACAAAAAAAGAATGAGAAAAAGCAACATAATGTTAAAAAAATATGGGATATTATCAGTGTCAAAAGACACAATTGGAATACCATAAGTAGAGGAAAGAGTGTAACAAGGTAGAAGAAATATAGGAAGTAATAATTGCAGAGAACATTCTCAAATCAATGACACACTAAACCACAGATTCAGAAAGCTCAGAAAATGCTAAGTACCATAAATACCAAAGACAAAATAAAACAATAAGAAAACACACCTAGGAATATAATATTTAAGTGGCAAAAACCCAAAGAAAAATAAAAAAATTTTAAAGAAGGCATAGATCCCTCAGACCTTCCTGCTTCCAGTAGGCACATACTCTTCACCTCATAAGTAATATTCCAAAAATATAAATATGGTAGTTTCTTCTTCTGAAGTTCCTTCAGTGGGCTTCTACTGACTTCACTGGGAAAGTGATATTTCTTTGGATCTTCTAAATTCAGACCGGGCTATCTTCCTTTCCAGCCCAATTCTATCACCCACAAGACCATACTTTGTAGCCAGTGCCCCAGGCCCCTAGAGCTATTCATGGTTCCCCAACCTGCCAAAGTATTTAGACATCTCCCTAATTCCTTGTGCTGCCTCTCCTGCATAGATTGTCTCTGACTTCCTTGTGTTCCCCTCCTATAAAACCTTACTTTAATTCTTATTATTCAGTTTCTTGGGCCCTTCTTGGGGTGCCAGGTACATATTATCACTCTCTGTGTTTTAACCATAGCTCATGGGGTCCTACCAGCATCCTTGGGACAATCTTGCATTACAGTACCATAAGCTCTTTGAAAGAAGGAGAGTATATAATTTGTCTTTGTATCCCCAGCTCCTATAGCATTGAGTACATAGAATCCTTGGGATGACCAACAATCAAGCTGTGGGCAGAATAAAAAAAAAATCAGTAAAGCAACAGCCAGAGAAGCAGGGCAAAAACCAACAGAGATGCTGTTGATGCCACAGATGGTTTTTAGGCATCTGGTTAGATTGTTTAGGTCTATGTGAGGGCTCCTCAGCTGATAACCAACTAAGAGCAGCCCAAGGTACCCAGAAGAGCCAGCAGAGCATCTGGGTATGGCTTCTGCCTTTTGACTGCCCAAACTGGAGAGAGCTGAAAACATGTGCTCAGCCAGGCACTTTCTGTGGCCTTCGTAAACCCATCATCTCACTTGTAGTGTAGTCACCCTCAGTCCAAGAGGTGATCCCAAGACTGGGAAACAGAGGGTTTCTTCCTCTCCCAGATAACAGAGAGGGCCCCAAATGAGCCCACCCAGGGTCTCAGCCTCCTCTGCAGACAGCGTGGTGCACTTGAAGCAGCACTGAACCTAGAATTTTCTACCTCACCATTTTTATTGGGTAATTAATTCTCATCAGTTAATTTTATCAAGCGTCGTCTCTATGGTGGGGACAAAAACATTCATTCTACACTGTCTTTAGGAGGATTAAATGATAAAGTATGTGAAAAGAGCTTGACATACATTAGATGGTAAAGACACCCTACTGCCCTTTTAGGCATTTTCTTGGTTATAAAGATACAAACACTGAATGTAAAAACTTTAAGTCTGATTTTACTCTTGGATATAATAATGGCTATAGAGTCTCTGACTATAAAATATGAGCATTCAAATCCAAGATGGCGGCATAGGTAAACACCTACACTGCTGCCTCGCACAACAATTTCAAAACTACAACTAAAAGACAGAATGGACATCATCCAGAACCACAGGAAAGCTGGCTGAGTGGAAGTTCTACAACTAGAGGGAAAGAGAGGGGCTCACGGAGACCCAGAGGAGCTGCAAAAAGCTGAGGTACGGAGACGCGTGCGCTGAGAGAGCGGGTGCCAGAGTACCTGGCTGGCTTTCTCTGGCAGGAGGGAAACGGAGACTCTCAAAGGCATTGAACCCCTTATCCTACAACACTAAACCCCAGATCCAGCTGAAACTCATACAGGGGGAGTTTGGACTGTGAAAAGGGAGAAGTGCACGGAAATTTAGGGGAGTCGCAAAAGATCAAAGGCCTGGTGGGGCGCACGGCACTGCATGCAGGACAGACTACTGATTGTGCCCCCTGGCTTTCGCGAGTGGGGGGGGGGAGACAGACCCTCCCAACTGTGCCACTTCTGAGTCCACTGAGCCCCTGTTTCAGACGAAACCCTGGGGACCTAGACTCGTGTGGTTCTGGTGTGCAGGGGAGCCAGAAAGGCAGCGGTTAGAGGCACTGCGGGCAAGCGCACAAGGACCGCTCCAGCCATTACCCAGTCACGTGAGACTCAGAGGCTGTGGAGGGAGGGGCCGACTGGAAGGCAAGGCGGTCCTTTAAGCCCTGAGACTCCACCCCTCCCAAGCTCAACAGAGGCTTCTGCAGCTTTGCACCTCTGCTATCATAAAGCTGAATTCAACACAGAAGTTTCCCCGGAATAGTGAAAATGCCCAGACAAGGGAAGGGATTACAAACAAAAGAAATGGAGGGAAAAAAAACGACTGGATATAGAGTTCAAAACCACGCTAGTAAGGTTTTTCAAGAATATGCTAGAAAAGTTGGATAAATTTAGTGAGACCCAAGAGGAGATGAAAAAGGACCAACTAGAGATGCAAAAGATTCAACTAGAGATAGAAAAGGTCCAACTAAAGATGAAAAAAGACCAACTAGAAATTAAACATACACTGACTGAAATAAAAACTATTATACAGAGTCCTAACAGCAGACTAGAGAAAGGCAAGGATCAAGTCAAAAATTTGAAATATAAAGAAGCAGAAAACATTCAACTGGAAAAGCAAGAAGAGAAAAGAATCCAAAAATGTGAAGATAATGTAAGGAGCCTCTGGAACAGCTTCAAGTGTACCAACATCAGAATTGTGGGGGTGCCAGAAGAAGAGAGAGAGCAAGATACTGAAAACTTATTTAAAGAAATAATGACTGAAAATTTCCCACATCTAGTAAAAGAAATAGACTTACAAGTCCAGGAAGCACACAGAATCCCAAATAAAAGGAATCCAAAGAGGACCACACCAAGACACATCATAATTAAAATACCAAGAGCAAAAGACAGAGAGAGAATATTAAAAGCAGCAAGAGAAAAACAGTTCATTACCTACAAGGGAGCACCCATACGACTGTCAGCTGATTTCTCAACAGAAACGATGCAGGCCAGATGGGAGTGGCAAGAAATATTCAACGTGATGAACAGCAAGAACCTACAACCAAGAATAATCTATCCAGCAAAGCTATCATTCAGAATTGAAGGGCAGATAAAGACCTTCACAGAGAAGAAAAAGCTAAAGGAGTTCATCAACTCCAAATCAGTATTATATGAAATGCTGAAAGGTACTCTTTTAGAAGAGGAAGAAAAAGGTAAAAGCCAAAAAATTATGAACAACAAATACATATCTATCAACAAGTGAATCTAAAAATTAAGTGAATTAAAAATTTGATCAACAGAATAAACTGGTGAATATAATAGAATCAGGAGCACAGAAAGGGAGTAGACTGATAATTCTCAGGAGGACAAAAATCATAAAGCATCAAACAGAAATTACAGCAGAAAGATTAAAGTTAGGTGAGGTAGATAAGTGATCAATCAAAGGACATGTATGCATGCATATAAGCATAACCAATGATCACAGACACTGGGGGGTCGGGGTATGCCTGGGAGGGAGGGGGGGCAATGAGGAGATATGTATAAAAAATTAATAAAAATTAATAAAATAAAAAAAAATATGAGCATTCATTCCTTCAACTGATATCTTTTGAGCTTCCATCTGGCTAGGTACTGGGAAGGAAATACCATCTACACAGGACATATTGTTGTGTGTCTTGAAGGATACCTCATCTAAGAAGACAAACATGAGGGTATCTGGGCACAGAATCTGGCATGAACAAATGCATTGCATTAGAAGGTTGAAAGAAGATACAGGGGAATGTGGAGACGAAGTGGGTAAAGGAGCCAGAGGTAGACCACAGAGGGTAACAGGGTGCAGAATGCCACCCTAAGGGTGTCAGTACTTGTCTATCACAGCTAGGGAGCATGGGAGGCCAAAGGCTGGACACCTTTTCAATCTGTTTTTAGTTTTAAAGAAATGTCACTTGGTGAACTAATAATAAGCTCTATCCTCTACATTTTTTTTAGGAAGACCATTGGGCAACTTAGCATATCCAGGAGGTCTTAGATATTGATGAATATCAGTTAAAATTAACTTTTCAATAAATGTTAAACTAATGTTAAACCCTTTGGGACAACTTTGGAACACGAATTAAAATATTCTGGATGATTAGTAAAAATATTTAGCCTTTGTGAACTGTAGGTGAGCTGCAAAATATTCGTAGTCAGTTCAGTAACTGGTGGTTATTTAGCGAAGCCTTGATTACATACAAGAAACTGGTTCTGGTCAACTGATGAAGCTGTGGTCCTGGACTCAGCCTAGACTTCTGTTCATGAAAGGACACTTTCCTGTTGCACAGCAGCCAGAGGCTCACATGTGAATGCCTTATATGCACTCCAAGCAATCCAAGCATCTGACTTCCATTCTGCACTCACAACTGGGAGCAAGTGCGAGACATCAGCAGAAAGTTAGAGGTTTGCTAACAGGGGGTTTATCTTGGCACTCAATTGCAATTAAATCCAGCGGGTTAAAAGCTTCTGAATGTATTACCCTCTTTTAAACAGGGAGCTTTTAAAGAGTGTTTCTACAATGAACAATATTCATCACAAGTGTTAAATATGTCTGCCTTTCTCTCTCAAATAATGCTCTCTTTCCTTGGAAGGAAAAACAACTTTCTCATCATCATAATTGAATCCAAACATCTGTCACCCACAAAGGCCTGGTTTTAGGAGTCGGCTAATGGATAGCTGGCTCACCAAGCCTCAGAACCACACTCATTTGCAACACATTTACACCCATACCCACACACCTCAAATGCATCACTCTGAAACCAGTACTTCTCATTATTTCTTTAAATAAAATTGAAACAGCAATGAGGAAATATGCAGCTTGAGTAGTGGAAGGAGCCTGCCTGGGCCGAGGAGCCACGGTTCTGACTATGACTGCCTTCATAGATCACATGGCCCTTGGTAACTAGCACAGACTCCCCACTCTGTTTCCTTGCCTGTGAAAAAGGTGAGTGATAAAACCACTGCCATTCAATTCTTACAGCCAACCCACAGCCTTATGTGTCCATGCATATGAGCCTTGGCATGAGGGTCCCTTTGCCAGTTGCATGTGACCACAGCCTTGTCATCCTTTAAGACTCAGCATATATGATGCTGCTTCCTCAAGGGAGCACCCTGGCTAGCCCAGATAGAGTTACAAACTCATTTTCCATCATCCCAGAAACCTTGCAATTAGTTCCTTTTTAGTTTTCAATGCCTATACAGCAGCCACTTACTTTGCCTAAACTATTAGCCTACAGAGAACAGACCAGACCTCATTTTTCTTCATTTTCCCAGTGGAAAGAAGAGGATTAACACCATGTTAATGCAAAGAAAAAGTTAAAGAAAAGAACACCGAACAAGTTGTTACTTTAATGACCCAACCCTAGCGGCAAGATATGGAAGTCTGAGAGAGTAGTCTTGTTAAAGCCAGTGCTTGGTGCATCTCTTGCTCTTGGCCCAACACCTTCACGGTACACTTCTCATCAGGGCGACCTCTCTCTTTATGACAGAGTTGCTGCCTTTTCACTGCTCTTCTCCTGTGCCCTCCCATCTGCTATGTCCCAGGAAACAGACATATGCTCATGCTCCCTCATACTTCTAGGTCTATCCCTCTGCCTATGACCTCACTTGTCTCTTCGCCTAATTACTTCCTATCTAACTCCAAGGCTTAGGAGTATCCTATCTATGCCTGCCAGAATGCCATCCTTGACCCTAATAAGTTTGAGTGTCTGTGAGCTGCTTGAGGACAGATGCCTGGGACTGATTGACTTGTCAATAGACATTTCTGCCCTTGGTGGGTAGGCAAATAGGTGCTGTACCAGCCTGATAAGAAGGGAGGCATGTGTAGAGGCCAACAACATGTATCTGAAATGCTCTGTGCATACATACCACCTGTGTAAGGGCTTGTCTTCTTAATAGTTGAAAAAGTCTTCTTCTTCTTGGCCTTGGCCAATTTTTGAAAAAAGTTTCTTAAAATCTCCCACTACAGCTATTAACTTTTCAATTTTTTAGTATATTTAAATGTGTGTGTATACACATATGTACTTATTTATTTATAAATATATGCTCAAGTAGTATATATTAAAGTTCTGTTATTAGTTATTCTAAGTTCATGATTATTTTAATACCTTGAGAGACTCAGCATTTGCCTGGATTATCTCATTTTGCCCCATCCCTCTCCCTCTTTACATCTTTATTTTCAACTTTTCTGTGTTGTTCAGTTTGAGGTAAATCTTTGATTCTTACCAGCATTTGGCTTTATTCAACTTTCAATTTTTGCTTTTTTTATTGCTGTTTATTTCTCTGTGGCATTCTGAGTATATTTCACAATACTATTTTTATTAATTTGTCTTTTACTGTACCCAGTTTTTATTCCCTCTATGAGATTTAACTTTTTTGAAGGATTATATTTTCTACTTTATGAATTTCTAATTATTTTTATTTTATATATTCACTTGTTTTTGACTCATAATCACCTGTTTTTATTTGCAGAAAGCCTTTTTTTCCCCTTTAGGTAACATTGGTTCATAACATTACATAAGTTTCATAGCACTGTAATTTGAAATCTGTGCCCCTATTATGTGCTCACCACAAGTCCAGTTTCCTTTCGTCACCATGCATTTGACTCGTTTACTCATTTTGCCCTCCCTCCACCCCTTTGGGTAACCACCAATCTTTTGTCTGTATCTATGATTTGTTATTTGTTTCCTTTTTTATTTTATATTCTACATATGAGTAAAATCACGTGAGTCTTGTTATTTTTTATATCTGACTTACTTTATTTAGAATAATACCCTCAAGATTCATCCATGTTGTCACAAATGGCAATATTTCATCTTTTAGTTGTCGAGTTGTGCTCCAATGTATACATATACCACATCTGCTTTTGCCATTGATCTGTCAGTGGATATTTAGGCCGTTTCCATATTTTGGCTATTGTGAAAAATGCTTCAAGAAACATAGGATTGCCTATATTTTCAAATTAGTGTTTTTGTATTCTTTGATTAAATATCCAGAAAAGAAATTATTGAATTATATGGTAGTTTTTAATTTTTGAGAAAACTCCATACTGTTTTCGATGAGGCTGCACTAATTTGTATTCCCACCAACAGTGAACGACAGCTCCTTTTTCTCCACATCCTCACCAATACTGGTTGTTTTATTTTGTTGTTGTTGTTTTGTATAATAAGCATGCTGATAGGTGTGGAGAAAACACACCTATTGTGGTTTTGATTTGCATTTTACTAATAATTAAAATCACCTGTTTTGTTTTTTAAAGGAACACTAATTGTTTTTGATTGATAGTATTTATTTCATTACTTCTTGGAAAATGTTAAATATCCTTATTTTTCAAGACCAATTTACTAGTAGGTTGCAATCTACTGACCCTGGCCCCCCATTCCCAGTGCATTGTACTTTGTATCTTTCTGTCCTATAACACTGTCAGCATCAAGCACACTACTTTGTCTCTCTCCTTCTTCAATCCAGGGCAAGGTTTTCGTCTGGCTTTGATGCATCACCAGCACCTAGAACACTGTGAGCTAAGAATGGCTGCCGACACATTGTTTAATAGATCCATCAGTGGATCTGTTTGTGTTATCTTCATTTCTTGTCGAGTGAATCCTTCATCTGTTTGTGTTTTGGCCAACTACTTTAGAGGTAGCTTCCCGCATGGGGTGTAAATGTCCCAGTTGTAATTATTCCTTCCTGTTCCCAAGTTGCCTTTAACCAGCTCCCAGGACTTCCACACAGATCTTTTGCTATTCTGCTCGCAGCCCGCAGGCTTGCCTTGGCTCCCAGAAGAGAGGCAACTTCCGATGCCGACTATGTTCCCTCTCCACACTCCAGGGCAGTGGTTCTCAACCTGTGGGTCGCGACCCCTTTGGGGGTCGAAGGACCCTTTCACAGGGGTCGCCTAAGACCATCGGAAAATGCAGATATTTACATCATGATGCATAACAATAGCAAAATTTCATGGTTGGGGGTCACCACCACATGAGGAACTGTATGCAAGGGAGGTTGAGAACCACTGCTCCAGGGAACCCTTCACTGCCATCTGCAGCACCGTGGTCACTGCAGGCTTGGTTGTGTGTCTATGCGCTCAGGAGTGCATCATGTGGGCTTCCCACAGGGAACCTAGTTCCAAGGATGCCTCAAAGTGGGGCAAGCTCAGTTGCTGTTCCAGTTGGCAGTGGGCTTTGTGGTCCCAGCATCCATTCCTGCAGTGTCAGCCTGTCATGTAGGTTCACGTGCTTTTCTGGTCCATGGAGATGCCTACTTTGTCTGTGAATGTGGCTCTATTTCTCAATATTTGGAAAATACTTCTGGAAATACTTTTTGTATTATCCTATTGTCACCTCCATGATTTTCACAGGTCAATTTTGTAATTCAAAAGTAATGTGCTGACTTCTTTTTTCTGCAATTTAGGTCTATGGCCATTCTCTGAGCCATACAGGCTGGTGGAAACACCTCTGCCATCAAGTACTATGTCCTGGGGACAGGCTTCTTAGATTTCTGGGCTTCTCTTACTCTGCTAGGGCTGCCATAACAAAATCCCACATGCTGGTTTTGTGAACAGGAGAAATTGATTTTCTCACAGTTCTGGAAGCTGGGAGTCCAAGGTCAAGGTGCTGACAGGGTTGGCTTCTCCTGAGGCCTCTCTGGGCTGCAGAGGACAGCACTGTGTAAGCTTAGGGCTCTGCGACCATGCCCTCCCCCAGCACATTTGATCAGGGCCCCACCCTTATGACCTAATTTAGCTTTAATCATCTCCTTAAAAGCCTTATCTCCAAACACCAGCACATGAGGTATTAGAGGCTTCAATATAGGAGTTAGGGAAAACAGTTCAGTCCATGGCATGCTGTGGGGCAACCAGACAGACCTAGACAGGGCAGCATATACCTGTGGGGCACCCAAACAGACATAGGGCAGGACGTGGAGACCAGTGCATCTGGTATTTCACTGCTTTCAATCAAGAGTCTGCAAGAGTGAAGTGACATCTTTTGTGATTCAGAATTCACCGACCCTGTCACTGCACATCTCTTCCCACCCTCCTGACTCTCTGCTGTGAATTAAGAGTGTGTGGAGAGTCCGGTGAGGCCGAATTGACATTATTCTGGTGTGAGCAGCTTCTGGTGACCCGTGGAGACCTGAGGTCACCTTGTCGGACTTCCTTTGATCTGCTTGATTCCAACTCCCTGAGAGGTCCTGTTTAGTGATTGATGTTAGACATAACACCTTGGCATATGTTCACTATTTTGCACAGAGAAGGCCATTCTTCCCAATATCACTCATGGTTTCCAGGAGAAGTCAAAGTCCCAAACCCTCCCTTTTTGAGGTTTAACACTAGCAAGGGCAGAGCTGACAGAAGAATCCCGGGGTTCCTGGTGAGAGAGCTGCTATGAAGGCAGGGAAGGAGAGACTGGGTACCCTGGCCCCACAGGCTCCTGTGGCCCTGAGAGGATGCGGCTGAGCCTGGATGTCCCTCCTGTCCAGGCATGTCTTGGGAACTTGTGTGTGTGCGTGTATGTGAGTGTGCTAGTGTGCATATGTGTAAGTAAACCAAAGCAGCTGTCCACTTGAGTAATGAAACCCAGGTTGTCCAGGCCCACTGACCATGGCCCACTGTGCATATGAGTGCCCGCCCCTGCCCCCTTCCCTTCCCCAGGGCTGCCATGGGCCCAGGCCACCCGGACCCAGACTCTGTATAAGGACTGTCCAGGCCACCAGGCCCCGGACTCTCTGCATAAGGATTGTCAAACCAATGCTCAGAGGAGAATGGCAGGGAGCAAATCAGGAAGAAAATCAGCTGGCTCTGGAGCTGGGCCAGCCTCTGTGGGTACTGGGGGTTGATGATGGACCCAGGAGGAAAGATGCTCTTTGGATATGGCAAGAAGGTACATGCATGCTCTTTTAAAATGGAACTATTGGAAGCAATGCAGCTTCATTTTGTATAACAAGCTCATGAATTGCCTCCACTATTTTGAAATCAAGGAAACCAAAGCAAAAATATTTATTTAAGCATCAAACCCATGCTTACTTGGCACCTTCTTTGTGCCAGAACCACAATTAGGTGGTGGGAACTCAGAAAAGGTTAATACCGACTTCCCTGCAAGTAGCAGGAAGCATTGCACAGCCCGGTGCTGGGTCCCCCGAAGAGTGGGAGGGGAGGGCACCCTGGCGGTGGCCCCTGGGCAGCGCTGTGAGGAGCCAGTCAGTTTGTCACAGTAAGAGCAGTGGAAGGGGCTCCCTCCTGTCCCTTCCCTGAAAGTTGGAGCTTCCCATCATCCAGTGTGGGGAGGATCCAGGTGTTACACCCATGATTGGAGGAGAAATGGCTGTTGCCCACACTGACTGGGGCATGGTCTGAAGGCACAGGCACCAGGGTGTTTGGGCAGCAGGCTCCCACCCACAGGAAGCTCCTGGTCCTACATCACAAGAGAACGTGTCTCATGAAGCTGGCCAAACTGGATTTGGTGCTGGAGACAGAGACCTCTCCAGCCTGGAGTGTCCCTCTGCTTACATGGACTGCTCCCCAGGAGGAGCCCAGCACTACTCCTGCCCCCATCTACTTCCATCACTCCTCGTCTGAGACACAGCCATGGGTGTTAGCAAAAACATCATTGTCAATGCCACTGTTTGTGGCTGGGTCTGGAAGATGACTCTGCTGTGGGAGGTTTGATGGGCAAAGCTTGGACTGGGCACCTCAGTCAATAGCCATTTGTCTCAGTCTGGGTGCCCGGTGCTGGCAGCCTGCTGTACCATGTCACAGTTCCGAGCTGCCTGGTCTGTGTCCAGGCAGCACTGGTGCCCCCATCCCCCTCCCTCCAGCTGCAGGATTCCAATGGGCTGTTGTCTCCAGATCACATTGTGGTGCCCTCAGGGGAGGAAAGAGGCTGCTAAGAGTCAGAGAGCATTGGACCCTTTTTCCTCAGTTTCTTAAGGTGCTGTCAATAAAACCAGCTAATCCTGTTCCTCATCTCTCCAAGTAAGTTACAGAAGAGCAGGTGTCTGTGCTCTCACACACATCAGCAATCAAGGACAGCTCCAAAGGGCCCCAACCCCAGAAGATGTGCTGGTGAGGTGGTGTTGTTGGAAGCCAGGATCTCAAAAGCATTAAGACATGTTGGAAAGAGCCCTGGCTGGTTGGCTTAGTGGAGAGAGCAGGGTCCCAGGTTCAATTCCAGTCAAGGCCACATGCCTGGGTTGCAGGCTCCATCCCTAGTAGGGCGCATGCAGGAGGCACCCCATCAATTATTTTCTCTCATCATTGATGTTTCTATCTCTCTCTCCCTCTCCCTTATTCTCTCTCTAAAAATCAATACAAACATTTTCAAAAAGAATGATATAAAGACATGTTGGAAAGAGAGGAATTCTGACACCATCTCTCAGTTGTGGAGTTTGTAGACTCTAAGGAGCTTTCCAGGAAACGGGTATTGGTGGGATGGCTGGTGACTGCTCCTCTCCCTGGAGGGTAGGATGCTCCAGCGCCTGGCCAGGACTTGGAAATGTGACCTCCCATGGGTGGGCCCAACATATTGCTCCATGTTGTAGGAAATTCTAGTGCTGATTTCCAGCATTGCGGGGGGAGGGGTATCACATGGACTGTGACTATTGGGGACCCACTGATGGTGCCCAACAAAGGTAGATTTAAAAGGGAGAGCACTTGGGCCACCTGAGGGGAAGCTGCAAAAGCTACAGCAAGACCCAGTGGAGGCCATGCTGCCCCTGGTATATGAGCCCGGGCTTGAGAAGGTCGGGGTTGGGGGTGAAGAGGGCGGGGGGAAAGGGGATGGTAAAGGATGGCTACGTTGTTGGAGCTCCAGCATCAGGCTGACTGGGATCCAGGAAGGCATCCCTCCATGAGCCGATGGCAGGAGGGGAGGGAGAGTGTATTTGGAATGATGCTCAATACGTATACAGGCGGTATCTGTTTGTACCCTTTCGTGTTGGTGTTCCTGCCTTCTGTCCTGTCTTCGAGTTGCCCTGGGGAGGAGAGTAGCCTGCAGAAGGTCTCTGGGGTGGCTGTGTGCTGGCCTAGCCTGCAGCAGCAGAAACTGGGCAAAGGGCCTCAGCCTTCAACAAATAAAGGGGCATGGAAAGCTGAGAGGAGTGAGACCCCAATCAAGTTAAAAATAATAAGTACTGAGTATCCAAAACAAGTACCAGGGGCCAGTGGGGGCAAAGGAGCCCAGCTGCACTCACATGAGCCTGTGGGTATAGGTATTTGTAGTTAGCTCACTCCCTGGAAATTACAGCCTGGCCACAGCACCTCAGTCCTCCACCCAGCCCTGAAGTTTCTCTTCAACCCCTCGAATCTGGGCTGGCCTTGTACTTGAATTGGTCACTGGAATATAACAAAGGTGACACGGCAGAGACTTGCTTGTTTATTGGGGCTTCCACTCTTGCTGCTCTTGGAACTGTACTGCCATGAGATGAAGTCTGTGACCTGTGAATGTGAGAGAATGGAGCCTTGCCATTCCTCTCCTTCTTCTCCTTCTTTTCCCCCTGTCCCCAACCTCTGACTCATCCATATTCACCTCTAAAATGCACATTAAACATCCCTTTTTCCAAGAAACCTTTTCTAACCCACCAGGATGAACAAGGAACCCTCCTTTTATTTTTTTAATTGAAATTACTACCTTGTGCAGTAATTTGGGATATGTCTGTTACCCTCATAGAATACATATTAGCATTTCAAAGTATTGGATATGCCCTTTTGGTTTTGCAGTTCATGCCTCTAGGACTGGAACTAATATGCAACACAATTCAATATACATTTGTTGAGGAAGGGGAGAAGGAAAGAAGAAGAAAGGAAGAAGGAAGAAAAGAAAGGAAGAGGGAGGGAGAAAGGAATGAGGCAGGCCACTTGGATCTTATGTAATAACTGAAATAAATTGTGTTGACAAGACTTCTTTGATTTAATATAAAATCATAGACTCTCAGAATGGAGAAGGACCTTGACTGACGTTAATTGTACTTTTACTTCCTTTAGGCTCATAACAGTATTGTGAAGCAGACATAAAAGATACTTGTCATTCCTATCTTATTTCCATTCCTCTCCAAGGGTATTCTTATAGCTCTTGCATCTCACTCCCATCTCAGAGGAGCTAGTGAGTGTTAATGGCTTCAGTCTCAAGCTAGGACTTCTCACTCCAGATGCCCACAGCACCCTATGTGGAGCTCCTCTGGACCAGTGCAGCCCAGGCTCCAGTCATTCAAGTAGTGCTTTCAAATATTTTGCCATGTTCATGAACCATTTGTCACCAAACATTTTACTTATGTTTTATTATTTTTAATGTTTCTTAATGACTTTTTCTTAGAGAGAGAGAGAGGAAGGAAGAGGGAGAGAGAAACAATTGCCTCCCACATGCACCCCAACCAGGGACTGAACCAGCAACCTGAACATGTGCCCTGACTGGGAATTGAACCCACGACTCTTTGGTGCATGGGCCCAGCCAACTGAACCACACTTACTGTTTTCTTTAAACTGACTCATTTTAAATTTAGTGTATTTTCTTCTGGTAGATCTGTAGTGATATATAATTGTGATTTTAATTTGCGTTTTCCTAATGGCAAATGCTGTTAAACATCAGTGTTTATTTACATCCTTACATATCCTTGTGAATTGCTACTTTAGATCTTTTGTCCATTTACTAATTGGATTGCTTGATATTTTACTGTTGGATTTTGAGAGTTAAAAAAAAATAACCAAAGAGCTTATATGCATAATCCATGAATACAGACAATAGTGTGCTCAAGGCCTGGGGGTAGTGTGTGGGTAGAGGGTGATGGTGGAGAAAAGGGAACACCTGTAATACTTTCAACAATAAAAATAAATAAAGATATATGTATTTTTAGATATAGTCCTTTGTTGGATAGGTGGTTTGCAAATATTTTCTCCCAGTCTGTAGCTTATCTTTTTTTATCCTCTTAACAGTTCTTTTGTGGAGCAAAAGTTTTATATTTATGAAATCTAATTTTTCCATTTATGCATTGTGTTTTTGGTGCCAAGCTAAGGACTTTTTGTCTAGCCCTAAGTCCTGGATATTATTTTTAAATGTTTTAGTTTTATATTTAAGTTGATGACCTATTTTGAGTTAATTTTGATAATGGATATAGCACGTAGGTCGATATTTTTTCTTCTGAATTGTTCCCCCACCATTTGTTGAGAACCCTGTCTTTCCTTTATTGAATGGCTTTTACATGTTTGCAAAAATCAGATGGCATGTTTGTGTGGTCTCTTTCTTAGTTACATATCCTATTCCAGTGACCAATGCAGGTATTGATCCCTCCACTGATACCACTCAACTTTGATTACGTCTCTTGAAGATAGGTAGATGATTCTCCCACTTTCTTATTCCTTTTAAAAAATTGTTTTAGCTATTCAAGTTCCTTACCTTTCATTTACATTTTAGAAAAATTTTGCCTATATCTACAAAACAAAACAGAGTAACACAACAACAACCACCTCCCACTGGCTGGGATTTTGTTAAAATCGTATTGACCTGTGTGCAGCTTGAGGAGGGTAACATTTTTGCTGTGCTGAGTCTCTGGTCTGGTACTACCTCCGTTTATTTGGGTGTTTTTTTTTTATTTTTAAATCAATGTTGTCTAGTTTTCAGCATATTTTTTCAGATTCACACCTAAATGGTATTTTGAGTAATCATTAATGGTATTGTACTTGATTTATTTATTTTAAAGTAAAACTTTGTTGCCCCATAAATAAAAAAAAAACAGGTATCATTTGCCATAAATAGAAAATAACCACAAAAATACATAAATTTAACTGAAACAAAACACATAACTTTTTTACTTTGGCCTGTGTACTTTGTAAAACCAAATCATGTACCACTAATTATTCATGTACTACACTTTGGAATGTAATCTAATCTTCGCTGATGCATGACTAAGCAAGAAGACATTTCTAGAATATGACCATTCATACTGCATATAGAAACCATTAGGCTTGGGAAACTCACCACCTCTGGAGATAGCCAATTTTGTATTCAAACAAGTCCAATCATTGAAAACTCTTTGGCTGAGCTAAAATCTGAAGCCCTTTCCCATCCAGTTCCAAGTTCTAGAGCCCAGGGACAGATGCTACTAAGGTGCTTCCAAGTAGCATCATATGGTATGCTCTCTGGAGCCAACAGGATGCCATTCCCTGGGACTGAAAGACACTCCAGTGTCTCACTATCTGACTTGAGACATCTTGTCTATCCTCAGTATTCCTTCAGCCCTTAAACTGACTGGGCGGGGGTCAAGGACATCCACAGCGATCTGTCTAACTACAGCATACCCCTCTTTGCAGCCCACGTATCCTCTCAGGATATGGCGGTATAGATAAATCACGTTATTATTCATTTTACTCACCCTTAAGTGAATAGTGGACTCTTCCAGAGTCTGGGGCAGATGGAGGAATAAAATAAAACCCCTAGCCTCCAGGAGCTCAGAAGCAGGTGTGAGTGACACGATATCTAATCCCAAATCACTGGGGTTCTGATGGATGTGTGCAAAGAGCTGCAGGGATCCAGTGTCCAGGTCTCCCTGGAGAACAGAGTGTATCAATAGTATTTTCTCTAGGTGAGGACCCAATAAAGTAGGGATATTTATTTATCCCCATTCTGCAGTTGAGAAAACTGAAACTTTTACATAGTTTCTCCAAGACTGCAAAGTCAGCACATGACAGAACTGGGTTGGTCTTTAGGCCAAAGCCCTAACTTTTCCTTTTCTCATTGAGAAAATGGAAAGCTGTCAGTATTTATTGAATAAATGATAAAGGAGGAAATGAATTCTGCAATGTCTGCTGAGAATCTTGCCCAGAGGAACACAAAAGCTATGGCTCCTGGTGCTTTTGACAGACTGCTTGCGTTCCTGTGCTGTCTTCCTACTGCACAGCCTGCTCAGGGGGCACAAGGCCAGCACAACCCACAGTGAGGGAGGAACCCCTCTCTCCCAACCTCCCCAGAAGGATCCTCTTCGTACTCCCAGACTGTTTGAAACCTGGCCAGGAAGGAAAGGGGGCTGTGGCAAGGACAGAAGGAAGTGTGGAGCAGTGGAAAGAGCAGCTCTGTTGTTCACAACGTGGCATTTGCTGCCCAAGGGAGCTAAGAGATTTGCCTAAGGATTCACTTTCATCAGCTGATAGCTAGGATTTGGACTCCAGGTTTTCCTGGGCCATTTGCAGATGCCTCAGCATTGATTCAGAGAAACAGGCCAGGGCAGCCAGCACCACTGAGCATGGAGGTAACCTGAGAGAGGGAGGGGCAACTGCATCCTCCTGGAGCAGGAGGAGGACACATGAGCTGCTCTGAGGACAGTGCCCTGCTGGGCCTGACCTGCCTCATCCTCAGAGCTCTGCACAGAGACCACACCCTCACTTCTTCCAAGCAGTGTGGCTCCCAATGAACCCCATGAACCCTGGGGGCTTTATTTTCATTTCTTCTTGGCAGGACATAACTTCCTGCTTGTAAGAAAAACATCTTTAAGCAGATCCCTGAACCAGTTCCAGGGTGTCTCGCACATTCCCCAGCTCCGATGGAACAGCAGCATGATGAGCTAAATGGAGCCCAATTGGAAGCACATGGAGCCTGTTTCCTTTCAAAGTCCCCGTGGGTCCTGGGCCTCAAGGAGAGGGGTTTTTGATAAATCATGTTGGAGCTTTATTGGGTCCATTGTGTGTGAGCAAAGGCCAGGAGAAAAAGGAGTAACCAACATGGCCCAGAAATCATACCTAAAGGATTAAGGAGTAAGCTGCCAGGCCAACTTCAGGACTGAACGAGAACCTATTTTTATTGAACAACTACTACATGCCAGGCTGTGGGCTAATGTAGGGGCCAGAGAGAAGTAAGCCAAGTGCCTGTCCTGACCCAGGCAGAGAAGACCACAGACTATAGTTACAAGGCACAGACACAAAAGAGATGGGCATACTGAGCAGGAGCAAATACTGGGCACAGGGTCTGAGTTGTTACTGGTGCTTTGTTCTCATCATCACCTCCATGGGTCCAGGGGAGAAAAAGGCTGGAATCCAGTACAGTGTTCAGAGTCACTGCTCTCTTTCCTCCATCAGTTCAGGCAGATCTGTGCTATGCCCAGAGTCTCAGGGAGAACTCAGAGCTAGGAAGGACAGAGGGACTGTGAGGAGCAGAGGAAGGAAGCAGTGAGGGCTTGCAGTGTATGCCATCTGGAGGAAGCCCAGGCCCCCGTGCTCAATCCCCAGCCCTGGTCAGTCATGTGCAAAAGGCAGCAAATAGATATGTTTCTCTCACATCGATGTTTCTCTCTGGCTCTTTGCCTCCCTTCCACTCTCTCTAAAAATCAATGGAAAAAGTAATCCTCAGGTGATTAGAATGCTTGCCTGTGAGAAGGCACTGGTGTGATCAGAGTCCAGGGAGGCCACATGATGATGCAGAAGTCCCCTCCGAACCTCAGTAATTTTTGGTACCAAGACAAGGCAAAACTTAAGCCTGGAAATTGCTTGAATGAGACTGCGGTGTGGGTTAGTGCATGACGCCCAGGGCAAGGTCGCCTCCCTAGCTGGCTGGCATCCTGCCACAAGCATGGATAGTCTGTGCACTCCCAATGCCCTGCTCTTTCCAAAGCTGATTTGCTGTAGATCTGGGTTTCACAACCCCAGGAAGAATGACGTGGCTAAGGATCTTTTAAGAAATCATCCTGTTACATGTCGAAAAATTGGAGATTGTCCTTGCCAACAGCTACATGGTGAGCAGCTGCTCTTGACTGCTGATTGAATGCAAGCCTTGGCAAGACAGTGAGCAGTTGAAGGGAAAACTGAGATGCCCAACAATGACTCAGGCCTGAGCTCTTTCTTAAGGCTGTGTGTATGTGTCTGTCAGTATTTCGTAATTCTCCATAGAAAATTATTCTTAATCCACTTGAAAATGCAGAGTCTAATGGGAGATCAAAGCCCTAACATACATACAACTTATTAAATGGACACAGTAGTTTTAATCTTGAAAATGTTCAAAGACAATGAAATTGGCTAAATACCCCAATCTAATAAGCATCTCCCCAGAGCATTCCAAACTTGGGTTTGACAATGTTGCTTCCTGGAAATGGTAAGTGAATTTTTAGTGAGGCAAGTGACTTTATTAAAGGGACTAGAGGCCCAGTGCATTAAATTTGTGCACTGGTAGGGTTCCTAGTGGCTGCTGACTGCTGGCTGCTGGCTGCTGGCCAGGAACTACCTCCCTTTTCCAAGCTGGCCTCACCCTCTGGTCAAATTCCCAGATGACCTCCTGGTTGAGGGGACAATTTGATTACCACACTTTTATTATATAGGATACTTGTTTATAGACCCCTTAGGCTGAAAACTGTCTACAAACTATAAATTGAGTTTTAGTGTGGTAGTCCTCATTCCAGCAGTGGACAGCTATAACGCAAAGTGGTTTGGGCCCAGATAAACTGAGATGCCACCTCTCACCAACAGCATGGGAGAGGATGCCTGGTGTTTATAATATGTTTATTCACTACCAGGCAATCCCCTATCTACCTTACCTGGAAATAAGGTCAGATAATGCACACAAAAATTGGAAGGTGTGTTTTTCAGTGCTGGAATATATTTTTCTAACACTTTATTTTTATAACTAGAGGCCCAGTACACAAATTCTTGTACCACTGGCCTGTGAGATCAGGGCAAAACTGCCTTTCTGATATCCCAAGGGGTCCCGGATTGCAAGAGGGTGCAGGCCAAGTTGAGGGATCCCACCAGTGTACAATGGGGGCTGGGGAGGGATGCAGAAGGTTGGCCAGCCAGAGAAGGACCACTGGAGGGCTCCAGGACATGTCCAGTCCATCTTGCTCAGCCCCAATCAGTTGGACCCAGCAGCAAGCTAACCTACTGGTTGGAACGTCTGTCCCCTGGTGGTCAGTGCATGTCATAGCAACTGGTCAACCAGTTGACTGTCTGCCCCCTGATGGTCAGTGCATATCATAGAGAGAAGTTGAGCAGCCATAGCATATCATTAGCATTTTATGCTTCGATAGGGTGAATGGATGACTGGGTGGCCAGACACTTAGCAAATTAGGCTTTTATTATATAGGATAGCGATATACTTAGTATAAATCTTAATCACGCTGCAAGTATATAACAAAACCTCCCCACCTCTTCTGACCCACCTTACTCTCTAAGAGTAATTTCTTTTCAAAGTTTCTGTTTTGCTTTTCCTTGTTGTGACCTCCATGTTCTAAATAATATGTTCAGAGTCTGAGTTGTAATTCTCAATTTGCCAGCTCTCTACAACAAGCATGTGAAACTTGTGGCCCACAGGGAATATTTTGTGGCCCAGCCCATATAATGGTATGTAAGAAATGTTTTAAGAGAAATTTCATAACTTAATTTTGACAATATCCTATTATAGATAATTATTAATAATGAACTATAATGTTTGCTAATGACTGATTTCTATAATTGTGTTGCATTCATCTTCCTTATGCACCTTACATAAAGATGGATTATTTATCTGCACTAATACTAGCAGTGAATATTTTAGCAGCCAATTGCCATGCCATTAGTCTTGGACTGACTTGTTTGGTGTGTGCAATAGGAAATATTTCTCTTTTGGAGAATAAGAAAAATAGGTTTATTTGTGTTATGCCTATTAATTTGCTCAGTTATTCAATATCTGTTAAGTTAATGTTCAAGAAAAATATTAATTTTTGTTAAAATGTTCTATTATTTTATGTAAACAATGACTCATTTATTTCAGCCCTTTGTATTCAGCATGTCTCATTGGAAACAAACCTATGTTTCTATGAAAATTAAAGCTTTTGTTTTTTTGCAACCACAAAAACTTGATCCTTGTTTATTTGGCCCATATTAGCCTTTGAGTTTGACATGCTTTCTCTACAGTGCTTCTTAATCCCCCCATTTTTAAAAAAATAAAAAATAATTAAATTACATCAGATTTTACTCAGCCCAAACTATTGTACATATAAATATGCTCCAATATTTCTATTTTTAATTTTCTTTTGCAATTATAGTTTACATTCAATATTATTTAGTATTAGTTTCTGATGTGCATTATAGTGGTTAGATAATCACATACTTTACAAACTTATACCCTTAACATTTCAA
Source organism: Lasiurus cinereus (assembly GCA_011751065.1). Classification (NCBI taxonomy): domain Eukaryota; kingdom Metazoa; phylum Chordata; class Mammalia; order Chiroptera; family Vespertilionidae; genus Lasiurus; species Lasiurus cinereus. The sequence goes on from JAAGEH010000021.1 coordinate 8,853,218, forward strand.
GTATCCATCTGACACTATACACAATTACAATGTTATTGACTATATTCCTGTGCTGTACTTTACATCCCCCTCACTATTCTGTAACTACCAATCTCTACTTAAACCATTCACCTTTTCTGTCCAATCCCCAAACCCTCTTCCCCTCTGGCAACCATCAATCTGTTCTCTGTATCTATGAGGCTGTTTCCAATTTGTTTGTACATTTTTGTTATTGTTGTTCTTTAGATTCCACATATAAGTGAAATCATAAAGTATTTGTCTTTCTCTATCTGATCTATTTTACTTATATAATGCCCTCTGGGTCTATCCATGTTGTCACAAAAGGTAAAAGTTGATCCTTTTTTATAACCAAGTGTGTAATATTCTGTTGTACATATGTACCAGCACTTTTTAAATGCATTTTCTATTAATGGGAACTTGAGTTGCTTCCATATTTTGGCTGTTAAAATAATTCTGCAGTGAACATAGGGGTGCATATATTCTTTTAAACTAGTGTTTTGGGTTTCTTCAGATACATACTCAGAAGTGAAATCACTAGATCATAAAGCAGTTCCATCTTTAATTAGAAAAGAAACACCTCCATACTGCTTTCCATAGCAGCCTGCACCAGTCTGCATTCCCATCAACAGCGCACAATAGCACAATAGCTCCCTTTGCTCCACATCCTCACCAGCACCTCTTTGTATTTTCTGATGACAGCCATTCTGCCAGGTATGAGTTGGTACCTCATTGTGGTCTTAATTTGCATCTCTCTGATGATCAGTGACATTGAGAATCTTTTTATGTGTCTTTTGGCCATCTCTATGTCATCTTTGCAGTAGTGTCTATTTAGGTCCTCTGCCCACTTTTCTGTGTTGAGTTGTTTATAAATTTTGGATATTAACCTTTATAGTATATATTACTCACAAATATCTTCACCCAGTGTGTGGTTGTCTTTTCCTTTTGTTGCACAGTTTACTCTGCTGTGTAAAATATTTTTAGTTTGATATAGTCCCATGTGTTTATTTTTTCTTCTGTTTCCCTTGCCCAAGAAGATATTTCATAAAAATATTACTAAAAGAAATGTCAGAGATTTTACAGCCTATGTTTTCCTTAAGGAGTTTTATGGTTTCAAGACTTGCATTTAAGTATTTAATCTATTTTGAGTTTATTCTTATGTAGGATGTAAGAAGGTGGTCTACTTTCATTTTTTGTAATGTATCCCCGAAACCATTTTTTGAATGGACTGTTTTTACTCCATTGTAGGTTCTTGCAGTTTGGATTTATTTCTAGGTTATCTTTTTTGTCCCATTGTTCTATAAGTATGTTTTAATCCAGTACCATGCTGTTTTAATTACTATAGCCTCGTAGTATTGTTTGATATCAGGTAGCATGGTATATCCAACTATGTTTTTTTTTTCTCAAGATTGCTGTGGCTATTTGGGATCATTGTTGGTTTCATATAAACTTTTGGATTATTTGTCCTAGTTTTATAAAAAATGCCATTGGTATTTTGATAGGAATTGCATTGAATCTATAGATTGTTTTGGGTGGTATAGACTTTTTAATGATACTAATTTTTCCAATCCATGAATATAGTATAAGCTTCCATTTATTTGTATCTTGTTCAATTTCTTGTTTTTAATGTCTTAATTTTCCACGTACATGTTTTAAACCTTCTTGGTTAGATTTATTCCTAAGTATTTTATTTTTTTATGCAGTTATAAATGGAATTGTTTCCTTAGTTTCTTTTATAGTTTTTTTAAATATATACTTTGTTGATTTTTAAAATTTTTTTTCTTTTTTTAATTATTATTATTGTGTTACATGTATACATATCTTCCCATTGCCCCCCCTCACTCCCAGGCATACCCCAACCCCCCAGTGTCTATGTTCACTGGTTATGCTTATATGCATAGATACAAGTCCTTTGATTGATCTCTTATCTACCCCACCTTTCCTTAATCTTCCTGCTATAATATCACAGTCTGTTTGATGCTTTACTGCCTCTGTATCTATCCTTTTATTCATCAGTTTACAATGTTCTTTATTATCCATAAATGAGGGAGAGCATGTAGTCCTTCTCCTTCATTGACTGGCTTATTTCACTAAGCATAAGGCTCTCCAGTTCCATCCAGGTTGCTGAAAATGGTAAGAGTTCCTTCTTTTTAGTGGCAGCATAGAATTCCGTTGCGTAGATGTACCACAGTTTTCTGATCCACTCATCTGCTGGCGGGCACCTAGGCTGTTTCCAAATTGTAGCTATTGTAAATTGTGTTGCTATGAACATAAGGGTGCATAAATCCTTTCTGATTGGTGTTTGTAATTTCTTAGGATAAATTCCTAGGAATGGGATTGCTGGGTCAAATGGGAGATCCATTTTTACTTTTTTAAGAAAACTCCATACTGTTCTCCACAGTGGCTGGACCAGTCTGCATTCCCACGAACAGTGAACAAGGGTTCCTATTTCTCCGCATCCTCGCCAACACTTGTCCTTTGTTGATTTGTTGATGATTGCTATTCTGACAGGTGTAAGATGGTATTGCATTGCCATTTTGATTTGCATCTCTCTGATAATTACTGACTTTGAAAATGTTTTCATGTGACTCTTGGCCTTCCTTCTGTCATCTTTAAAAGAGGTTCTATTTAGGTCCGTTGCCTATTTTTTTATTGGATCCTTTATCTTCCTTTTATTAAGTAGTATAAGTTGGCTGTAGATGTTGGAGATTAAACCTTTATCAGTGATAACATTTGCAAATATGTTCTCCCATACAGTGATCTTTCTTGTTGTTTTGTTGATGGTTCCTTTTGCTGTACAAAAGCTTTTTATTTTGATGTAGTCCCATTTGTTTATTTTTTTCTTTAGCTTCAGTTGCCTTTGGAGCAGTATCAGTGAAGAAGTTCTTTCGGGATATGTCTGAGATTGTGCTGCCTGTGGATTCCTCTAGTATTTTTATGGTTTCCCTTCTAATGTTTAAGTCCTGTATCCATTTTGAGTTTATTTTTGTATTTGGTATGAGTTGGTGGTCCAGTTTCATTTTTTTTGCATGTATCTGTCCAATTTTCCCAACACCATTTATTGAAGAGGCTATCTTGGCTCCATTGTATGTTCACGCCTCCTTTGTCAAATATTAGTTGAGCATAGTGGTTTGGGTGGATATCTGGATTCTCTATTCTATTCCATTGATCTATATGTCTATTCTTGTGCCAGTACCAGGCTGTTTTGAGAACAGTTGCTTTATAATATAGCTTGAAATCTCATATTGGGATCCCTCCTACTTTATTCTTCTTTCTTAGAATTGCTGTGGCTATTCGTGGTCTTTTTTGTACCAGATGAATCTATGAAGAATTCTTTCTAGGTCTGTGAAGTATGTCATTGATATTTTAATGGATAGCGCATTGAATCTATAGATTGCTTTGGGTAGTATGGACATTTTAATGATGTTGATTCTCCCAATCCATGAGCATGGTATGCTCTTCCATCTGTTAACATCTTCCTCTATCTCTTTTTTCAGTTCCAGTAGTTTTCTACATATAGGTCTTTTACCTCTTTAGTTAGGTTTATTCCTAGGTATCTTAACTTTTTTGGTGCGATGGTAAATGGGATTGTTTTTTGAGTCTCTCTTTCTGTAATTTCACTATTAGTGTATAGAAATGACACAGATTTCTTGGCATTAACTTTGTATCCTGCTACATTGCCTAATTCATTTATTAAGTCAATTAGTTTTGGGATGGAGTCCTTTGGTTTTTTATGTATAGTATCATGTCATCTGCAAATAAGGACAGCTTTACTTCTTCTTTTCTAATTTGGATGCCTTTTATTTCTTCTTCTTGTCTCATTGCAATGGCTAATACTTCCAGTACTATATCAAACAGGAGAGGTGAGAGTGGGCATCCCTGTCTTGTTCCTGTTCTTAGGGGAAATGGTTTTAGTTTTTGCCCAGTGAGTATGATGTTAGCTGTGGGTTTATCATATATGGCTTTTATGATGTTGAGGTATGATCCTTCTGTTCCCACTTTGCTGAGAGTTTTTATCAAGAAAGGTGTTGGATTTTGTCAAATGCTTTTTCTGCATCAATTAATATGACTATGGGATTTTTATCACTCAATTTATTTATGTGATGTATCACGTTTATTGATTGGCAGATATTGTACCATCCCTGCATTCCTGGGATGAATCCTACTTGGTCATGGTATATGATCTTTCTCATGTACTGCTGAATCCAATTTGCTAGAATTTTGTTGAGGATTTTGGCATCTATGTTCATGAGAGATATTGGTCTATAATTCTCTTTCATTGTGTTGTCTTTATCAGGTTTTGGTATTAGGATGGCTTCGTAGACGGTGTTTGGAAGTGTTCCTTCTTCTTGAATGTTTTTGAATAGTCTGAGGTGGATAGGTTTTAATTCTTCACTGAATGTTTGGTAAGACCCTCCTTTGTAGCCATCTGGTCTCAGGCTTTTATTTGCTGTGAGCTTTTTGATGACTGCTTCAATTTCTTCCATAGTTATTGGCCTATTGAGATTTTTAGATTCTTCCTGATTGAGTTTTGGAAGATTATATTTTTCTAGGAATATATCCATGACTTGCAGGTTGTCCAATTTGTTGGAATAGAGTTGTTCATAGTATTTTTTTTAACAATCCTTTGTATTTCCACAGGGTCTGTTGTTATTTCTCCTCTTTCATTTCTGATTTTGTTTTTTTGGGTCTTCTCTCTTTACTTCTTGGTGAGCCTGGCTAGAGGTCCATCAATCTTGTTTATCCTTTCAAAGAATCAGCTTTTGGTTTTGTTGATCTTTTGAATTGTTTTCTTTGGTCTCCATGTTGTTTATCTCCGCTGTGATCTTTACTATTTCCTTCCTTCTGTTTACACTGGGATTTTCTTGTTGCTCTTTTTCTAGCTCTTTGAGTTGTAGGGTTAGGTAATTTATTACCATTGTTCCCTGTTTTTTGCAGTAGGATTGCAGGGCTATGAACATCCCTCTCAAGAGTGATTTCACTGTGTCAGATAAATTTTGTATTGTTGTGTTGCCTTTTCATTTGTTATCATGATGTTTTTTATTTCTTCCTTGATCTCTTTGGTTACCCAGTCATTGTTTATTAGCATGCTGTTTAGTGTCCATGTGTTTGATTTCTTTCTATTGTTTTTATTATAGCTGATTTCCAGTTTTATGCCACTGTGTACTGAGAAAATGCTTGATATGATTTCTATCTTCTTGAATTTGAAGAGACTATTTTTATGACCCAACATATGATCTATCTTTGAAAATGACCCATGTGCACTAGAGAAGAATGTATATTCTGTGGCTTTGGGGTGAAATGTTCTGAAGATGCCAATTAATTCCATCTGGTCTAGTGAGTCATTTAGGATTGATGTTTCTTTGCTGATTTTTTGTTTAGAGGATTTGTCCAATGGTGACAATGGGGTATTAAAGTCTTCTGCTATGATTGTATTGCTGTCAATCTCTCCCTTAATATCCTTCAGGAGTTTTTTTATGTATTTAGGTGCTCCTATATTGGGTGAATATATGTTTCCCAGAGTTATTTCTTCTTGTATGATTGTTCCCTTTAGTATTATGAAGTGGCCTTCTTTATCTCTTCTTATGCCCTTCAGTTTGAGATGTAATTTGTCAGATGTAAGTATTGCATCCCCAGCTTTTTTTCATTTCCATTTTCCTGAAATACCATCTTCCATCCCTTCACCTTCAATCTGTGTGCATCTTTTTTCCTGAGGTGGGTTTCTTGCAGGCAGCAGATATATGGATCATGTTTTCTTATCCAATCGGTTACCCAATGTCTTTTGATTGGAGCATTTAATCCATTTACATTTAAAGTTATTATTGATAAGTACTTATCTGTTGCCATTTTTAGTCCTTTTCCCCGAGTTCCTTCTTCGCTTCCTATTTCTTTTTATTACAGCAGACCCTTTAACATTTCTTGCATTGCTGGTTTGGTGGTAATATTCCCTTAGTCCTTTTTTTTTCTGTGAAGCTTCTGATTTCACCTTCAATTTTGATTGAGAGTCTTGCAGGGTACAGTATTCTTGGATTCAAACCCTTCCTTTGCATGAATTTGAATATTTCATTCCATTCCCTTCTGGCCTGATGAGTTTCTGTTGAGAAGTCAGTAGCTAGTCTTATGGTGGTTCGTTTGTAGGTAACTTTCTGTTTCTCTCTGGCTGCTTTTAAGATTCTTACTTTGTTGTCGGTGTTTGCAATTTAATTATAATGTGCCTTGGTGTCGGTTTGTTGGGGTTCATTTTGCTTGGGACTCCGTGAGCCTCTTGGATTTGTGTGGGTTTTTTCTTTCCTATATTGGGGAAATTTTCTGTCATTATTTCTTCAAACACGTTCTCTAATCCTTGTTCAGTTTCCACTCTTTCTGGAACCCTAATTATGCGGATGTTGTTTTGTTTCATGTTATCCCAAAGTTCCCTTGGGCTCTCCTCTTGCTTTTTAACTTTTTTTCCTAGAGGTTGCTGTACTTGGGTATTTTTTTCCTACTGTGTCTTCTAGCTCACTGATGTGGTCCTCTGCTTCTTCTAGTCTACTTTTGATGCTTTCTATTGAGTTCTTTATAGCAGTGATGTCATTTTTTCATTTCTTCTTGATTATTCTGCACCTCCTCTAGGTTCTTCTGCATTTCTTCTTGCTTCTTCTTCATCTCCTCTTCGGTCTTCTTCATTTCCTCTTGGCTCTTACTCACATTAACGATTTTGTCTTCTATTCTTTTCATCCACCTTATGATCATTACTCTGAACTCTCTCTGCCAGGCTTATTTCTGCTTCTATTTCATTTACTTCCTTTTCTGGTGAAACCTGCCTTTCTGTCTTATGTGGGCTGTTTCTTCTTCTGCCCAAGGTCTTTCTTCTCCAGGTGTCTGGTTATGTAGTTTTCTCTCCTATGTTGATTGAAATGTACAAACTACAACAGGACCAGGTATAGCACACAAGGCACTGAGTAGAAATGTATTCAGGATGTTAATAATCACAAATACGATGACCACCATCAAAAGACAAATTAGGGGTAAGTAGAGAAAGAAGAAGAGGAAAATGAGGAAAAAAGAAAAGAAAGAAATGCCAAAATCAAATTGGGATAGGGAGAAAAAAAATAAATAAATGAACCAAAAAATAAAATAAAATAAAATAATAAAAAGGAGAAGAAAGACAAGAAAAGAGGAGGAGAAAAAAAGTCAGAGAGAAAAGAAAGCGGATAAGAGAGAAAAGGGAAACAAAATATAGGTGTCAGGAGAAAACACCAATAGAACAGTCACTAATCCCAACAAATGCCGGCAACCAGTACCTGGAGATTAATTCAAACTACTAATAACAACTGGTATGGAGGGAGGTGAGGGAAAAGAGAGGTAAAAAACAAACCCAAACAAAGCAAACAAAAAGCAAAATAAAACAAGTGGAATAAGCTAAAACAATCTCACAAAAAAAGTACAAAAAATTGATATAATCACCTTTTAGGCAAAGAGCAACAAAAGGTCATAGAGAAAAATTACTTTTTGGATAGTGAAGTCAAGAAGAGAGAGGTTTATATGGACTTGGAGTATGGGATTTGAAATTAGATATATAAGTGGGGTGAAATTTTAATTAGGCAAAAAGAAAGAATAGGGAGAATCTATAGTTGGAAAAGGGAAAGAGAAAACAAGACAAAAAATGGGGAAAGTTAGGAGGAAAGTGTTGGCATAAAGGTAGAGTTGTGATAGAGTAAAATTATGCTAAAGTAAAGATGAAAATAGAATGCAGAACTCTAATCCCAAAGTAAAATAAAGGGAAAACAAAATGACACTTTTTTTTCAAAATGGTAAAATAGTATTAGTACTAATACTAGTTGAGAACAAAAATGTAATAATTAAAAAGGTAAAATCAATTGAGGAGGAAAGAAAAAAATTGTTTTTTAATTAAAATATGCAAAAATGAAAAAAATTTAAAAAAAGAAAAAGAAAAAAGAAAAAAAATACAATGGTCATTCACTTCCACTATTGTTCTGCTTGGCACTTCTGTTTCCCAGTCAGGAGGGTATTGCAGTTCCCTGTGTTCCACTGTGAGTTATGTTTTAATCTCTTTATTCTTTTGTGGTTATGCGAGACTTAATTTGTACATCATCCACTGGGCGGCAGTGTTTTGGAATTGACCTCTGAGACTAAGCACAGGATCTCTCTAGGCTGTGCTCAGATCCTGCTACTATGGTTTTCAAAATCGGTTTGTGGGGATTTTGCAGCTGGGACACTGTAATAACTCACAGGCTGATCCTCTGCCTCAGATCAAAATGAGTCGTCATCAGCTCTGAGAGTTTGCCTCCACACTTAGGGATCACTCCCTGCCCCACATCCGCAGACCTCTCCAGAGGCAGCTTTCCCACAGCCCGGTTCCCACAATGTTCACGTCTCTGTTCTGTGGGACAGGAGACCTCACCTTATCCCAGGCGAAATCTGACCTTTCCGTGTGCCGTGTGGAGCTCCTCTGAGTCAGACATCCACCTCCCTCTGCAAGATGGTGCAGTCTCCACGTTTGTGCTGGTGGCTCCAGCAGACAAAATCCCCGTGGCAGTGGGGCTGCCTGGCCAGGAGAGCCCTGTCCAGCAGTTCCCCACCTTCTCCTGGAGGATAACTGACTCTTAACTTGCCAACAATCACTCCCAGTGCGACTCTCAGCTGCCCTCTCTCCCTCTGCCCAGCGACAAAGCTCCAGATGCATCTGTCTACTCTGTTGCCATTTTCTCCCTCTCTTATAGTTTCTTTATTATTAGTGTATAAAAATGCAACTGACTTATGAATACTTATTTTTATCCTGCTAATTTTACTAAATTCATTGATCATTTCTAGTATATCTTTGGTAAAATATCTAGGGTTTTCTTTATATAGTATCATGTCATCTGCAAATAATGACAATGTACCTCTTTCTTTTCAATTTAGATGTCTTTAATTTCTTTTTCCTGTCTGATTGCTGTGGCTTGGACTTTGAGTACCATAATAATGTAAAAGATTGAATAACAATGTGAAAGTGGATATCCCTGTCTTGTCCATGTTCTAAAGGAAATGCTTTTAGTTCTTTTCTGTTATGTATGTTAGCTGTCAGTTTGCTTTTCATGACTTTTATTGTGCTGAGGATTGTTCCTTCGATTCACACTTTGCTGAGAGTTTTTATAAATGGTTGCTGGGTTTTGTCAAATTATTTTTCTTCACCTATTAATATGATCACATGATTTCCATTATTCATATTGTTTATGTGGTGTATCACATGAGTTGAATTGCAGGTATTGAACCATCCTTGCATCACAGAAATAAATCCCACTTAATCATGGTGTATGATCTTTTTAATATATTGCTGAATTCAGTTTGCTAATATTTTTTGAGGATTTTTAGATTTATTTTCATCAGGGATATTGATCTATAATTTTCTTTCTTTGTGGTAACTTTGGAAACAGGATAATACTGGTCTTGTAAAATAAGCCTGATCAGCAAAAGGCCCAAGGTACCCTGGGATTTACAACCTGATCTTCCCTAGTCTTGAATTTTTTTAGAATAAGTTGACAAGGATAGGTGTTAATTTTTCTTTGAGTATTTTGTTAAAATTCACCTGTGAAGTGATTTGTTCCAAGACATTTGTTTTTTAAGGAGTTTTTTCTAACTGATTTAATTTTATTGGTTGTAATTTTTCTGTTAAGATTTTATGTTTTCTTCTTGATTCATTCTTAGAAGATTGTATATTTCTATAAATTTATTCCTTTCTTTCAGATTATCCAATTTGTTGCCATATAATTGTAGTAATTTTTATGTGTGTCTTTTTGTGGTGTCAGTTGTTCTCTTTTATTTCTGATTTTATTTATTTGGGTTATTATTATTATTATTTTTGATGAATTAGGTTGAAGGTTTATCAACCTTGTTTACCTTTTCAAAGAACTGGCCCTTGATTTCACTGATCTTTTGCATTTTTTTAGACTCTATTTCATTTATTTCTGCTCTGATATTTATTTTTTTCCACTCATTTTGGGTTTGATTTGTTGTTAACTTTCTAGTTCCTTTAGTGTAGGAATAGATTGTTTATTTGAGATTTTTCTTATTTCTTGATGTAGGCTTGTATTGCTATGAATTTCCTTCTCAGGACTGCTGTGTCCTATTAATTTTTGGTTGTTATGTTTTCATTTTCATTTGTCTCAATGTATATTTTGATTTCCTCATTCATCTCAATGTTAACCCATTTATTGTTTTGTAACATGTTAGTTTGCCTTCATGTGTTTGTGTGCTTTTCAGTTTATTTCTATTAATTCATTTTTAATTTTATAGCATTGTGGTCAGAGAAGATGTTTGATAGAATTTCAATCTTCTTAAATTTATTGAGACTTGTTTTGTTGCATAACATGTGGTCTATCCTGGAAAATGTTTTATATGCACTTCAAAAGAATATATAGTCTGATTCTTGGGGGTAAAATGCTCTGAAATTATCAATTAAACTCATCTAGTCAAACGTGTCTTTTAAGGCCACTGTTTTCTTGTTGAATTTCTGTCTAAAAGATCTATCCATTGATGTAAATGGGGTGTGAAAGTTCCCTACTATGATTGTATTACTGTTGATCTCTCCCTTTTATGTTCATCAATATTTCCTTGATATATTTAGGTGCTTCCATGTTGGATGCATAAATATTTATTAGAGTTATAACCTTTTGTTGGGTTGATTCCTTTATCATTATGTAATGTCCTCCTTTGTCTATTATAGCTTTTGCTTTAAAGTCTATTTTGTCTAATATAAGTATTGCTACCCCACTCTATTTTTGTTTATTTGTTTCCACTTGCATGAAAAAATTTTTCCATCTCTTTACTTTCAGTGTAAATGTGTCTTTTGATCTGAGGTGGGTCTTATAGATAATGTATTTATAGGTCTTCTTGGGTTACCCATTTAGCTATACACATGTCTTTTGATTAGAGCATTTAAGCTCTTTACAAGTAAAGTGATTATTGATAGGTACATATATATTGCCATCTTATTTTTTATAATGATATTTCTCTTGTTTTTCATTGTTTTTCGTAAAGAAGATCCTTTAACATTTCCAGTAATACTTTTTTTTATGATGAATGAACTCCTTTTACTCTTTCTTATATTAGAAATTCTACATTTTTCTTCAATTTTAAATGATAGCCTTGCTGGGTAGATTAATCTTGGGTGTAGGTCCTTGCTTTTCATCACTTTGAATATTTTATATCAACCCCTTCTGTCTGAAATATTTCTGTTAAGAAATTAGCTGACAGTCTTATGGGACTTTTTTTTTCCTAGGTGACTAATTATCTTTCTCCTCTTGTTTTTCAGATTCCCTCTTTTATTTAAATTTTTCCATTTTAATTATAATGTCTTGGTGTGAGCCTCTTTGTGTTTATCTTGTTTGGGACTCTCTACACTTTCAGAATTGTGTTTTGTTTTGATTTTCATTCACCAAGTTAAAAAAGTTTTCAGTCATTATTTCTTCAAGTAGCTACTTAATCTTTTGTGTTCTTTCTTTTTCTTCTCTTACCCCTATAATTTATATATTGTATGCTTGATATTCTGCCAGAGGTCCATTAAACTGTTTTTATTTTTTAATTTTTTTTTCTGTTGCTCTGATTGAGCATTTTCTGTTATTTGGTCTTCCAAATAGCTGATTCAATCCTCTGTTTCATCTACTCTACTGTTAATCACTTCCAGTGGATTTTTAAATTTAGTTATTGTATTCTTCAGTTCTGACTGTTTCTTTATTGTGGTTTCTATACACTGGTACTTGTTTATGCTGTTGAAGTTCTAAGTTCTTTGAGCACCCTTACTGAGAAGGCTAAAAAGGGCTAATTCCAATGTAACCCTGATATTTAGGGCTAGTGATCTCAATCCAAGTCAGCAAGTTTAGTGTACATTCCTGATAACCTATAATTAAGTCCCTCTCTCCTTCCCCAGATACTGGTCTTGCTGTGAAGAGTGCACTGCCCTAGAGGGAGGGTTATTAATACTAGCGCCAGGCCAGACTATCAGATATGACCCTGAGTCCACTGGCATATTAAACAGTGTCCCTCTTTTTTTTTTTCTCAGAAGTGTCCTTGGTGTTCTTTGGTCTTCTACAACATTACAGGCATTGTTTTGAACTCTGTATCTGGTAGATTATTTGCCTCCATTTCTTTTTATGGAGATTTCTTCTGTTCTTTTATTTGGGGCATTTTTTTAATCTCCCCATTTTGGCTGCAGCTCTGTATTTGTTACTGTCTGTTAGGTAGATCTTCTATGTGTTCCCGCCTAGGAATGGGGGCCTTATGTAGTAAGTATTCTGTGGGGCTCAGTGATACAGTGTGCTGAGTGGTGTCTCATGTGTGGATTCTATGATCTTCCTCCTGTATTTGAGTCTGGAGTGCTGTTGGCCCATTTCTGGGTGGGACTGACCCTCAAGCTGACTGATCTTGACCATAGTATACAAACTAATGTGTGGGAGTTCACCCCAGAAAGTGGCATTTACCCCATCAAGGTCTAGTGCCTCCCTTTTGGTGTACCACTTTGGGGGCTAACTGGGTGGTATTCTGATGTAGTCTGAAGCCAGCCACTGGATGTGTTGTTTCTGGGGCCTCTAGAGAATGACTTTAATGTTCATCAATGTCAGTCACTGCCTGTAATTGGCCCTGGCCACTTGTTTAGAGCTATAGTGATCTCTGGTTGATATCTGCATGTGCTGGACCCAGGTGCAAATGGGAGTGGCCAAGCCGCATAGCAAGGCTGCTACCTTCAGTACCAGTAAAAGTCCCAAGGTACCACCTTTCAGCTGCTATTAGGTTCAACTACTGAAAGGGCCATAGGCAGTATGTACATTGCAGGAGACACATTCTCAGTGAGTTACCCGGGTGTTCAGCAGACTAATACAGATTCAAATGTGGTGCCATTTCTGGGTCTGAGACCATGCAGCAAAAGGCTCAGGGTACACCAAGGTTAGCTGCCTCTTGCCTGGATCTACATACCTTGGCAACGGGACAGGATCTCTGGGAGTTGTCAGTGTGGAACCAACAGAGTTCATTAGTCTAAAACATATTAAGATTTGGCCACATGAAAGGAAGGCTCTGTACATGAATGATGACAATTGTCAAACTCAAGGGGAAAAATGACCCTCACCTTAAAGCCACACACTTCAGTCTCTCTTTTATTTATTTATTTATTTAAATTAAATCTTTATTATTCAGATTATTACATTTGTTTCTCTTTTTTCCCCTCCATAGCTCCCCTCCATCCCGCTCCCACCCTTCCCTCTACCCTTACCTCCCTCCCATTGACCTCATCCATAGGTGCATGATTTTTATCCAGTCTCTCCCTGTACACCCCTTACCCTTTTACCCTGAGAATTATCAGTCCACTCCCTTTCTGTGCTCCTGATTCTATTATATTCAACAGTTTATCTGTTGATCAAATTTTTAATTCACTTAATTTTTAGATTCACTTATTGATAGATACATATTTGTTGTTCATAATTTTTTATCTTTTACTTTTTCTTCTTTCTCTTCTAAAAGAGTACCTTTTAGCATTTCATATAATACTGGTTTGGAGTTGATGAACTCCTTTAGCTTTTTCTTATCTGTGAAGCTCTTTATCTGCCCTTCAATTCTGAATGATAGCTTTGCTGGTTAGAGTATTCTTGGTTGTAGGTTCTTGCTGTTCATCACATTGAATATTTCTTGCCACTCCCGTCTGGCCTGCATCGTTTCTGTTGAGAAATCAGCTGATGGTCGTATGGGTGCTCCCTTGTAGGTAATGAACTGTTTTTCTCTTGCTGCTTTTAATATTCTCTCTCTGTCTTTTGCTCTTGGTATTTTAATTATGATGTGTCTTGGTGTGGTCCTCTTTGGATTCCTTTTATTTGGGGTTCTGTGTGCTTCCTGGACTTGTAAGTCTATTTCTTTTACCAGATGTGGGAAGTTTTCAGTCATTATTTCTTTAAATAGGTTTTCAGTATCTTGCTCTCTCTCTTCTTCTGGCACCCCCACAATTCTGATGTTGGTACGCTTGAAGCTGTCCCAGAGGCTCCTAACATTATCTTCACATTTTTGGATTCTTTGCTCTTCTTGCTTTTCCAGTTGAGTGTTTTCTGATTCTTTATATTTCAAATTTTTGATTTGATTCTTGCCTTCCTCTAGTCTGCTGTTAGGTCTCTGTATAATATTTTTTATTTCAGTAAGTATAAGTTTAATTTCTAGTTGGTCCTTTTCCATCTCTAGTTGGTTCTTTTTCATCTCCAGTTTTTTTCTTTTTCATCTCCTTTTGGGTCTCGCTAACTTTATCTAACTTTTCTAGAATATTCTTGAAAAACCTTATAAGCGTGGTTTTGAACTCTATATCCAGTAATTTGTTTTCCTCCATTTCTTTTGTTTGTGTTCCCTTCCCTTGTCTCGGCATTTTCACTATGCCAGGAGAACTTCTATGTTGGATTCAGCCTTATGATACCAGACTTGCAAAACTGCAGAAGCCTCTCTGTTGAGCTTGGGATGGGGGGAGTCTCAGGGCTTAAGGGACCGCCTTGCCTTCCAGTCGGCCCCGCCTTCCATGGCCCCTGAGTCTCACGTGACTGGGTAATCGCTGGAGCAGTCCCTGTGCAAGTGCACGCTCTTGCAGTGCCTCTAGACTGCTGCCTCTGTGGCTCCCCTGCACTCCGGGACCATATGAGTCTGGGTCCCCAGGGCTTCGCCTGAAACCAGGGTTTAGTGGAGTTAGAAGTGACGCAGTTGGGAGGGTCTGTCTCTCGCCTGCTCATGAAAGCCAGCGGCACAATCAGCAGTGAGTCTCTGCATGCAGTGCTATGTGCGCCACAGACTTCTGATCTTTTGAGACTCCCCTAAATTTCCGTGCATTTCTCTCTTTTCACAGTCCAAACTGTCCTAGTATGAGTTTTGGCTGGATCTGGGGTTTAGTGTTGTAGGATAAGGGGTTCAATGCCTTTGAGAGTCTCCGTCTCCCTCCTGCCAGAGAAAGCTAGCCAGGTTCTCTGGCACCTGCTCTCTCCGCGCACGCGTTTCCGTACCTCAGCTTTTTGCAGCTCCTCTGGGTCTCTGTGAGCCCCTCTCTTTCCTTCTAGTTGTAGAATTTCCACTCAGCCAGCTTTCCTGTGGTTCTGGATAATATCCGTTCTGTCTTTTAGTTGTAGTTTTGAAATTGTTGTGAGAGGCAGCAGTGTAGGTGTTTACCTATGCCGCCATATTGGATTTTCCCCCAATTCAGTCTCTTCCTGTGTGTATCTGGCACCACCTGGGCTTGACCAGACTTCCTCGTGAGTTTCTCAAGGAAGACTGCAATGTGGGCCCAGCTGGCCAGCATCAGGTGATCCTTCCATAGGATGTGAGCTTGGCAGGATAGGGTCTCTGCGACTCAGCAGGATGGGGAAGGTTAAACTCCCCAGGCTGATGTCGTGGGGGTGGCAGACCCAGTACAGGAACAGTGGCACAGGTCAGGAATGTGGGTAAAATGGTTCTTCCCCTATGTCCTATAACTCAGGCTCTCCTTGTGTGTCTCTGGCATCCCTGAATTTGCCTGGGTTTCCTTGAGTCTTTTGGGGATCCTGAAAAATGTAAATTCTGTTCCAAATTGTTCCTTTTTCTTGGGAATTCTCAGGCAAAGCTGCATCCACATGGAGGCTGCAATTCTGAGAATGAAGCACAGCTTTTTGACCGGGGTCTCTATGTGACAGCAGTTTCTGGGGTTCCCATTTTTTTTCACCTTCTTCTGGGGCAGCTCTGCCATGGGTTTGCATCATCTCACCAGCCCTCTGACGTCACTTTAGTGAGAGGGTGGTCCTGAGCTTCTCCAGGAGTGTCCCACCCAGCATCTGCTGAATCAGAAACTCTAGGCAGGACCTAGTGCTCAGTGTTGTCTCAAGCCCTTCAGGATGCTGATGCTCATGCAAGAATTGCTGTTCAGTGAGGGGCAGGTAGGCAGTTAGGGTCCCTGACCCCTGGAGAGGGCAGGATGTCTCTGCATGTCCAGGCCCCTCCACAAGCTGCTGTGGCACCTGTCTTCCCTCCTCCCTGGAGTGAGCTCAGTCCCGGCACTGCAGCAATGTGTGCCCTGCCTGGCTTGGTTTCGTTCTCACTTCCACCCTTACTGTTGAGAACTGTGAGCCACAAAGAAGTGCTCAGTGGATATTAGTTGAATGACAGGGCAACAAGGTCTGCAGAGGGCACCCTTCACAGGCATCCCATGGGTGCAGATCTGGCGTGACATGTGGTCTTGCTGAGGCACGCACTTGGAGAAGCATGCTGAGCAACACATGTGAACAAGGAACAGTAGCTCAACGGCCCACGGCCCACTGTGGATTGTGAGATGGCACCAAGCTTGTGAAGTCAGGGGTTCACAGGAGGCCACATGGACCCCTCCAAAGCACTCTCACTTATGCCACAGCATGGAGGTGAGGAATGGTCTCCCCATGGCCCTAGTGGTCAGAATAGAGCAGCAATGGTGTCTGACCATGGACTCCCGCTGCATCTGCACTGGTCACTCTTAGGGCAAAGTCAGGTGACAGTTCTGTGAGGCTGGGGTGCTTGTGTCCTTCAAGTTATCACACATCCTGGTGATTGGTTTGCCAGGGGCCTAAGTCAAATGCCTGCATTCAAATCTCTGCTCTAACTCACTGTGGCATGGGCAGCCTGGGTCTTAGTGATCCATGGAACGAAGTCCTGGTTCAGTTAGCTGGCCCTGCCTGCACTCTCAATTCCTACACTTAGAAACTCTGTGTGTCCCTGGTCACTCTTGCTGTTCAGTCCTCCCTACTGAAGAACACAAGGGATGCATTCATGTGAGCAGGGACTCTCTCCCCCGCTCCCTCCCCACCCTGCACTTCTCCCTCTCTCCCACCACCACGCTCACATTGACAGTGGCTGTGAGTGGCTTGGGAGCAGAGTCTCCTCTGAACCACCAGCAGAGCACAGGGAACGTGTATGAAATGGTGTATGAGAATGCCCTTTGCCAACAGTCAATTTCTATACAAATTCAATGCTATCAAATATCCAGCCAAAAGCAATGCAACAACCAGCATGGGGCGCCTTTGAGTTCCTTCTGGCAGTAGGGTTTTCCTGTGATGAAAAAGTCTTCAAAAGAATGTGGCAGAGTGTCTCACTGGGCTGGCCTAGCAGCTTAGGGCCCTTGCCCTAGAGGAAGGGCTCTGCCCACTTTGGCAGGGCCATCCAGCCCATTTTTCTGCCCTTTGAGAGCCCAGTTGAAGAGGCACGCCTCACCATGAGCAGTTCCCAGGCTGAGAGAGGCTAAGGGGCAGGCAGTTCCAGTGCTAAGGGCAAGCACCAGTGATGGTATCCTTGATTGTCTTATGGTCAAGCTTTTATTTCTAAATATCTTGGGGGTCACAGTGCTTCCAGCAAGCAGCCTTCCAAATCCAGGTTACCTCTTGAAGACAATGCCTGACTTAATGGCCCATTGAAGTCTCCTGGGCCCTTCCCTACAGTTCGGGGAGACTGTGAGGAGCTTGGACAGGCTGTGCCATTGAGGCCACTCACTGGAACCACCGCAGACACAGACACAGACATAGGCTGCACCCG
Source organism: Lasiurus cinereus (assembly GCA_011751065.1). NCBI lineage: Eukaryota > Metazoa > Chordata > Mammalia > Chiroptera > Vespertilionidae > Lasiurus > Lasiurus cinereus. Next base: position 8,870,738 of record JAAGEH010000021.1, read on the forward strand.
GCTGCCATACTGCTGGCCTTTCTAAGCTGGTTAGAAATAAACTGTCTCCTGACCTGGCTCTGCTGCCACAAACCCCAGACACTCAAATGCAAATGTGGCTGGGATAGGCCCTTGCTTGGTGACTTTTTATTTATTTTTTATTATTGACAGTATTATAAATGTCCCATTGCTTTCCTCTCCCCCCACTTCCTCCAACCCCCATTCCCCATTCCTTTACCACTCTATTGTCTGAGTCCATGGGCTATGCATAGATGTGTATGCATTCTGTTCTTTGGTTAATCGCTTCCTGACCAGCCCCTTAGCCTTGAGATCTGTCAGTCTGTTCCCTGCATCCATGTTTCTGGACTTATTTGGGGATAAAAATTGTGCTGACACACAGCTTCTCCTCCGAGGGCATTTCAGCAACTCTGAGCTGAACCTAGTTCCAGGCCTTGCCCTCCTGTCCCCTGGGTGGGACCCACACTCGTGGTGTCCATGTGTCTGCAGATGGCCTGACAAGGGCTCCACTCAGCCACTCTCTTTTCTTCAGCCTCTCCTGACCCAGCAGCCATGCCCTCACTCTACTGCAAGGGTTGTGCATCTGTTCCTTCCCTGGTCTCTTCATTTTGTGCTCCATTGTCCTTTTCTCAAATCCTATAATCCCATTTTTTTTCTAATTACCAAAGAGCTATTTGTTTACATAAAATAGAAAGTACAGAAACATGAGTTTAAGAAGATCACAGCCAGTAACAGCTGAAAGGGTTAACTGGAGAACACAAGGCTCCTCGAACCGAATCTTTTAACAACTACCTCACTGGGTGTGCATGTCAGTCATTCTGTGTGTTTACAACTCTCTCATGGAAGCAGGGGTGCTCCTGTAGGGGATGTGCTGCCTCTGACCCTCTGGAGCCATGTCAGGGTGCAGAACTAAGGAGCGGATGTGAGGACCCCACCCATTTTCAGAGTCCATCCAAAGCCAAAAGCCTTGGTTTCTCAGTTCCAGATGCTTATGTGCCTTTTTCCTACAGCCTTACCTCCTGCTTCAGGAAAAAGGCTATAGGAGATCAATTTCACAACACATTTTGAGCCAGGGCAGCCTTCTAAAGGCAAATGGTTAGCTAGGAGAAACAGAGTGAGGACTCAATTTTAAAGCCACAGGCTCAGGGAGGTGAGTAACCCCAGGCCTCTGAGCAAATCAAGGGCAGCAGAGCCAGGCAGGACCACCAAGAGCCAGGCAGAACCACCATGAGTCCTGGATTTTCCAAGACTGGAAAGCTGGGCTGAGATGAAATCCTAGGCCATTCTGGTGCCTAAACTCTGCCCACTGAGCAAAACTGCCCCCTCCCCCCCCACTTCCCCAGCAGTGAATAGGAACCAGACTCTTCTTATGGGACCCGGCATCCAGCGCAGATCTGACCTGAAAACAGACCACTGGGATGGCTCATGCAATGGCAGACCCGATGAGAGGGCTATTAGCTTCTGGGTGGTGGGTCTACAAGGGTGTTAGGCAGTCTTAGCTTGTGCTCAATGTGTTTTTCACACATTCTGTGGTCCTTCTGGATTTTCTAGATCAGATGAACATAATGGGCCTTGTCTTGGCTGGATGTCAAAAGTTGACTTGATCTAAAATAGAATTCACTTAGTCAACAGGGCTTTGTTTTAAAATAAACAGATGGAAAATAACAGATCGTGCTTTCAAACATTAGCCAAGTAATAGCATGTGATCACTCAACCTATGTGTTACCAGGCTGAATGGAAATAGTCCTCCTGATCCCAATCGCTCTACAATATGAATAGTTTCTAAGTGATGCATCGCCAGCTCAGAAGGAGCATTGCCTGAGTCACTGAGTGAGAAGTCAATAGAATCTGTTTTCAGACATGGATCTTAAGAATCTACTTGAATATCATCCCAAACTTCTCAAATTGTCCACATGCCTTCATAATCCCAGCATTCACAGTTCACCTTCCTGAGGACTTCCCCCATCTGCTCACATCATCTTTGATTTCTCATTTCCTTCTTCCCCTTACCAGTTCCACTGGGAGGGAAATGAGAGTAAGGGAAAGTCAGCCAAAGGACCTTCTGCCTGGGTAACATTTGTTGATGCTTCAAGTGCTCAGAAACCTGCAACTCCCAAATAGACCATGCCAAGCTCTTTCCCCTTAATTTCGGAGGCCCATGGTGCAGTTTAAAGAATATCTACTCCATGTGTTTCTGATCTCTCTCCATGCAGCTCATTCAAATGTTGGATTTTAAGAGTCTATAGATATGCATGATGCTTTTGGATTTAACTTTACAAGCCTTCCATGCTTTCATTTCATTGAGAGAGGAAGTCAGGTTTTGCCAATAGCAAAGAAGCTAGCATCTCAGATGGTTCACATTAGGTCTGTAACATGAAAGCCATAAGACTTGTGTGGAAGCTCAGCTTCAGAGAAAGTGCTGAGACTCAGAGAGGAACTTCTCCTCTGAGGGTTGAAGCCTTTACACCTTTATCCTCTGCCTGGTTCTGCTCACTCATTCCAGCTCCCCTGGGTTCTTAGCAGTGTTAAGATAGAGCCTAACATGGCCAAGAGATCTGAGCAGCCAGAGGTGATCGTTGGAGGTGGTTGGAACGAAACTTTGGCAGAGAATTGATGACTTTATCTTCTATTTTTGAGGTATTGAAAATAGAGGTGCAATAATCCCCAAAGTTAATAGGCTGAATTAATCTCCACACTGTCAACACATAATTTTCATAGTTGTTGAGGTTCAGGGCAGAGAAACATGACTGAGGATCTAAATTCAATTCTTTCCAAATTAATATTAGTAGCCAGGACAAAGAATGGAGGGGAACTGGTCTTTCTGGAGAGCCATGTACTAGAAAGGGAAAGAAGGCTTAGGCCCCCACCAGATAAAGCAAGCTGCATACCCTTCCACAACATCTTAGGAACAGCATGGAATGTGCTGCTTGGGGTGTGTCCAGACCTGCCGTTTGACTGTGTAACTGACACACATTATTCATACAAAGAAACTCATGTATTAACAAGGCACAGGCACATTGCTAGAAACTGATTTTATTTCCACCGAGGCTACAGGGCCTGGAGGACAGCAGGGACTAGTGAAAAGGTGGTGGTCTTAGAGCCAGATGAATCTGGCTTTGCATTCTGAATCTACTACTGATAGCCACATTGCCCTGGCCACATTTTCCACCTTAGTTTCTTCTTCTATAAAATGGGTATGATAATATTAACCTACTAGAGGCCCAGTGCACAAAATTTATGCATGGGGGCAGAATGTCCCTCAATGTGGCCTGCACCCTCTCCAATCTGGGACCTCTTGGGAGATGTCTGACTGCTAGTTTAGGCCATAGGGATCAGGCCTAAATCAGCAATCGAACATCCCTCTCACAATCCAGGACAGGTGGCTCCTATCTGCTCCCCTGCTGGCCTGATTGACACCTACCTGCTCCCCTGTGGCTTGATCACCCCCAACTGCCCTCCACTGTTAGCCTGATCTCCCCCAACTTCCCTCTCTTGCAGGTCTGATTGCCCACAACTGCCCTCCCTTGCCATCTCCTGCCTCCTGTGCTGGGACCCGCCTCTTCTATGTGAGATGTCAGAGACTCTGGGATCAGCCTCCTCTGTGTGGCACAGAGCCATGGGACCCCTGGGCCTTACCACAAGGAGCAGCCACCAGGCCCCGCCTCCACTGTGCCATGGCCATCTTGTGGTGGCCATCTTGTGACTTTGTCATGCACACCCTCTCATGACATCACCTAGGCTTTTATTATATAGGATTAGGATAATTGGGAGAAAACACACAAAGTGCTTAGTAAACAGTAATAATATGTGAAGATTGATGACAGAGCTGCCATTGGTGGGTAAATAGGGTTCTATGGGACTATGACTTGGACATTAGCACTTTTGAAAGTAGTAAAGAAAGCTTTTCAGAGTTCACACAGTAAGACCACACAGAGCAGAGGTAGAACTTGGATATGGGAGTCTAAGGCCTTTAGATCTAATCAGAGTCTCAGCTCTGTGTCCTGGGAAAAGTGGTGGAACCTCTCTGGGCCTCAGCTTCCTAGAGCCCCAGACTGTCCCAAGGATTAATGAGAGAAAAAAGTAGGTAGAACTCTTGGCTGGGGTCATATAGCCATTGCTCCTGGGGCCAGATAAAAAAGTAAGAGGCAGCCTATAAGAGGAAATAGTGGTGGGAATGTTGGGGGACTGGACTAGGCATGTAGGCCCTCACTGTGTGAGCCAAACAGAGCAGGCCAGCCACAGGGTGCTGGATGGAATCTTTGGATGGTTAGTACCTATAATTTTGTATGTGACATTATCATGGAAAGCTCCTCAGCAAGGATGAAAATCTCCACTGGCAGCCATAAGTCAGATAAGTTGGAGAACATGGGAATAAACCATTTATTGGAGAGTGCACACCTCTCAGTCACATCGTGGTTTTGGGCAAGTCATTTCCCTTCTGAGTCTTAATTTCCTGTCTATTAAGAGTGTCAGGAAAGATGCAAGGAGAACACAGTCACCAAGCACTGGCACATGGCAGAATCTGTCATTGTTTTTGTCTTTATTCCCCTAAAAAAAAAAAAAAAAAAAAAAAAAAAAAGCCCAGCTGGATCAATTTTTCCTGCTAGCTCTGCAGGTTTTTCTTAATATTAGTGACCAAATATACAGAAAATAGATGGGTGCAGATGAGAGCAATCAGAAGGCTGCCTCCTCACATAGCCCAAAGAGCCTGAGATTGAAATGCAAAGCTGGTCTTGGTGCAGTAGTGTTGCTCTATTCCTACAAAAATAGAAATACACAGGGCTGTGAGGGCTTTTCCGGCAGGGCCCTTCAGACGGAGACTGGGGGAGGCCCACTTCCTGGGGGAGGCCCACTTCTGCTTGGGCTGCTGGCTATTGGCTCCAGGAAGGCTGCTTTCCCATCTCCCAGTGTGTTTTGATTCTGGAGGCCTTGCCAACCTCTAACAGAGCCACTATTCACTGCCGCTTCTGAAGAGGAACAGCATTTCGCTATTGCATGCACCAGGCTCACAGAAATCAGGTTTACAAAGAGTTATTTTCTTAAGGACAGATTTTTTAAAATTTCCATTTCCTTCTCTCTTGCTCATGCCCAACCCTCATATCCTTGTGATTGGACCAGAAAGCTCTGTGGCCAAGCTTTCCTTGGATCATGTGAAACAAGATCAATAAATATCTGTGCAGAGCCAGCCACGCCGGCGCCTCTCTGTTCTGGAGTAGGGCCTGGTGTGAGTTTGGAGCCCTGGCTCAGGGACTCCGAGGCTCAGTATCTTTGAGTGCACAGCCCACCAGGACTCCAGCACCAGGGAGGCCAGATTCTTTCCTGGTAAATGCACCTGGAGTCCACCCTCCATGAAGTGCTGCCAATGTCAGGGATGGGGACAAGGAAAGGCTCCCTTAGTTTGGACGAATCTGTAGACCATGTGGTCCACAGCATGATTTTAGGTGGTTCACAAGAGGCTCCAGGTGCAGCCATACACGTGAGCTCTTAAGACCCAGCACAATTCCTTTGTGAGCATTGAATGGTCTCTGCTCCCTGCCTCCCCTCCTCAGGGTCTGTGCCCACTGCTCCTGCAGAGCTGCTTCAGTGACTGTCATCAGGGAGGCCCAGTCCTGGGAGCTGTGTCTTCATCTGAGTTTCTCAGCATCATTTGTCAATGAACATTCCATCCTTTGTAAACACCTTCCCCTCCACAGAGGGCCTGGTGGGCTGCCTTCCTTCATCACCTGTCTGGCCTCCTCTTCTTCCTGGCCCATTAATGTGATGCATCAAGTGCTTAGGCACTTATGGACCACTCCCCTCCGAGGTAATCACACCCAGGCCTGTAGCTTCAAATACTACTGATGCGATGTGGACGCCTATGCTGATCATTTCAGCTCCAACCTCTGCAGGCTGGCCTAGTTCAAATCACCATTCAAATATTTGTTTAATATATCCAAAATACAATGTGTCTAGGACACAACTGTGATCCATCAACTCTTTTCTGTCATAAAACATACCCCAGCCATAGCCAATTTGGCTCAATGGATAGAGTGTCGGCCTGTGGACTGAAGAATCCCAGGTTTGATTCCAGCCAAGGGCTCATGCCCCGGTTGTGGACTCGATCTCCAGTGGGGGGTAGCCAATCAATGATTCTCTATCATCATTGATATTTCTATCTGTCTCCCTACCTCTCTGAAAAAAAAATACCCCTGCTTAAAATATACATTCCACTCTCTATTGTAATTTTTTTTGCTTTATGTTCTTTCTATAATTAGATTTTTTTCATTTATTCACTTATTAGTTTGTGCTATAAGCTCTACAAGAAAAGACACTTCATTAATCTTATATTTAATGTTATGGTCTTAGTCCCACAGACCATCCACTTAGGCACTCAATAAATATTTAACAAAGGAGTGAATAAAATAACAATGATTTTTGCAATGTGAATGTTATTCTCTATTTAATAAATGAATGAATATAATAACAATGGGTCTTTTGATGTGAATGTTATTCTCTTTCAACCTATAAAATTGTATGTATAATACTGTTCTAACATATGATAACACATGATAATTTTTCTTTTTAACGAAGAGAATAATTTCAGTCTGAGAAACTTGGGAAAACAGTATCCTACTAGAACTTAATAAGCTTGTTTTATTTCCATTCAATTTAATTCCCTTCTACTTATGGCTGGTATTAATAATTCTATGTTTACTAGGGACCTGGTGCATGAAATTTGTACAATGGGGGGTGTCCCTCAGCCTGGCCTGCACCCTTTCCAATTTGGGACCCATCATGGGATGTCCAACTGCAGGTGGAATCAGGCCTAAATGAGCAGTTGAACATCCCTCTTGCAATCTGGAACCTGGCTCCTAACCAATCATCTGCCTGCCTGCCTGATTGCCCCTAACCATTTTGCCTGCCAGCCTGCTCATCCCCAACTGTCTCCCTGCTGGCCTGCTCACCCCCAACTCCTCCCCTGCCGGCCTGATCGCCCCTAACTCCCTCTGCCTTGGCCCTGCCACCATGGCTTTGTCCTGAAGGACACGGAAAATGTCTCCCAGTCTAATTAGCATATTACCCTTTTATTAGTTAGATACTTGTGATATAAAGTTTCCTTTTCTATTTTATTTACTATTCAGTATGCATGAATCAATTTAAATAAAGTATTAAGTAAATTATTAAAGATTGGACACTGCCCCTGGCTCACAAGGGAGAAACAGTGTCAACACCCAGCCACAGTGCCACTGGGCTCCAGAGCTTTGGGGAAGGGAAGTGAGGCAGACTTCTCGTCAAGGGATGGTGCGAGTGGGGGCTTCATAGTGAATGCGGGGAGGAACCAGCTCCAAAGGCAGCGTTTCCCACCAGGAGATCCTGGACAAAGGTTGCTTCTTACCAACAGTAGGGTGCATCTGAGAGCCCACCCTCCTGTCTATGTACCATGGGAAGGAGTTTTCATAGCTGGAGTTGAATAACTTGTGAGACCTTCTGGGCAGATTTTGGGAAGGAGGAAAAACAAGAGGAAGAGAAAGAAGTATGTGGGAGGAAATGGGGACTGTAAATTACCTCAAAGAATCTACTCTGTTTGGTACCACATAGACACAAAGACACCATCACCCAATTGCTTCATTGCTCTGGGACAGGTGTTTGGCTAGAGGCCAGGTGTGGTCCCTGCTGGCACCAGGCCTCTGTGCAGGCTGCTTTCAAGGAGGAGGCTGCAGGAGGGAAGTGCTCGTGGCAAGCTGGTGGGTATTGGCTTTGTACCAATGATGGTATCTTTTGTGGGAGGGACACACTTGTTGTGCAAGTCTGGCGGCAATCCCCAGGGCTACAGTCCCCACCAGGTAACTTCTTTCATGAGGGTGTTCTCAATGGAAAGGAGTGGCCTCTGTCAAGGAGAAACCATCCTGCACTGTTAAATAATGGCAAGGAAGACTGCTCAAGATTATCATGATAGGGAGAGAATCCAACTCAAAAACAAATAGGGACAAGTGGAGATTTGCAACTAGTGGGCAGGGCGAGGGACAGGATAGAAGATTATATAAAATAACTTGGTTATACATCAGGGTGGAAGATTTTTGACACATTTTTAAGCAGGATTCTTTCCAAGAACTGGGCTTGGCTTGCCTGGGATGGGGCCCAGTTTAGAAGAGGGCTCAGACGAGCCGGGCTAATGTTTGGCTTGGGGCATCAGGTGAGCTTGGGGATGAAGGGAGGAAAGAGTACAGTGCTATGACAAATCACTTTGATGTTTCTCAGATCTCCAGGGATCAGAGTGTTAGAGGAAGGGTCTGGAATCCATTATATGGAAATGCTGGGCCCAGAGATCCTGGTATGCAGCCCAATCACAATGCTTTACATGAGTGGGTAGAGAGTATCCCTCCCATTTCAACCTGAGAGACCTCAGGGAGCTGCAGGCACTGTCATCTGGAAAGAGAAGCAATTGCTAAGGTCAGGGGTCTGGAAAGGGGATGCTGGCTCTGGGACTGCAGAGGGTATGAGGTTTACGAGGTAGAGGACGAGGTCTGTAGTGGACCCTCAGAATGGAATGAAGACGTTTGGAAGAGATGATGGCAGGCCTTCAGGCGTTTTGAGACTTGGGCTAGAGCCAGAGAGTACTGAGCTGAGGCTGTTGGGGCCCATTCTTAGGATAGACCCCCAGATTGGTCTGGCAATGTAGAGCCCACATCACTGTTGTCCTGGAGATTGATAACAAGAAACAGGATGACGACCAACGCCTGACTCCATTTTCATCATTAATGAAAGAGCATGCTACTTTCGTAAGACTGGCTGTCCTGTGGCATCAGGTACATGAATGCTTTATTTTTTAAATGAATGTTTGAAAAAGGGGCGATTTCATGACATTTCAGCACAGATATTTCACTCCGGGAACGGAGCCAAAATAAATACTATTAAACAGAAGACAAGCTTTATGAACAAAGATATTTATTGCAATGGCACTTATGCTAGCATAAAATTGCAAAAAAAATCTAAATGTTCCACCACGGGGGGATGGTGATTAAATAAGTCCTTTCATAATCTATTCTGAAATATTTATTCTACTATTAAAAATAATGATTTCAAATTTTATAATAACATGAAGAAATATTTAAAATCCATGAAAAAGTAGAAAAGAGAATCCATATATGGTGTGTTTAAATCTGTATACAAATAAAAAAAGTAAAATCCAGTGCCTCCTGTATTATAATAAATTTTGATATTCCTCTATTAACAGGTACCCTCACCCTAGGTAATTCCCTATAAATTTGCACTGCCACAGGGTGCAGGCCACTCCACCATACCAGCTAGGTACCTGAGCAACAGGCCCCATTCTTCAGTATAGGTGAGGCTGTGCTTCAGTAACAACCAAGGGTACAGGTCCATAGCTGGTCAACTGGGGACTCTGCCTCTCACTGTCCTCACTCAAAATTCAGCTGACTCCCTTCACTACCTACAGCACAGATTGTAGAGAGGGTTGCTCTCCACAATTAAATTATCCACCCCAGAAGTGAGCACACCACTTTCACACATGCCCTTGGTGGCCAGTCCCATGGCCCCGTCTCCTACAGTGAGACGTCTGTGTGCTGGGAAGCAGAGGATCCCAGCTGCCTCTGAGCAATACCACTGGCATCCACAGGGCCTTTCATTAGCCCAAGTGCTGCCATGAGATCCCTTGGGAAGGTTTCTTAGAACTGATGGCTCAGCATCACCCTTCCTATTTTGACCACTACCTGAGAAAGGCAAGACCAAACATCCAGTCCCAGAAACCATAGTAAATTATTTCTTTCATTCCTTTTTGTTTTGCCAGTTGCAAAATGGAGATATTTACCTTCTAAAAAAGTATTCATCCTTGGCACTTTCCAGAGTGGGAGCATTTTCAAACCCACACAGCTGTGAGAGATGTCTGAGATTTTACTGCCTATGTTTTCTTCTAGGATTTTTATGGTCTTTCAACTTATACTTAAGTTTTTGTTCATCCATTTTGAGTTTATTCTTGTGTATGGTGTAAGTTCTTGGTCTGGTTTCATTATATATATATATATATATATATATATATATATATATATATATATATTTCAGAAAGGAAGGGAGAGGTAGAGAGAGATAGAAACATCAATAATAGAAGAGAATAATTGAACATCTCCCTTCTGCACATCCCACAGTGGGGACTGAGCTCACAACCTGGGCATGTGCCCTGACCAGGAGCCAAAATGTAACTTCCTGGCTCATAGGTAGATGCTCAACCTTTGAGCCATGACAGCCAGGCTAGTTTCATTATTTTTGCATATAACTGTGCAATTTTCTCAAGATCATTTATTGAAGAGATTGTCTTGACTTTTTGTATGCTCTTGCATCCTTTAACAAATATGAATTGGCCATAGAGACCTGGGTTGATTTCTGAGTCCTCCTTCTGTTCTATCCCATTGATCTATATGCCTGTTCTTGTGCCAGTACCAGGCCACTTTGATTGCAATGGCTTATAATATAGTTTTATATCAGGTTGCATAATTCTTCCAACTTTGTTCTTCTTTCTCAAGATTATCGAAGTTATTTGGGCTTTTTAAAAATGTTATGTACACTTTTGGAATATTTGTTCTATATCTGTGAAACAGGCCATTGATATTTTAATAGAAATTGCATTGAATCTATAGATTGCTTTGGGTAGTATCAACATTTTAATGATGTTAATGATTTCAATTCATGAACATGATATATGCTTCCACTTATTTGTATCTTCTTCAATCTCCTTCTTCAATGTCCTGCAGTTTTCCAAGTACAATTCTTTTAGATTTTGAATGCTATATAAAAAATACCACACTCTTAGTGGATTAAAACAATAGAAATATCTCATCTCACATTTTCCTGAGTCAGGATCCAGTTACAGCTGGCTGGGTCCTCTGCCCATGGTCTCACCAGGCTAAAATCATCATGAGCCCACTGCATGCCCATCTAGGACTCCGTCAAGGTTCAGCAGAGTCTTGGGTCTTGTGTTTGTGCCATTGAAGTTCCCATTTCCTTCAGTAAGCAGATCAATCTCAGTCCTAGAAATCACAGAGTTCCTTGCCGAGGTCCCTGACCTGGACATGGCATTTGCTTCCTCCTGGGTCAGCGGGAGGGCTGCTGCATGTTTCCTAAAGCCTCACCTGGTACTGTGGAGCCCACCCAGGTAATCTTTTTATTATATCAAAGTCAAACTATTAGGGACTCTAGTCATAGACACACAATATGGCATCATATTCATGGGTCCTGCCAACACTCAAGGAGCGAAAATTATGGAAGGCATGCACCCCCAGCGGCAGGCGTCTCTAGGTCGCTCCTCTTTGACCATCAGTGCAGTCAGAGGGAACCTCCAGGAAGGGCACACAAAGCCATCTGGATAGCAAAGAGCCACGTTTCTCTGCGAGTTCTTGGTTCTTAATAGTACATGCTAGGCCAGAAGGACCCTGAGTCCCTGAGAGGTGAATGGAGGCAGAAGGAGATACTTACAGTTTGCAGGCGCTTCTCCTTCCTTCTCTCTGTAGCTTCCTAAGGTACGAGGAGGGTAAGTAGCTCTGGGGAGACACAGGGCCCAGGGAGCAGGACAATGCCACACACAGAGGGCCAGCAGATCTCACACCCCTGGGGCAGTGCACTATTTTCTTCTCAACAGTCAGGGGAAGCAGAGGATAGTGGGGGCAGGGAAGTGATAGCAGATGTGTGTGGGGCCTTAACTGACAGTTAAGGACATGAGGGTGGCAGAGAACTCCCCTCCTCTTTGGAAACAGACTCTTTGGCCTCTGTCTAGAAGGTTGTGTGGGCTATCACTCAGAAGAGTCCTCACTCCTCCTCATCTCCACTTCTCTTGTAGCTGGAAATCACTGTGGGAATCTGAAAAGCAACTTGAGTCCCAGGGATAATACTGGGGTTGGAGCTGGGGGCATTGGATTCCTGTCCTGCCATGTTACTGACTGTTGGTCTTGGCACATCACTGACATTTTCTGAGTCTATCTCCAGCTCCATACCTAAGTGTGGGTAAGGTGCAGGATGGCATGAAGTTGCTTAGGGAAGGTAGTTTTCTAGCCCACCTTGTGCTGTGGGTGCACTCCCCATGACCATACAGCCACCATAGCTGTGCCAAACCCAGAGCCTAAGCCACAGGCAGGACTGATAAGTAGGCGCTGTACTCAGGAACTCAATCTCCCTTCTCACATTGAGAAAGTTGAGCTGGTCCTAAAATATCCACTATGCCATCTGAGATCTAGAGCTGGTGGGCCTCTGGTGATTTTTTAAATCTATTTTAGAGAGAGGAAGGAAGGAGGTGGGGGGAGAGATAGATAGATAGAGAGAGAGAGAGAGAGAGAGAGAGAGAGAGATGAGAATGAGAAACATGGATAGGTTGCCTCCAGTATGCATCCCAACATGGGATCGAACCAAAACCTAGGTATGTGCCCTGACTGGAAATTGAACCTGCCACCTTTTGGTGTATGAGTGAGCCACCGGGCGAAGGCCTTGCTGTGACTTTAACTTTTTTTTCCCCCCCACTAAATGATCTAGCACCCAGTAGGCCCCAGAAGTTTACTTAATGAAACCAGGTTGAATAAGATAATCTCTGAGGAGGCCTTCAAGCTGGATAAATCTGTCTAGATGGGGAAAGTGTGTATTTGAAGAGCCTATCACTGAAGACAATGCCCCAAATCAAGCAGGGGCCTCAGTCTAACCCTTGGGGATGGAGTACTGGCTTCCCAGAGCCCTCACCTGTGAGACAGAGGCCTTAGAAGAAGTGAACCTGACTGTCGGACACCTTGACCGTGGCCTTCTGGTACCCAGGGCTGTGAGACAGGAAGTTTGTGATTTAAGCCACATAGCCTGTGGTATCTTGTTATTGAAGTCTGAGTCACCATCCATGGGGAAATATTCATTTTGCACTAGGCCAGGAGGAGAAAGCCCAGGAGACTGAAGTCCACTCTTGCAGCTCCTCCCAAGGCCGATTCCTTCCCCTTCCCCACCTTCATGCCCAGACCTGCTCTGCAGCACCCAGTACCCAGCACAGGGCCACTGTCTGGCCTTGGTGAGGCAGCTGACAGTGCACCACACTAAACTTGTTTTGATTCAAGCAGCTCTTCTAAGAGGCCAGAGGAGTACGCCAACTAGTCTAACATGATTTCGAGAGAAATGTTGACTCTAAATTACAAGGACTTAATTTTTCCAACCACAGCCAGGCAGTAAATGACTCTCTGAAATGGCAGCTGGAAAGTTCAGTTAATATATTTGTCTTCAGGCTGGAAGAGTGTCTACCTCCCAGCACACCTCAGGCCCCCCACTGCCCAGGCCCAGACCCTCCCACCACCTGGGCAGCCCTGGCTGCTGTGCATAAGGCCAGATGCTGCCTGCAGACCTTGATTCCAGGCCCCTCTGTGCAGTCAGCTAGGTTGTTTTTGTTTCATAAAGTCTACTGTGCTTTCTTTTTTTTTTATAATATATTTTTATTGATTTCAGAGAGGAAGGAAGAGAGAGAAAGAAATATCAATGATGAGAGAGAATCATTGATTGGCTGCTTCCAGCAGCCACCATCTGGGCATGTGTCCTGATTGGGAATTGAACCATGACCTCCTGGTTCATAGGTCAACACTCAACCACTGAGCCATGCTGGCTGGGCTATTGTGCTATCTTGACAACACAATGATCAGGCTTTGTCCCAAGGGGCAAGATCACATGACCTCTTCAGCTAAGTCATCTACAGAAAATAAATGCAAACTCTCCTCACCAGGCTCTAGGGCAAGCATGTCAAACTCAAGGGTAACAAGGGCCAAATAAACAAAGTTCAAGTTTATGTGGCCGCAAAAAACAAAAGCTTCAATTTTCATAGAAACATAGGTTTATTTCCATAGAGACATAATGAAAACAAAAGGCTGAAATAAATAAGTCATAAAATAATAGAACATTTTAATAAAATTAATGTTTTCTTGAACATTAATTTACCAGACACTGAATACTTGTACAAATTAATAAGTGTAATGCAAATAAACCTATTTTTCTTCTTCTCCGAAAGAGAAATATTTCTGTTGCACACACCAAACAAGTCACTCCAAGACTAATAAAGTGGCAATCAGCTGCTAAAATATTCACTGCTAGTATTAGTGGCAAGAAATGAATTCAGCACAATTATAGTAATCAGTCATTAGCGAACATTGTAGTTTATTATTAATAATTATGTATGTTGCCAAAACCAGTTTTGCTTAGTGGATAGAGCGTTAGCCTGCAGACTGAAAAGTCCCAAGTTCAATTCTGGTCAAGGGCATATACCTTGGTTGGGGGCACATCCCCAGTAGGGGGTGTGCAGGAGGCGGTTGATCAATGTCTCTCTCATCTATGTTTCTAACTCTCTATCCCTCTCCCTTCCTCTCTGTAAAAAAATCAATAAAATATATATTTTTAAAAATAAATAATAATTATGTATAACAGGATATTGTAAAAATTAAATTATGAAAATTTTGTTACATACCGTTACATTGGCTGGGCTGCAAAAATATTCATTGTGGGCCACATACGGGCCATGAGTTTGATATGCTTGTTCTAGGGGCTGATAGGAACAGAATCATAATAACAGCTAAGATCTACAAAGTGTTTTCTATGGGTCTGACACTAGGATGTAGATATTATGACTATTCTGATTTTTTTGTTGAGGAAGCTGAGGTATAGAAAAGGTCAGCAGCCCCCTCAAGGTGACACAGCTAGAAGTAAAGCTAGAATTGTAATGTGGGCAGGCTAGCTCCTAGCTCATGTTCTTGATCACCTCTGCACGGCCCCCACAGAGATTTGCTGCAGGAAGATCCTCTGCTGGCCACTCCGTGAAGCAGTCACCACTCAGCTCGGGGCCCCCTGCCTTTCTGGAGACACCAGTGTGGTAGGCTTGGCCACCCCGAGCAGGGGAACAATCACACCTCAGCCACTCACTCCTACAGGGAAGGGTGGGCACACTTCACCTCCTTCCGCCATCACTCTCAAATCTGTTCTTGTCTGTGGCCCTCCCTTGCCTCTCTGTCTTGGCAGTCTGCCCACTGTCAGGAGGAAATGGCCATCATCTCCAAAATGGGCCCAGTCCCTAGGAATCCTGAAATTCAGGGAAGGGCTCCAGGCCTCCACCATAGGCTCACTGCTCTGCGCTCCCCTCGGTGCTTCCTGCTTAGCCTATTGGACCTCAGGCAAGGCCCGGTACAAGCAGCTAGAGCCACAGGGATGGTTGAGGGACAGTCCCAGATTAGAGACAAGACATGATCATTACAATTCTAGGTCGGGTGGACTCTGAACATGTCAGAGCCCAGAATGTGGCCTGGAGGAAGGGCCCTGCCAAGGTTCTGGCCAAATCCTATAGTAGACATTACTAAGGAGGAGGAGCACCAAGTGAGCAAAGTAGGAAACACGGTGTGGCCTAGTGTGTGGGTGAGAAAGCCAAGAGAGTGCAGTTCCAAGGCATCACAGGGAAACTGGCAGGACTGACAGATGACTGACAGACAGAGAGACAGGCAGACACAGATGGACAAGGCTGGAAGGGGCAGCAGAAGCCAAACTACATGAAAGGTCACATCTGCCAAGTGAAAGGTTTGGGCTTCTTCTGGTAAGGCATGCATGCTTTTCTGTGGTAATTCTAACATATAAAAACCCTGGGTCCATCATGACTAGAGGCTTGACCAACCAGAAGTCAGTCCTGCAGTCAGCCCTGGGTTGCCATGGCCATCCAGCAATGATTGCTGAAGGGACTGTGAATCAGGCCCAGAGAGAGGTTTGAAGAGAGAAAAGCAAGGTCTGATTTTTAGCCTGTATGGCAGCTATTGATCAGCACTTGCCTCTCTCTTTCTTTCTGGCCTGGGCCAGCAGCTGCACCTCCATTTCTCTCCAGTCCTCCACTGGGGTATTGGTCAGCCCTGCCTTCCTGATTAGAACCCATTAATAGGTCCAGAGATGCTGACTGGCATAGAAATCAACCAATCAGAACCAAATTGGCGCAGAGGAGGGCAGTTGGGGTTGAGATCAGGCCTGTAAGGGAGGGCAATTGGGGGCAAGATCAGGCCAGGCAGGGGAGGACAGTTGGGGGCAACCAGGCTAGCAGGGCAGGGTAGTTGGAGGTGAAATCAGGCTGGAAGGCAAGGGCAGTTAGGGATGATCAGGCAGGCAGAGGTGGTTGGGGGCAAGATCAGGCCAGCAGGGGAGAGCATTTGGGGGAGAGATCAACCCGGCAGGAGAAGGAAGTTAAGGGCAATCAGGCAGGCAGGCAGGTGAGTGGTTAAGAACCACTGGTCCCAGATTGGACACCCAGAGGGATGTCCAATTGGAGAGGGTGCAGGCTGGGTTGAGGAAACCCCCCTTCCATGTATGAATTTTGTGTACCGGGCCACTAGTATATACATAATGTGACCTAGACCATGTTAACCATTTCTCAGTGTGCAAGTCAATGGCATTGAGTGCTTTCACTTCAGGTGTGACCATCTCCAGCATCTGCCTCCAGAACTTTTCCAACTGGAAGTGATGACTCTAGGGAAGGGGGTGCAGTTTCAGCTGAGAAGGGGAACCTGGAGAAGCCAGCCTCTGCTGCAGAGCAGAAAGCCCGCTGCTGCAGAAACAGTTTGGTTCAGTGGGTAGAGCATTGGCCTGCAGACTGAAGGGTCCCAGATTCAATTCCGATCAAGGGCATGTACCTTGGTTGCGGGCATATTTCCAGTAGTGGGTGTGCAGGAGGCAGCTGATCATTGTTTCTCTCTCATTGATGTTTCTAACTCTCTATCCCTCTCCCTTCCTCTCTGTAAATAATTCAATAAAAAATATTTTTAAAAAAGAAGCAGAAGAAAGCACACTGCTGTCATAGAAGTCTAGGCACAAGACAAGGCTGCTCGCCCGAGGCAGTGGCCACCAGCAAGTGCCTAGCCTTGCAACCAGGAGATGGGGCTGCACTCCAGCTTAGCCCTCAGCGCTCTGTGGCACCAGATGGTTTTCAGCACCTGCCAGCAGGCAGGCATGTGAAATGGAGATGCAATGCCTTATGGAGTTGATTTTGGGAAATGTGAATAGCAACAGGGACTATTTGTTGTTTTCTGTCCAGTGCCAGGCATATAGCAGATATTTTACATGACCCATCTCAGACCAGCAGAAGGCCTTCAGAGTGAGCAACTCTGGGAACTGAGGTTTATTGTGATTCAGGGCTTACAGCCCAGAATTTGCATCTGAGAAAACCTTATCCGAGGACCCAACACAGAGAGATTGTTCATGGTTGTGTTTACTTACAATCCCTCCACAGATGTACAGCAACAGTTCAGCTGAGTTTCACAAATGGATGCATCATTTAGGGAAATGGCACTTTCAACTCCTGGAGGTGCCCAAGAACTCAAAGCAAAGTGGCCCCAACACAGATTGGTTTCAGTGCAGCCATGTTCCTGTCGGAGGTCCTGGCTTTGGGTGAAAGAGATAGGACCCCAATGCTGGCCCACCACGTGGGAGGCAGCAGAGCCCAGCAGACTCCTGGGGGTGGGTGTATCAAGGGGCTTTGGGTGAGCAGCCCAGCCAGCAGCTCTGAGTTACCTTGGGGAAGTAAAACAATTGGGAAGGCCCTCAAACGTGTTCACACTTCTAAAAAGAAAATGGTGCCACCCCTGTGGGTTCCCAGAGCCAGAACATATGAGTCCAGGCTGCAGGCTTCTTTCTAAGCCTGAAACTCCCAGCATGTTACAGCCATAACAAGGCAAAGGATGGGCTTGTGAATGGGCTCTATTTATCAAGTCTTAAGCTCACGGGAAAATGCAGGCACAATCTCATACCTCCCTCAGCCTCTGCAATGCCCCACTTCCAAGTCTCTCCTCCTCAGCCTGCTAGTCCAGTGATGTGTATTGCTGGTGTATCCTGTGTGCTCACTTTCCCACATGCATGATGAGAGCTGAAGCGCAGGGAAATGCCATTTTCCTCTCCATCCCAAGTCTTGTGACTTAGCACCTATGAACAGGCTGTACTCTCCACCTAGAACTGTTTCATTTTCTTCTACTGACTAAGTCCCACTCAAAACCAGCCCAATGTTGTCTTCTTTAGATGCCTTTGGGATTTTCCCATCAGATGGTCTCCTCCCAGCTTCCCTTCTGCCCCCAACTCCTGTGCTCTTGATACTGGGTTCTACCTCTCTTGTCTCTTCTACATGAGGTCTGTGACCTGTGCTAAAAACCTAGAACAGGTAGGGGTGACTGGATGACAGGAGGCTGTAGAATCTGAAGGCCCCTTCACTCATCAACTGCATATGGTGTTGCCATGCCACCTGGGTTTCCTCAAATGATGGATCCTCAGAATCATCAGACTTCCCACGTGACAATACAGGCCCCCATACTGGTGTTCCACTTGGTAAGGAGGAAGCTTAATCCACCTGACTCAAGGGGAGGGGACATTCAGAAGGTGGAACCCTGTCTGTCCACATGGCAGAGTCACACTGTGGAGGGCCATGCCAAAAGGATGACATTGTTGCACCCTTCTCTGTAAAATACAATCTGCCACGAAGTGAAGAGCAGAGAAATTGAAAAAGAAATAGTCAATTATAATTTCCTTCCCTTTCTCTCTGCTGAATACTAATAGGTCCTGTCCCCACAATCCAACTCACCCAAGTCAGGGAGGAAGGCAAGTGCCAACAGGGTGATGCAGTCAGCTCATTCATAGCTCCAGAAATATGCTGACCCAAACCTCCTCTGCAGGCCCACATCCTTGTGCATATTCAAGACATGACATCCCAGGCCCTGTGACAAAGACCATTATTTCTCTTGTCTTTCTACAGAGCAGTTTCCAGAATCAGACTGTTTTTTTATCTAAGTTTGAAAACTGAAAGAACATTAGGTCCTAATCTCTATCAACAGGTTCCTTTCAGCCAAGAACTCGGAGGGTCCACTTTGTTCATTTCTGCAGGAATTTGGACAAGCTTAGAGACAGTTTTTCAACTTGGGATCTCTATCCTGTCCATCTGGAATGAATGTTAGATTTTAAAAGGGGAGGGAGACATAGTTCTTTTAAAGGCATGTAATATGAAGGAATGAGCAGAGAGTAATATCTCAGAATAAATAGTATGTTCGATGTTGAAATGTATTTTTTTATTTAAGAATTTTAAAGAAATAAAAATGCAATTGGTTCTATCACTTTAAGTGGAGACTAAACCCAGAGGTTGGGGATGTTGGAATTAGCTGCACTGGCCTCAGCCTAAGTAGAGAGAATTGATGTGAACACTGAACAAAGCAGTTGATTATTTTTCTTTTTAAAATTTTATTGTTCAAAGTATTGCAAATAGTAGTGCATATGTCTCCTTTTTTTCCCCATTGACTTCCCTCCTGCTTTCCCTTACCCCCAGTGTCTTACGTCCATTGGTTATGCTTATATGCACACATACAAGTCCTTAGGTTGATCTCTTACCTCCTTCCTCCCCCAACTCTTCCAGCTTTCCCGTTGTAGTTTGACAGTCTGTGTGATAGCTGTATCTATTTTTGTTCATCAGTTAATAATGTTCTCTATTATCCATAAATTAGTGAGATCATGAGGTATTTTTCTTTCACTGACTTGCTTATTTCACTTAGCATAATGCTCTCCAGTTTCATCCATGCTGTTGCAAATGGTAAGAATTCCATCTTTTTTACAGCAGTGTAGTATTCTATTATGTAGATGTACCATAGCTTTCTAATCCACTCATCTGCTAATGGGCATTTAGGCTGTTTCCAAATCTTAGCGATTTAAATTGTGTTGCTATGAACATAAGGGTGCATATATCCTATCAGATTGGTGTTTTTGTTTTGTTGGGACACATTTCTAGAAGTGGTATTACTGAGTCAAATGGTAATTCCATTTTTAATTTTTTAAGGAAATACCATACTGTTTTCCACAGTGGCTACACAGTCTGTATTTCCACCAGCAATGAAGGAGGGTTCTTTTTTCTCTGCATCCTCTTCAACATTTGTCGTTTGTTGATTTGTTGATGATTGCCATTCTGACAGATGGGAGATGGTATCACATTGTCATTTTGATTTGCATCTCTTGGATGATTAGTCATTTTGAGCATCTTTTCATATGTCTCTTGGCTTTCTGAATGTCCTCTTTCAAAAAGTATCTAGTTAGGTCTTTGCCCATTTTTTTATTGGATTGTTTATCTTCCTTTGGTAAGTTGTATGAGTTCCCTGTAAATGTTGGAGATTAAACGCTTACCGGAGATAACTATGGCAAATATGTTCTCCCATGCAGTGGGCTTTCTTGTTGTTTTTGTTGATGGTTTCTTTTGTTGTGCAGAAGCTTTTTTTTTTAATGTAGTCCCATTTGTTTATTGTCTTTTTAGTTTCCATTGCCCTAGAAACTATATTGATAAAAATATTGCTACAACAAATATCTGCTATTTTGCTGCCTATGGCTTTTTTAAATATTTTCATGGTTTCTCATCTTAAGTCCTTTATCCATTTTGAGTTTATTTTTGTGTATGGTGTAAGTTGGTGGAAAACTGGACAGACACTTGCAAAAAAATAATGAGACTATTTTTCTTTTTTTTTAAATATATTTTATTGATTTTTTATAGATAGGAAGGGAAAGGGATAGAAAGTCAGAAACATCGATGAGAGAGAGACATTGATCAGCCGCCTCCTGCACGCCCTGCACTGGAGATGTGTGCGCAAGCAAGGTACATGCCCCCGACCAGAATCGAACCTGGGACCTTCCAGTCCACAGGCTGATGCTCTATCCACTGAGCCAAACTGGTCTCGGCAAGACTATTTTTCTTTCAATGTAAATAGTATTTTTGGCCAGTAGAGAGGTAGGCACAGGCTAAAACTGCCTTTGCTGCTTTCAGGAAATAAGATCCTGTTGAAGATACAAGGTAGACTCACACCAATTTAGTCTCTTTTCAAAATCATATGACATGTTTGAGCCTTCAATGTCACATATCTGGTCTGGGACCTTAGAGTAACATCTGGAAGGAATGAGTATTAACAAATACCAAGAATAAATTGTAAATACCAATCCTTTAGAATAAGCAAGGTGAGAAGTGAGGGAAAGATCAGGCTCATTTCATTGGTTTGGGGAGCAGCCTAACTTCTGATGCACCCTGCAATGGGGATGTGATCAGAGGCACTTTTCCCCTGATTTCACAGCTCTGTGCCAGCACTGTAAGCGAGTTCACCTGCAGAGACAAAGCCAGTCTCCCATTGGTGAGCATACCCATGGGAATCAGATGCATCCTTGGCTTTTCTCCAGGGATAGCACTGCCATTTAACAGCCAAAAGAGCACAAAAGGAGGGAGGCCAGAGGAATGTGGTGCCCAAGAAGCTGAGAGCATCCAGCCAGGCCTGCCCTCAGTATAGTTTCTCTAGCAGTGCCAGTAACCCCTCCTGCAGCTTGTGCTTGTAACCTGCCAGGATGGGGAACCCACTGCCTCCTGGAATCTCCTATTATGCCAACAGTCTTTATTGGGCAGCTTTTTCTAATACTGAGCTGAAATATCAATCTTCCCCAATCAGCTGTGGGACAAAATGAAAAAAAAAAACAAAACCCCAGCCTGCATGCCTGTGTTGTGGGCTCAGTCCCCAGTGTGGGGCATGCAGGAGACAGCCAATCAGTGATTCTCTCTCATCATTGATATTTCTATCTCTCTTTCCTCCTTCTTCCTCTCTGAAATCAATAAAAATATATATTTTTTAAAAGTACCAAGAGGACTCATTCTTACTTGTGCCTTCTGATGAGGGTGAGCTACTGGACTGCTAGAGAAGGAGGAGTAAAGGCAGTGAAGCAGAAGGACTGGCACTGCCTGTGTCCCCCTAGGAGCAGCGGCAGGGTGGCAGAGGGACTGCTCCAAAGACCAGGAGATGTGAGGCCTGGAAGTCAGGAAGCTATGCTTTCTTGTACCATGAAGAATGCGCCTCTGGAATTCGAATCAAAGGGACGGAAAGGTTTGCCCTGCACACGGTGTGGATCTGTGGGAGGCAGTAGGGAGGTGTGTCGCTCCTGTGTGTGTGAGGCATGCTTCCCAAGTTCAAAGAAGCTGTATGGAGGCTGCTCTGATGCTGGGAAATGGGGCCAATGTTGTCTTGGCAGAAGTGATATAACCAGGATTGCTTGTGAGGGGGTCACTCTGTGGTTCCTGGAAATTCGAAATGTTCCTCAAATCATAAAATGTTGAGAGCCACAACTCTACTCACTTGCATGTTTGTGGCAGACTTACTATGCACTGGGTGTTATTTGTCCTCAGAACTGGGGACAGAGCAGGGAGCAAAGCATTTATCTCCTTATCATCTCCAGGCTCAACATTTGCTTAGGGATGCAGAAAGAAACAAATGGCTATGCATTTCATAAAGACAAACACAGCAGGCAGGGTGAATGGGGAGGGCCTTCCCAGGTGGGCAGCTGGGAAGACCCTGGGAGAGGAGTGTCTCAAGGGTTCCTAAGGCTTAGAAGGGACTGTAGATGCCAAGGCCATGTAGAGGAATGTGCTTGGGTTGTTAAGGACCAGCAACAGACACCAGCTCTTCTGGAGGAGAGTGAGCAAGAGGGAAGATGATGTGTGAGAAGATCAGACAGGCACTGAGACTCTGATCACGTCTCTATAAGACAGAGGGCATTGGGGAGTTTGGGCAGAAGAGCCATATGACCTGGCTTGCTTTGGGAGAGAATTACTCTGCATGTTCAGAGAAAAGCTGAGTTAGGGAGCAGGAGGAAACAGGAGTCTCCTGCAATAGTCCAGGCAAGAAATGATGGTGGCTCAGACCAGGCCAGGCTGGGCCATTTCAGCTGCCAGAGTCTGTGACAGTGAATACTTCTACCTAAGCACATTGCCACTGTCAGGATTCTCCTATAGAGGGAAATGAGAAAGGACACAGGTGAGGCCTGCCACAGCTTCTATGTGCCCTCCAGTCCAAATCTGAATTTCCAATACTATTTCTACCAAGAGGCATAAGGCCTCCTATGCTCAAATATTGGGGTAGGCAAAATATTAATGCCTAAGGAAGATGTTGTTAATGATTATAAATAAGGTTGCTTTAAAAAATTACAGTGAGGTTATTGTTGAAAGGACAAAGGAGCCACTTTGAAAGATCCCATCAACCAAGCTGAGCTTGAAAAAGAAAATAATAATGAAGGTCACCTGAAGCAAGTTGATTTTGTGGCAGACCATGAATTCATAATAATATTTATAAGAGGAAAGTTAATATAATGCACATAAAAGGAGAATGCATATGTTAGGATGTGTTTAATTGTATTACTTTAAACAAGTAGAATAAAATATTTGTTATTTACTTTTTCAACTAAGCATATAGTACCTATTTACAAAGTGTAGAGTCGTATTTCTCACTATTTCTGAAGATAAGAAAGAATAAACACAGGGAATTGTAAATAAAGTAAATAATCCCTCAAACATAGGCCCTGTATCATGTAATGAGCAGGTGGAGGGGAAGTCAAGCAGCTGACTGCCTTGTGATCCTGACAGCAACCTATCTCACAGAAAGCTGAGCAGTGCCCCAGGATGACTAATTAGCCGGACATTGCACACATTGCTTCTCTCATCTTGTACATGAAACCTTGAGATGACCCTATTAATTATAATGCAATATTGATAAGTCATGCATAAGTTTCCAATTAATATTTATGTATTGGGCCAATTTATCATAATGATAGGACAATAGTTTAGGTATTGCCAGCCGTAAGAAACTTTTAGAAATACATCATTTCTGGGAAAGACACCAAGTTTCAAAAAATTAAATCTTTGAATTTGGATTTTAAAAGGCAGGGGCTTAAAAGCCCTAATATAACCTAAAGGAACTCAGTCAGTGATTTGGTTTGGATCACTTTAGACTATATAGGCTTGTCCTAGATAAGAAAGAATTTGTGATCTCTTCGTTTCTGAAATGGTATGCATGCATATTATTTGGGGTATGCTAAAATTATTAGCATCCCATAGAATTACCAAAGCCTACATGGATGTAAAAAAATAAAATCTCAGGAATATTATAAGTAAAGATAAAAATTTCTTTCAAATGCAGGGAATTCATAATTCCACATGGTGCAGGTTTTATTTTTTAAATTAAATCTTTATTATTCAGATTATTACATTTGTTTCTCTTTTTTCCCCTCCATAGCACCCCTCCATCCAGTTCCCACCCTTCCCTCTGCCCTTACCTCCCTCCCATTGATCTCATCCATAGGTGTATGATTTTTGTCCAGTCTCTCCCTGTACAACCCTCATCCATTTCCCCCTGAGAATTATCAGCCCACTCCCTTTCTATGCTCCTGATTCTATTATATTCACCAGTTTATTTTGTTGATCAAATTTTTAATTCACTTAATTTTTAGATTCACTTGTTGATAGATATGTATTTGTTGCTCATAATTTTTTGACTTTTACCTTTTTCTTCTTCCTCTTCTAAAAGAGTACCTTTCAGCATTTCATATAATACTGGTTTGGAGTTGATGAACTCCTTTAGCTTTTTCTTCTCTGTGAAGCTCTTTATCTGCCCTTCAATTCTGAATGATAGCTTTGCTGGATAGATTATTCTTGGTTGTAGGTTCTTGCTATTCATCATGTTGAATATTTCATGCCACTCCCGTCTGGCCTGCATCATTTCTGTTGAGAAATCAGCTGAGAGTCATATGGGTGCTCCCTTGTAGGTAATGAACTGTTTTTCTCTTGCTGCTTTTAATATTCTCTCTTTGTCTTTTGCTCTTGGTATTTTAATTATGATGTGTCTTGGTGTGGTCCTCTTTGGGTTCCTTTTATATGGGGTTCCGTGTGCTTCCTGGACTTGTAAGTCTATTTCTTTTACCAGATGTGGGAAGTTTTCAGTCATTATTTCTTTAAAAGGTTTTCAGTCTCTTGCTCTCTCTCTTCTTCTGGCACCCCCACAATTCTGATGTTGGTACGCTTGAAGCTGTCCCAGAGGCTCCTAACATTATCTTCACATTTTTGGATTCTTTTGCCTTCTTGCTTTTCCAGTTGAGTGTTTTCTGCTTTTTTATATTTCAAGTTTTTGACTTGATTCTTGCCTTCCTCTAGTCTGCTGTTAGGACTCTTTATAATATTTTTTATTTCAGTCAGTGTCTCTAGTTGGTCCTTTTTCATCTCCTCTTGGGACTTGCTAAATTTATCCATCATCTCTAGTTGGATTTTTTGCATCTCTAGTTGGTCCTTTTGCATCTACTCTTGGGACTTGATAAATTTATCCATCTTTTCTAGCATATTCTTGAAAAACCTTATAAGTGTGGTTTTGAACTCTCTATCCAGTCTTTTTTTTTCCCTCCATTTCTTTTGTTTGTGATCCCTTCCCTTGTCTCAGCATTTTCACTATGCCGGGAAACTTCTGTGTTGAATTCAGCCTTATGATACCAGACTTGCAAAACCGAAGAAGCCTCTGTTGATCTTGAGATCGGTAGAGTCTCAGGGCTTAAAGGACCACCTTGCCTTCCAGTCGGCCCCACCCTCCACTGCCCCTGAGTCTCACGTGACTGGGTAATTGCTGGAGCAGTCCCTGTGGGTGTGCACCCGTAGTGCCTCTAGACGGCTGCCTTTCCAGCTCCCCTGTGCACCAGGACCACATGAGACTAGGTCCCCAGGGTTTCGCCCGAAACAGGGACTTAGTAGAGTCAGAAGTGGCACAGTTGGGAGGGTCTGTCTCCTGCCCACTTGCGAAAGCCAGCGGCACAATCAGCAATCTGTCCTCTGCTCAGTGCTGTGCATGCCACAGACTTCTGATCTTTTGCGACTCCCCTAAATTTCCGTGCACCTCTCCCTTTTCACAATCCAAACTCACCCCGTATGAGTTTCAGCTGGATCTGGGGTTTAGTGTT
The DNA here is from genome assembly GCA_011751065.1 of Lasiurus cinereus. Classification (NCBI taxonomy): domain Eukaryota; kingdom Metazoa; phylum Chordata; class Mammalia; order Chiroptera; family Vespertilionidae; genus Lasiurus; species Lasiurus cinereus. The sequence goes on from JAAGEH010000021.1 coordinate 8,896,514, forward strand.
GTAAGATAAGGGGTTCAATGCTGTTGGGAGTCTCCGTTTCCCTCCCGCCAGAGAAAGCCAGCCAGGTACTCCAGCACCCGCTCTCTCAGCTCACGCATCTCCGTACCCCAGCTTTTTGCAGCTCCTCTGGGTTTCTGTGAGCCCCTCTGTTTCCTTCTAGCTGTAGAACTTCCACTCAGCCAGCTTTCCTGTGGTTCTGGATGATGTCCGTTCTGTCTTTTAGTTGTAGTTTTGAAATTGTTGTACGAGGCAGCAGTGTAGGTGTTTACCTATGCCGCCATCTTGGATTCTGATGGTGCAGGTTTTAAAATATGTCCACAAATTCTTTTATACTTTCCCTTCAAAAAGTAGAGACTAATTCCCCTCCTTTTAAGTGTGGACTCTACTTAGTAACTTACTTTTAATGAATAGAATGTTACTGTAGTAATGATATGTAATGTAGGAGACCAGATCATAAAAGGCATTGTAACTTTCACTTAGTCTATCTTTGATAACTTATTCTGGGGAAGCAAGCTGACATGCTGTGAGGACTCTTAAGCAGTCCTATGAAGAGTTCCACATGGCTAGGAACTGAGGCCTCCTTCCAATAGTCAGTGAAGAACCAGGGCCTCCTGAGCCATCACACAAGCAAATCCTGCAACCTCAGTCAAGCATTCAGATGACATCTTGACCATAATCTCAGAAGAGACCTTGAGCCAGTACTACCCAGCAAACCCTTTTCTGAATTCTTTACCCACAGAAACTTTGATATAATAAATGTTTATTGTTTTAAGGCACCAAGTTTGTTGGTAATCATTAGCTATAGATTACTGACACATCAATATAGAGTAAAGGGGCATTGGAGGGTCTTGTTCAGGCAAGTAGTATTTAAGTTGGAGAGGCACATTTAATGTCTTCTCTTAGCCTGTTGCCAAAATCAGGCAAAGAATCATGCCAAATTGCCAAGGCCAGGGAGTTTTCCCATGTATATAGGCAGGGAAGGGACTCAGATATGGGAAACTACAGCAAGCCTCCACCACAAAACATTAAAACATAAAAGAGAATCCTATATACAATGTGGCAAAAGTAGATTTACAGTTACTCATATAGAAAATAATTCAATGATCTATATATATAAAAGTCTAAGTGACTTGTTTTGACTGAACAACCAGAACAACCAGAATGACCGATTGACTAGTAACTATGATGTGCACTGACTACCAGGGAGCAGATGATCAACAAAGGAGCTGCCCCCTGGTAGTCAGTGCTGTCTGCTCCTGCAGCTGGCTGGTGGCATCAGCATCGGCAGCGGCATCCAGTGTCTGTTCCTTCCACACCTGGCCCATCAATCATCACCTTCTCTCCCAACCCAGCCAAGGCCTTCTGGCCCTGGACTGGGACAGGGAACTGAGGTTGTGTGGTGGCAGATGCAGAACTTTTCCCAGGGAGACCAAAGGCTGGATCCCTTCTCAGGGCCAGTGGCCTACCTCCCATGCCATGTTTCTCCCCCCAGCCAGCTGGACCTATCAGCCTGTGGTCCCTTCTCTCAGCCAGTAGGCCTTGATTGACCTGGCCCTGCTTGGCTCTGATCACCAGCTAGGCCGAGGGTCCCCATCCATGCACAAATTCATGCACCAGGCCTCCAGTTAAGAAATAATAACACAAGAATAAACCCTATGTTTCATTTAAACTTAATTTTGCATCACCCTGTATTTGACCTGTTCTTTTAATTAAATGTTTAGAAAGTTTGATTAAATAGATTTGTGATAATGTGTAAATATTAGGATGTCTTAAATTTATCATATTCATAATTGTGAAAGATCATATTAAAAATATATAGTTAGAGAAAAAAACTGATTGTTAATATAGTAGATGAAAATACCTATTATTTGTTAAATACTGAAGTTAATAAGCTTTTTATTAAATCCAAGATGTTCAAGTATAATTACTCTTCTCCTTGCACAAAAGCCCTTTGCACTTTTAAGGATCTATAAGCCTAGTGAAGAATTGGAATAAAAAATGTTGTCTTGGTGCTCATAAAGGTAAACATGGTAGGTTCTGGAGGACAAAACACTGCTTCATAGAGAGTTTTAAAGTGGAATCATTAAATAGGAGAAGGTGGCAAACCTGGATAAGAAAGTGGCCATCATGGGCTCACCAAGAATAAATTATGACAAACCAACTTCATTTCCTCTTGGTGGACTTCTCTATTAAGTAAGTTTAACAGAACATATGCAAAGTCTATTATTTTATCCTCACTTTATGTGATATATTAATCTATAGCTAAAATGACATTCAAGGACTATTAACCTTGGAGAAATATTAAGATGTACATCTCATGTCTTTTTAGCTGTCCCTCTTCTGCCAAAGAACTTCAAAAACACAGAAGGAGTGCTAGACTTCAGAGGACTGCCCACTGGACTATCTGGGTCTCTGCTAAAAGCCATGCAGTAACAGCAACTGAGGTTGATTGCACCAAAAAACATATCAGGAGGCCTATGACTGGCACACCAAGGAACAAGTCTTGGACAATATCAGAGCAAAATCCAGTGAGCACCACAAATAGCAGATCCAAAGCATGAATACAGGAGGCACCAAAATCTGTGGAGGTGTACTCCACTGTTTTTTCTTCTTCTTTTCCCTTTTCTTTCTCTCTTATTATTTTATGTATAATCTTTTATTCATTTCATTTTTTTCTTATTCTCTTTTTTCTCTCATATCTTTTATTGCCCTTTTCTATTCTTCACTATTTTTTCTATTTTTATTTTTTATTTTTGTTTTCCATTTTTTATTGCCTATTTTATTCATTATTACTACTTTTTAAAATCATTCTTTCAGCCGAGACCAGTTTGGCTCAGTGGATAGAGCGTCGGCCTGCAGACTGAAAGGTTCCAGGTTCGATTCCGGTCAAGGGCATGTGCCTTGCTTGCGGGCACATCTCCAGTAGGGGACGTGCAGGAGGCGGCTGATCGATGTCTCTCTCTCATTGATGTTTCTGACTTTCTATCCCTCTCCCTTCCTCTCTGTAAAAAAAATCAATAAAATATATTAAAAAAATCATTCTTTCATATACATATATACTTTTTATTCTTTTTTATACTTATGTTTTTCTTTTTTATACTTACGTTTTTCTTTTCTTTAACATTTCTTTCATTTTCTTCTTTCTGCTCTAATTCTTTTGGTCTCTTATATTATAGTAGTATTCGGTGGGTTTTTTTCCCCCTTCTCTTTCATTATTCCTTTTGTTGTTTGTGGTGGTGTTTTTGTTCTTGTTATTAGTTTTATGTGTTTGTGTTATTTTCAGTTTGGTCTTGCTTTGTCTTGATTCATTCTGACAGCAACTGCATCACAGTTGCCATGAGGTGAGGGGGTTTAGCCTAATAGTCAGGAACCCAAGGACCTAACCCACCCATGAATGTGACAGCAACAGTAAAAGTCAATTACAACAGGATGGCTTAAATAACCTACACAAAGGACATTCTTAGAGCATCAAGCTCAGATAATAAGAGAGACTACACTACTGTGTCCCATAAGACACCCACTAAAGAAGGCTATCCCACCAATACTTGGAAGCATAGCAGATCTACTTAATACATAGAAAGAAACACAAAATCGCAGCCAAAATGGGGAGACAAAGAATCAGATTCCAAATTGAAGAACAAGAGAATTCTCCAGAGGAAGAGCTAAATGAAACAGAGTAATGATTATAAGTATGCTCAACAACATGAAAAAAGACATAGAAATGATGAGAAGCAAACAGCTGGAAATAAAGAATGACAGACTTGGAATAAAGAATGCACTGGAAGAAATAAAAAAGTAGATTAAAAGAAGCAGAGAATCAAATCAGCAAATTAGGAGACAGAGTAGAAAAAAAATCACTCAATCAGAGCACTGAAACCAAAAAACAATTAAAAATAGAAGGACAGTTTAAGAGAACTTTTGGATAACATGGAATGTAGCAACACCCATATCATAGTAGTTCCAGAAAGAGAAGAAAGTGAGTAAGGACTAGAGAAACTGTTTGAAGAAATAATGTCAGAAAACTTCCCTAACCTGGTAAAGGAAAAGGTCACACATGCAGAAAGTGGAGAGAAATCCAATCAAATGTACCCAAAAAGGCCCACTCCAAGACACATCATAATTAAAATGCCAAAAATTAAAGACAAATGGAATTTTAAAGGCAGCACAAGAAAAACAATTTAATTATATAAATGGAACTCCCATAAGGCAGTCAGCTGATTTCAAAACAGAAACACTATAAGCCAGAAAGGAATGACATGAAGTATTCAAAGTAATGAAAAAAAAAGGATCTGAAACCAAGAATACTCTACCCAACAAAACTATCAATTAAAAATGAAGGTAAAGTAAAGAACCTCTGAGACCACAAAAAGATAAAGGACTTGATTACCACCAAGTCAGCATTGCAAGAAATGTCAATGGGAAGATGAAGAAACAGAGAGAAAGAGTAACATAGACATAAAGAATAAAAATGGAAATAAATAAGTACCTATCAATAATAACCTTAAATGTAAATGGATTAAATACTCCAATCAAAAGACATAGGGAAACCCATTGGATAAGAAAACATGATCCATATATCTGCTGTCTGCAAG
>JAAGEH010000021.1:8901505-8913473 GCA_011751065.1 Lasiurus cinereus
ACACACACACACACACACACACACACACACACACACACACAAAATACAACCTTTTGGAGGGGACTTTAAAGGAAAGATCAACGCAACATAGTCATAATAGGGGAATTTAACACCACACTTACATCATTGGATAGATCTTCCAGACAAAAAAATCAACAAGGAAACAGTGCCCCTAACTGACATACTATATCAGATAGATTTAATTGGTATATACAAAACATTTCATCCAAAAGCAGAAGGATATACATTCTTCTCAAATGCACATGTAACATTCTCAAAAATATAGCACAACTTAGGACACAAATGAAGTCTTAAATTCAAAAAGATTGAGATCATATCAAGCATCTTCTTTCACAATGCCATGAAAATAATCACAATAAAAAACTTAAAAATATTGAAACACCATTTATGATCAAAACTCTCAGCAAAATGGGAATGAGGGATCATACCTCAACATAATAAAAGCCAGATATGAAAAACTTACAGCCAAAAGCATACCCAATGGGAAAAAACTAAAAACTCAGGAATAAAATAGAGATGTCCACTTTTACCACTCTTATTCAACATAGTGCTGGAAGTCCTAGCCACAGAGATTAGACAAGAAGACAAAAATAAAAGGCATCCAAATCATGCAGATGACATGATATTGTACATAGACAACCTAAAAACTCCACCAAAAACTACTAGATCTAATATATAAATTTGCAAAGTATCCGAGACCGGTTTGGCTCAGTGGATAGAGCGTTGGCTTGCAGACTGAAAGGTCCCAGGTTGGATTCCGGGTGGGGGCATGTACCTTGCTTGCGGGCACATCTCCACAGTGGGGTGTGCAGGAGGCGGCTGATCGATGTCTCTCTCTCATAGATGTTTCTGACTTTCTATCTCTCTCCCTTCCTCTCTGTAAAAAATCAATAAAATATATTTTTAAAAAATTTGCAAAGTAGCAGAATACAAAATTAATAGCCAGAAATCAGAGGCATTTTTATACACTAATAATGAACTCTCAGAAAGAGTAACCAAAAAAAAAAAATTCCATTTACCAATAAAAACATAAATAAATAAAAAGGTACCTTCAGCTCCGAAACCAGTTTGGCTCAGTGGACAGAGCGTCGGTCTGAGGACTGAAGAGTCCCGGGTTTGATTCTGATCAGGGGCATGTATCCTGGTTGTGGGCACATCCCCAGTGGGGGGCATGCAGGAGGTGGCAGATCAGTGTCTTTCTCACCAATGTTTCTGACTCTCTATCCCTCTCCCTTCCTCTCTGTAAAAAATCAATAAAATATATATTTTTAAAAAAGGTACCTAAATCAAGGACATGAAAGACCTAATAGTACACCTGGAAAACTATAGATCACTGGAAAAAGGAATAGAGGAAGATACAAACAAGTGGACATATACTGTGTTCATGGATTGGAAGAATTAAAATCATTAAAATATCTATAATACCCAAATCAACCTATAGATTCAATGCAATCCCTATTGAAATACCAATGGCATATTTCACAGATCCAGAAAAAATATTCCAAATAATTATATATGGAACCAAAAAGTACCCCAAATAGGCTCAACAATATTGAGAAAGAAGAAAAAAGATGAAGGATCACAATACTGGATATCAAACTATTCTTATAAAGCCATTGGAATCAAAACATCTCTCAGAGCAATATTTTTGTTGTTATGTCTCTGAGGGAAAAGCAAACAGGAAAAACATAAATAAATGGAACCTGGCATGTGTGGCTCAATGTTGAAGCATCAATCTATAAAACAAAAGATCACAGTTCAATTCCCAGTCAGGGAACATGCCTAAGTTGTAGGCTTGCACCCCAGTAAGGGGCCTGCAGGAGGCAGCCAGTCAATGATTCTCTCTCATCGTTGATGTTTCTATCTCTCTATCCTTCTCCCTTCCTCGCTCTGAAATCAATTTAAAAAAATGTTAAACAAAAATAAACAAATAGGACAACATTAGACTAAAAAAATTCTTCCCAGCACAAGAAACCATCAACAAAATGCAAAGAGAACCCACCATATTCGAGAACCTATTTGCCAATGATTCATCAGATAAGGGGTTAATCTCCAAAATATATACAGAACTCATACAATTCAATACCAGGAAGACAACCCAATTATAAAATGGGCAAAGTACCCAAATGGACACTTGTCCAAAGAGGACATATGGATAGCCAATAGACATATGAAAAAAATGCTCAAGATCACTAAATATCAGAAAGATGCAAATAACAGGTAAAATGCATTATCACCTCACTCTGGTCAGAATGGCAACTATCAATGTATCAACAAACAAGTGCTGCTGAGGATGTGGAGAAAAAAGAACCCTAGTACACTGCTGGTAGGATTGCAGATTGGTGCATCCACTGTGGAAAAGGCAATGGAATTTCCTCAAAAAATTCAAAATAGAAGTGTCTTTTGACCCAGTGATCCCAGTTTGGGGTATATATCCTAAAAATCCTGAGACACCAATCAGAAAGGATATATGTATTACTATGTTCACAGCAATGTAATTTATAATAGCTCAGATCTGGAATCAGCCCAAGGGCCCAACAATAGATGAGTGGATAAAAAAGCTGTGGTACAGCTTGGCTGGCATGGCTCAGTAGTTGAGCATCAACCTATGAACCAGGAGGTCACAATTTTGATTCCTGCTCAGGGCACATGCCCAGGTTTTGAGCTTGATCCCCAGTGTGGGGCCTGCAGGAGGCAACCAATTCTGTCTCGTCATTGATATTTCTATCTCTCTTTCTCTCTGAAATCAATAAAAATACATATTTTTTAAAAAACTGTGGTAAATTTACACAATGGAATCCAATGCAGATGTAAAACAGAGGGATCTCTTAACCTTTGAGACAACATGGAGGGATCTGGAGAGTATTATTCTAAGCAAAATAAACCAGTCAGAGAAAGACAAATATCACATGAACTCACTTATATTTGGAATCTAAAGAACAAAACAAAACAAAACAAAACAAACAGAAACCACGGATGAATAAAATAGATCTTGAGGCATGGATGCGTGGAACAGACTGACAGATCTCAGAGGGGAGGAAAGTAGGGAGTGCTGGAAGAGATCAATCAAAGAATATAGGTGCACATATGCATTGCCCAAGGACACAGACAATAATGTGATGAAGGTCTTGGATGAGGTGGGTCCTGGGTGAAAAGGGAGGAAAAGTTGTACATCTGCAATAGGGTTAACAATAAAAATAAATTAACTTTAAAAACACAGAGAAGCAAATAACACAAAACCTGGGGTTAGTTAGTTTGATGGATCACCAAATCATGATTCAAAATAAACCTGTTAGATTAGAAAAGATCTGAAGTCAAGGTGAAATAGAATGTATTCACTGAAGGCCTTTAATTAGTGATCAGAGATACTTTATCTTATCCCATTTTTTTCACAACCTGCTTCATAGCCAGCCATACAGTAGCATAGTAGCGAATCCTAAAATCTTTTCTTTTTCCTTCTCTTCTGACTGCAGATGAGCAGGGACCAGAACTTGTCTTCTGTAGCCACACTGGCCATCTTGCATTGTGTGTGTGTGTGTGTGTGTGTGTGTGTGTGTGTGTGTGCGCGCGCGCGCGTGCGCGTGTGTGTGCGCGTGTGTGTGGTTGTATGTTCTAGCTTCTTTATTTTTAAATTAATGAGTGAGTTAAGTCAGACTTATACTATTTCCCAGTATCTTCAGGACATGAGAAGGGGAGCTGAAGTCAGCCTTCAGCCTGGGAGAACCAAAATGTGTTCTCTATTCTGGTGTAGATCAAAGACATCTGCATTTTGTCAATCTTGGGTCATATGCCCAACATTAATAAAGTTTTTCATTTTTATTTTCATCTCTTTTTGTCTACAAACCATTGGACAGAACCTTGGAAGGGAAGAGATATAAGTCTTAGGCCTCAGTTCCCAATACATCCAGATGGAATATAAGCCCAGAGTGTGAAGCAGTTGCTGGAAAAACTAAGGTTATTTTAGGTGGCATTGCTAGAATTGGGCAGAGTCCAAAAAAGAGCAGTAATAACCTTTAATTGGCAATGATCATATGATAGAAAAATAATGCTTGCTCTGAGCTCCACACTTAAGGAAGATGATACACAGAGTAGTGATCAGGACAGTGAGAGAAGTCCAAGGTCACCTGAGGAGTGGTAGAGGAAACTGAGGCTATATAACCTAAACTGAAAAGAGACATATTGATGGCCTTTGGCATTTGAAGGATTATGGGAGAATGGGTATGGACAAAGCCAGATTCATTTAAGGTAGAGGACTAGACCTGAGAATTCCCTGTCCCAGGAACATAGTTTCAGAGCAAAGAAATTTTCCAGTTGAGCTGTCTCAGCATGGCATTCTCTGGCTTTCGAGGTAGTGAGACTATCATTGGAAGTGGTCATACAAAGGCTCAGTGATCACTTTTTAAGTTTGAAGCCAAGGGTCCTGACTTGGAATAAATTGAACTAGTAACTTCCAAATTTCTTCCTCACCAAGACTCCATACTCCTGGGTCTGGCTAATCCAAAGATGAAGCTCATACGTTAGCCAAGTGGACTCTCTAATGAAGGGAGCTTCTGTCTTTCTGGTCAACATAATTAATGCTCACCAATGTTTAGTCTTCCTCTACTTTCAGTCACACAAAGGATTATAAATTCTATTCCTTAAAGTTAGGTATGACCATATAACTAGCTGTTACCAAAGATATGTGAATGAAAACGACATGTCACTTCTGAACTAAAGTGATTAACTGCAGCTGCTTGACCTTCTGACTGTTTCTTCATCAGCAACAGTGAGAAGTGTTGAGATGGAGAGGCCAAGAGAAGGAGCCCATTTGAACAATTAAATGTAGAGGAGAGCTGTCCTAAGAGTCATCTGTATCTACAGTAGACTTCATGAGAGCAAGAAACCAAATTTTTATGGTAAGCCCCTGAGATTTGTAGTTGGTTTGTCACTGCAGCAAAACTTCACCTACCCTGACTGGTACACTTTGGGAACAGAAGGCATGTAAGTTTTGAGTAGGAAAAACACTGGAGAACTGGGTGAGATAAGTAAAAGGAAAAGCCAGGAGTCAGATCTCGTGGAGTTATATCTTCAGGGAACATTGGAGTATACATGTATTTCTAAATTGTCCCTTGAGGGTCTGAATAGGTCTTCCTAGCTGTTAAGTGAGAAATATCAGATATGAAGTATTTGGAACCAATAAGGGTCTGGATGGAGAAATTAAGTTAAACGAGGCTTCTGGAGTTCTGTGCAAAGACCAGAGATTTTCCCTTGGTGAGGAAGAGCTAATCCCATATGTCTGGTTCTACACAGAATCTGTGGGTTTTATCAACTGGTTTCTTCCAAGGACTCCAAATGAGCCTCGTTTTATATTTGAAAACAGCAGTATCACAGGTTTCAAAGAGCTTAAAAGCTGGGTCCTTTAGGTTTCTGCCATGTTGATTGCACAATGGACAGATTTCTTAAAAGCAGAATCAAGCAACACTCCTAGATATCTTGTCGACAGCTCAGGCCAGAAAGGAAAGGCAGCATTCCTCACAGCTCAACTTCCAGCAGGACTCACCCTCTGCCCCAGATGGCTTTGATCACTGTGAAGTTTCCACAAACATAGAATGAATGAGGAAGAGGATGGTTATGTTTTTAACTTGATCTACACTCATGAGAAATAAGGGATCCACAGTCTTAGCACAAAGATTTTCTTAGCTTCTCTGGTTCAAACAACTGTCAGTTTTCCCTTTAAAGTATAGTCTGAAATAGTTATATCTTTTGTTTGCTTTTTATCACAACATTACGATTTGATGGTGACAGTCACTTATGACTGACTTAGTTCAGTAGAGTACAAGTCCAGAAAGCAGGCTGTCAGCCTTCAAAACTCATTTCTCCGCTTTCTACTTTTTGGCTGTGTGGCTTTGGGCAAGTAACTTAACCATTATGTGCTTTAATTTTTCTCATCAGTTCAATAGGTATTATAATCATGTCTATCTACCTTTTAAGGCTGTTGTGGGTAAGAAGTGCTAATATATGTAAAGTGCTTGGAAAGTGCTTGGCATGTGGTAAGTATTCAAGAAGTAGGATTCATGTTTTTGCTAAGTTCTTGACTGGCAGCCAACCAAATTCCAAAACCTGTGAACAGTCTCTGTGTGCTCAAGTCTAAGAGGCTTTTAAACAAGTTAATTCATAGGCTTCCACTAATGGCCCTAAAAGTCCATCAGAAAGAAAAACATAAGCAATAATCCAAGGATTATGAGTAAGAATAAATTAAGAATAGATCTCAGTTAAAATTAAAGAAGAATATAAATTAGACAGGAAACTAACAGCATCTGAGGCAATCTCACAGGGATGCTGGGGAAAATGATTTCGATGACCAAGGAGGTGAAAGCAGATGTTTGCAAGGGCAAATTATGTGTTCCTGCTCTAGTGCTGTCCCTTCTTCCTTATCTTGTCTTCCTCCTCTTTCTCAGAAAGCAAAATTGTCTGTTTCCAATTAGAGAAGGCCACAGGAACTTTAGGCACCTTGTTGCTGACAGCCTTCAGCCTTGAGCCACAGCTGGGTGAGTGAGGGGAAACACAAAACAAAGCTGCAATGCTACTATAAAGTGGGTTTCCTTATTTGTAGAAAAAACACAAAACTTAAGCTAATACAGTAATCACAGTTTCTGTGAAAATAGATCAATATTTCAAAGGAAAAAAGAGGACCCTTGGGGCTACAAAATGGTCACTGATCCAACAGTTTCTCTCTCTCACTATCTTTATAAAATCTTTTTACAGGTGCAGAACCTGCCAACAGTGCAGAACTTGAGGCATGGATAATCCCAATAATAGTGCTGGTAGAGCAATCTATTCTCTCTGATGTCAAAAAATAAAGGAGTTAAATAGATAGGTATATGGAAAAGCTAATTAAGAAGCAGCAAAAATGGAAAGAATTAATATACACTTAGAGCCAGAAGAAGGTACCATGACAACAGAACAATAACAATTTTTGAGAGAATACAGATATCATTGCCAGTATAGCAGGTTTGTCAAACATTCTAGAAAATAAAGAGGGAGAAATCTCACAGAACTTAGAGAAAAGGAAAACATATGTCAATGGACAATGAGATGAAATAATGTAATGACTGGTCATACAAACATATACACATGGGGAACTTTATTAAATGACATTTACATTAGCAAAATACTAGAAATGATGTGTGTCCTTCAGCAGAGAACCAAGGCACCAACGAGAGTTGCATCTCACAGAGGTACCACACAGGCGGCCGCAGCTCTGCATGGGCCTAGTCATGCTTGATGAAGTTCAGAATTCAAGTGAAGGTCAGCATGCCTTGTATAACCCTATTTTCGTGAATATATATCATGTGTTAAATGTAAACATGTATGTTAAAAATGTTTGGAATTTACACCCCTTAATTGTAGTAGTTGCTCTACACATTCCAAAATGGTTTTTTTCTTTTTAACTTTCAGAATTGTTAAACATCTTCTTTACAATCCATTGCTATTTTAATCATTAAAAAATAGGCACAGCATTTTCCTGAGGTGGAGGAAGGAAATACAGGATGCTTTCCACTGCTGCCTCCCAGCCCCAGCAGTGGGAGTGCAGGGGTTGTCTGGGGCTTCCAAGTGCACATCCCAAGCTTCCTGACTTACATTTTAACCCACATCAATACATGTTTATGTGAAGAAAGGCATGGGTGTTACTTTATGAAAAGGGGGCAGGGAAGTTTATTGTTTATGTTAAGAGGGGCATTTAAAATTAAGTACACAATTTAATTGATTTGCAACCACTAAAAGATATTTTGTTCAGTTATTAAAAATTTAAAATCATATGGCACCATGGATGAATATGCATATTTATTCATGTTTAATACTTTTGCATTTTATTTGATATTAAGAAAATGAAAACCCAAGATGCATTCTAGAAGCCAATTGCAGCATGTCATAATTGCAAGAGTTTCATCAAAAGGTTGATGGAACTTGGGGTCTCATCAAGGGCTGAGACATATATGTTGTCACCTGTTGGAAATGGCTAAAGGTATTTTCCCAATGAAAAGGATGATTGTTTGCTGCAAGACAGCTCAGGGCATCTTAATCTACATGTCATTGCCTCCTGTTGGCCAACCACCTGAACAGCTGAAGGCAATTCCCTAATCTGAGAATGCTTCTGTATGAAACCCTACCCTTTAAAGTGTATATCTCCACCTTGCCTTAGGACAATTTGTGTTAATAAAAAGCAAGGGGTGCAGAGACAAGGGGAACTTAGTTTCTTTAGCTAGGCACCTCTGCCTCCCCCAAAATTATCCTTTCAAAATTATCTTTCATCTCTGGACTCTTAATTTACACAGCCTTTCTCCAGATTGCTGAACCCTTCTTAATGCCGGACCAAGAAACCCGGCAGGTGTACCTCTCTTTCAAGCTGTGGCCCCTCAGCTTTTGATATGAAACAAGCAAGGGAGAATTCCAGAAACCCCTGACAACATTTGAGGGCCATTTTAGGGAGCACAGAACCAGGCTCAGGCCCAGAACAGGGGCACCCAGCACAGTCCTCACACCTTCCCCAAAGCCCCATCTCATTCTAGAAGCAGACTCTATAATGTGCAGGACCTCATCACCTAAGTCAGGCCCAGGGGCTCACAAACGACCAGATACAGTAATGAGACAGCGTCAGGATAACTGCAGTGGATAGACCCTCCACCAAAGAGTGATGTGAAGGGCTAGCACTGTGGCCCTGATGGCTCCTGCAGCTCAGTGCTAGGCCAGTCTCTTGCTGAAGGCTGACTCCTGGGAAGTGTCTCCAGCTCACATTTTTACAGCTGTGGGGCCACCCTCTCTGACAGCCTTCCTGTTGTGTTTTCAGCTGAGTAGCTTTCTCAGTCTGAATCCTGCACATAGATATTGAGGACCCTTTTTTGCCAAGTTTTACAATCTCAGTCCTTACTATAGCAGTGTGGTCTTTAAGATCCATTGAATGGACCTCCTCACTAGACAAACAAAACAATGGATGTAAAAACATTTTCTTAAAAGCGAGGCTAAGGATACAGAAGTTAGGAACCACAGAATGATGTGGGAATATCAGAGGCCAACCCCAGTTGTTTGAGATCTTAAACTTATTAAGTTTGTAGGACCTCTTTAAGAGAAAGAATAGCACTCAACTTCAAAAACAAAATGAGGTTGGCTTCTTGGAAAAAAGCCATGCAAAGCAGAGTTCTCTAACTAGAAATCTGTATCTAGAAAGCAGTAAACCTGGAAACCAAAGTGCATCCTTTGAAATGGCAAGAAAGATACTGACACAATGTAGACATTCATAAATATGCAATTGAAATAGCTAAGGGAACCATTAGGAGAACAGACACAGTGTGTATCTTTAAAAGAAGTAGAGGGAATACAATGGAATCAAACTTTCAAGTGCTTCATCCAAATTAAGGCATAAAAGAAGATAACAAAGAAAGAACAAGATAATAAAAATTGCATAGTAAAATTGTAGCCATGAATTATAACTTAACTAAGTTGACCCTTAAGTAACACAGGATTTAGAGATGCAGACTCCCACACAGTGAAAAATCATGGCATGACTTTTGACTCCTCAAAAACTTCAGTGTCCCTTGATATCCACAGAGGACTGGTTCCAGGATGCCACATGGATACTAAAGTCTGAAGATACACAAGTCTCTTGTATTAAATGGTGTAGAGCAGTGTATGAGTCAGCCCTCTACATTCATTAATTTCCAAAGGCAAGGGGGTAGAATGGGGGATTGCTATAGACCCATGGTTGGATGAATCCACGGAGATAAAACCTCAGGATATGAAAGGCTGCTGCTGTATCTTTATTGAAAATGTCTGTATACAAGAGCATGTGAGCAGTTCAAACCTGTGTTGTTCAAGGATGAATTATAAATATAAATGTACAAAAACCTCCCCTAAAATTTAAGAACCATCAGTCTGAGTAAAAAAAAAAAAAAGAAAGAAAAGAAAAAAAAAGGAAAATGCAAATTTGACTATATAATGTTTACAATAGACTATAAAACCTAAGACACAAAATAATTGAAATAAAAAATAGAATAAAATTAATTAGAAAATGATTACCTGGGGAAAGGCTTCCAATAGACAAGAAGGCTCAGAGATGATGAACTAAGCATTGAAAATATGAAATTAGAAAATGATAGAAAAAAACATAGGAGAAAGAAAATAATAAGAATGGAAATTAATGACATGAAAGCAAACATAAAGAAGATAAATAAAATGAGTTATTAAAAATGTTAATAAAGTAAACAAATATGATGCAATATTAGTCAAGAGAAGAGGAAAACCACACAAATTTGAATTGAGGGAATATAAATATGAAGTACTATAAATATAATATTACATAAATTAAACTAATAACAAAGGAATGTTATACAAGAAATAATAATATAGGTACTTATCTACAAAAATACAATTTATTAAAATTGTTTCAAGAAGAAATAGAAAACATTACTACTTGCTATATTC
The DNA here is from genome assembly GCA_011751065.1 of Lasiurus cinereus. Classification (NCBI taxonomy): domain Eukaryota; kingdom Metazoa; phylum Chordata; class Mammalia; order Chiroptera; family Vespertilionidae; genus Lasiurus; species Lasiurus cinereus. Next base: position 8,911,985 of record JAAGEH010000021.1, read on the forward strand.
TCCTACAAAGGAAATACCAGACCCAAATGACCTTGGAGTTATTTCTATCAAACATCAAAGAACAGATAAATTTATCTCACACGTATCCTTCCAAGAAATAGAAGAAGCAAAATACATACTAACTCACTTCATGAGGTCATCCGATGCCTGATACTAAGACCAGACAAGGAACCTCAAGAAAATAAAACTACAGCTCAATTTCCTTTGTAAATAGAGACAAAACATCTAAACAAAATGCTATAAAGAGCTCAAAATACGTTAAAGTAAATGTATAAGGAACATACATCATGACCACTTTGAGATATTGATTTATTTTTAACTCAATTTTTAGAATTGACTATGTCAGTAGCTTAAAGAAGCAAAGCCAAATATTGCGTTTATAGATACAAAGATCTGTTTGATAAAATTCAACATTTATTCATGACTTAAAAAACAAGACAAAACTATACAAAATAGTAAAAAGCAAGGAATGAGAAGAACTTCTTTAACTTGACAAAGGGCACTAACAAAGTCTATAGCAAATCATATGTAAAGGTGTTTAAGGTTTACCTTTAAGATAAGAAAAAATGACAAGAATGCCTGCTTTCACTTTTTCTGCATAGTAATGTACTAAAGAACTTAGCTAGTGCAATAAGAAAGAAAAAAAGGAAATAAATTTTGAAAAGATTAGAATGCAACAATTAAAGCTGTCATTATTTGCAGATGTTAAGATTTTCTACAGATAGGAGGAGAAAATGGCGGCGGAGTAGACGGACGCGTCTGGAGCTTTGTCGCTGGGCAGAGGGAGAGAGAGCGGCTGAGAGTTGCATTGGGAGTGTTTGTTGGCAAGCTAGGAGTCAGTTGTCCCCCAGGGGAAGGCGGAGAACTGCTGGAAGGGGCTCTCCCGGCCAGGCAGCCCCACTGCCACGGGGTTTTTGTCTGCCGGAGCCACCAGCGCGAAAGCGGAGCCCGAGCCATCTTGCAGTGGGAGGTGGATGTCTGCGGCGCTCTGAAGCCTTCGGCTGGGCACCCATCGAGCAGCCAGGAACCCGGGGACCCAGAACTCCGCTCTCCAATCGGCGCAGACACGCGGCGGAATCAGAGATCCACAGAGCGAACGGAAAGGTCAGATTGCGCCTGACTTAAGGGGGAGGTGGATGTCTGCAGAGGTCTGAAAGCTGCGGCTGACGGAGGCACCCACAGAGCAGCCAGGACCCAGAGCACGGCTTCCCAGGCGGCACAGACGCGCAGGCGGAGGATTCAGAGATCCACACTGCGCGCGTGCGCGGAAGGGTCAGACTTAGCCTGGGCCAGGGTGCGGGCTCCTACCCCCGCAGGGCAGAGACGCGCACTGTGGGAGCCGGGCTGCGGGAAAGCTGCCTCTGGAGAGGCCCACGGAGGTGGTCAGGACGTGATCCCTGAGTGTGAAGGCAGACCCTCTGAGCTGTTGACGGAGGAGAGCTCCAGAAAACGACTCTTTTTTTTTTTTCTTTCCTTTTTTTTTTTTTTT
>JAAGEH010000021.1:8913573-8939234 GCA_011751065.1 Lasiurus cinereus
TTTTTTTTTTTTTTCTTTTTCTCTGGGGCAGAGGGACAACCTGGGAGTTATTGCAGTGTCCAGGCTGCAAAACCCCCACAAACTGGTTTTGGGAACCACAGAGTAGCAGGATCTGAGCACAGCCAAGAGAGGTCCTGTGCTTTGTCTCAGAGATCAATTCCGAAACACTGCCACCCAATGGATGACACACAAATTGACTCTCGCATAACCACAAGAGAATAAAGACATTAAAACACCAAGAGGGGAACACAGGGAACTGCAATACCTCCCCTACTCTGTGTGTCAAGCAGAATAATAGTGGAAGCGAAGGACCATTCTATTTTTCTTCTTCTTCTTTTTTTTTTATTTTTCCTTTTTTCTTTTTTTTTAATTTTTAATTCTTTATTTTTCATTTTCACATATTTTAATTAAAAGAATATTTTTTTTCTTTCTGCCTCAATTGATTTTACCTTTATAATTATTACATTTTTGTTTTAAACTAGTATTATTAATTACTACTAGTAATTTACCGTTTTTGGAAAAAAAAGTGTCATTTTGTTTTCTCTTTATTTTATTTCGGGATTAGAGTTCTACATTCTATTTTCATCCTCCCTTTACCATAATTTTACTCCAACTCAACTCCACCTTTATGCCAACACTTTCCTCCTAACTTTCCCCATTTTGCTGTCTTGTCTCTCTTTCCCTTTTCCAACTTTTGATTCTCCCTATTTTTCTCTTTACCTGGTTAAAATTTCACCCCATTTATATATCTAATTTCAAATCCCCTACTACAAGTCCACACAAACCTCTCCCCTCTTGTCTTCACCAGCCAAAAAGTTGTTTTTTCTCGATGTCCTTTTATTGCTATTTGCCTGAAAAGTGATTATATCGATCTTTTGAAATTTTTTTTGAGAGATTGTTTTAGTTTATTCTACTTGTTTTATTTTGCTTTTTGCTTGCTTTGTTTTCTACCTCTCTTTTCCCTCATCTCCCTCGATACCAGTTGCTATTTGCAATTTGAATCAATATCTAGGTACTGGTTGCTGGCCTTTATTGGGATTAGTGACTGTTCTATTGAACTTCTCTCCTGACATCTATATTTTGTTCCTCTTTTCTCTCTTGTACACTTTCTTTTCTCTCTGACTTTTTTCTCTTCCTCTTTTCTTCTCCTTTTTCACCTTTTTATTCTTATTTTATTTTATTTTATTGTTCATTTATTTATTTATTTATTTTCTCTCACTCTCCCAATTTGATTTTGGCACTTCTTTCTTTTCTTTCTTCCTCATTTTCCTCTTCTTCTTTCTCTATCTACCCCTAATTTGCCCTTCATTGGTGGTCACCTTATTTGTGATTATTAACATCTTGAATACATTTCTACTCAGTGCCTTGTGTGCTGTACCTGGTCGTGTTGTAGTTTGTGCCTTTCAGTCAACGTAGGAGAGAGCACTACATAACCAGACACCCAGAGAAGAAAGACCATGGTCAGAAAAAGAAACAGCCCACAAAAGACAGAAAGGCAGGTTTCACCAGAAAAGGAAGTAAACAAAATAGAGCCACAAATAAGCCTACCAGAGAAAGAGTTCAGAGAAATTATCATAATGTGGTTGAAAAGATTGGAAGACAAATTTGACAATATGAGTAAGGGCCAAGAGGTAACAAATAAGAACCTAGAGGAGGCGAAGAAGCGTGAAGAAGAAATGCAGAAGAAACTAGAGGAGGTGCTGAATAAACAAGAAGAAATGCAGAAGAAACTAGAGGAGGTGCAGAATAAACAAGAAGAAATGAATAATGACATCACTGCTATAAAGAACTCAATAGAAAGCATCAAAAGTAGACTAGAAGAAGCAGAGGACCGCATCAGTGAGCTAGAAGACACGGTAGGAAAAAATACCCAAGTACAGCAGCTTCTAGAAAAAAAAGTTAAAAAGCAAGAGGAGAGTCTAAGGGAACTTTGGGATAACATGAAACAAAATAACATCCGCATAATTGGGGTTCCAGAAAGAGTGGAAACTGAACAAGGATTAGAGAACGTGTTTGAAGAAATAATGACAGAAAATTTCCCCAATATAGAAAAGAAAAAACCCACACAAATCCAAGAAGCTCACAGAGTCCCAAGCAAAATGAACCCCAACAAACCGACACCGAGGCACATTATAATTAAATTGGCAAACACCGACGACAAAGTAAGAATCTTAAAAGCAGCCAGAGAGAAACAGAAAGTTACCTACAAAGGAACCCCCATAAGACTAGCTACTGACTTCTCAACAGAAACTCGTCAGGCCAGAAGAGAATGGAATGAAATATACAAAGTCATGCAAAGGAAGGGTCTGAATCCAAGAATACTGTAACCTGCAAGACTCTCAATCAAAATTGAAGGTGAAATCAAAAGCTTCACAGACAAAAAAGGACTAAGGGAATATATTACCACCAAACCAGCAATGCAAGAAATGTTAAAAGGTCTGCTGTAATAAGAAGAAAGAGGAAGCGAAGAAGGAACTCGGGGGTAAGGACTAAAAATGGCAACAGATAAGTACTTATCAATAATAACTTTAAATGTAAACGGATTAAATGCTCCAATCAAAAGACATAGGGTAACCGATTGGATAAGAAAACATGAACCATATATCTGCTGTCTGCAAGAAACCCACCTCAGGAAAAGAGACGCACACAGATTGAGGGTGAAGGGATGGAACATGGTACTTCAGGCAAATGGAAATGAAAAAAAAGCTGGGGTTGCAATACTTATATCTGACAAATTAGATCTCAAAGTGAAGGACATAACAAGAGATAAAGAAGGCCACTTCATAATACTAAAGGGAACAATCCAACAAGAAGAAATAACTCTGGTAAACATATATGCGCCCAATATAGGAGCACCTAAATACATAAAAAAACTCTTGGAGGACATTAAGGGAGAGATTGACAGCAATACAATCATAGTAGGAGACTTTAATACCCCACTGTCACCATTGGACAAATCCTCTAAACAAAAAATTAGCAAAGAAACATCAATCCTAAATGACTCACTAGACCAGATGGAATTAATTGACATCTTCAGAACATTTCACCCCAAAGCCACAGAATATACATTCTTCTCCAGTGCACATGGGTCATTTTCAAAGATAGATCATATGTTGGGTCATAAGAAAAGTCTCTTCAAATTCAAGAAGATAGAAATCATATCAAGCATTTTCTCAGACCACAGTGGCATAAAACTGGAAATCAACTATAATAAAAACAATAGAAAGAAATCAAACACATGGAGACTAAACAGCATGCTATTAAACAACGACTGGGTAGCCAGAGAGATCAAGGAAGAAATAAAAAACATCATGGCAACAAATGACAATGACAACACAACAATACAAAATTTATGGGACACAGTGAAAGCAGTCTTGAGAGGGAAGTTCATAGCCCTACAAGCCTACTGCAAAAAACAGGAAATAATGGTAATAAATCACCTAAACCTACAACTCAAAGAGCTAGAACATGAGCAACAAGAAAAGCCTAATGTACTCAGAAGGAAGGAAATAGTGAAGATCAGAGCAGAGATAAACAACTTGGAGACCAAAGAAACAATTCAAAAGATCAACAAAACAAAGAGCTGGTTCTTTGAAAGGATAAACAAGATTGATGGACCTCTAGCCAGGCTCACCAAGAAGCAAAGAGAGAAGACCCAAATAAACAAAATCAGAAATGAAAGAGGAGAAATAACAACAGACCCTGTGGAAATACAAAGGATTGTTAAAAAATACTATGAACAACTCTATTCCAACAAATTGGACAACCTGCAAGAAATGGACATTTTCCTAGAAAAATATAACCTCCCAAAACTCAATGAGGAGGAAGCCAAACATCTCAATAGTCCAATAACTATGGAAGAAATTGAAGCAGTAATCAAAAAGCTTCCAGCAAATAAAAGCCCGGGTCCAGATGGCTACACAGGAGAGTTTTACCAAACATTCAAGGAAGAATTAAAACCTATCCTCCTCAGACTATTCAAAAACATTCAAGAAGAAGGAATACTACCAAATACCTTCTATGAAGCCAGCATCACCCTAATACCAAAACCAGATAAAGACAACACAATGAAAGAGAATTATAGGCCAATATCTCTCATGAACATAGATGCCAAAATCCTCAACAAAATTCTAGCAAACCGGATCCAGCAGTACATCAGAAAGATCATACACCATGACCAAGCAGGATTCATCCCAGGAATGCAGGGATGGTTCAATATCCGCAAATCAATAAATGTGATACATCACATAAACAAATTGAGAGATAAAAATCACATAGTCATATCAATTGATGCAGAAAAAGCATTTGACAAAATCCAACATCCTTTCTTGATAAAAACTCTCAGCAAAGTGTGAATAGAAGGATCATACCTCAACATCATAAAAGCCATATATGATAAACCCACAGCTAACATCATACTCAATGGGCAAAAACTAAAACCATTTCCCCTAAGAACAGGAACAAGACAGGGATGCCCACTCTCACCTCTCCTGTTCGACATAGTACTGGAAGTATTAGCCATTGCAATTAGACAACAAGAAGAAATAAAAGGCATCCAAATTGGAAAAGAAGAAGTAAAGCTGTCCTTATTTGCAGATGACATGATATTGTACATAAAAAACCCAAAGGATTCCATTCCAAAACTAATTGACTTAATTAATGAATTCGGCAATGTAGCAGGATACAAAATTAATGCTAAGAAGTCTGTGGCATTTCTATATACTAACAATGAAATTATAGAAAGAGAAACTAAAAAAGAAATCCCATTTACCATCGCACCAAAAAAATTAAGATACCTAGGAATAAACCTAACTAAAGAGGTAAAAGACCTTTATGCAGAAAACTACAGGACACTGAAAAAAGAGATAGAGGAAGATGTTAACAGATGGAAGAGCATACCATGCTCATGGATTGGGAGAATCAACATCATTAAAATGTCCATACTACCCAAAGCAATCTACCGATTCAACGCACTACCCATTAAAATACCAACGACATATTTCACAGACCTACAAAGAATTCTTCATAGATTCATCTGGAACAAAAAAAGACCACGGATAGCTACAGCAATTTTGAGAAAAAAGAATAAAGTAGGTGGGATCTCAATACCAGACTTCAAGCTATACTACAAAGCAACTGTTCTCAAAACAGCCTGGTACTGGCACAAGAACAGACATATAGATCAATGGAATAGAATAGAGAACCCAGATATCCACCCAAACCACTATGCTCAATTAATATTTGACAAAGGAGGCATGAACATTCAATGGAACCAAGATAGCCTCTTCAATAAATGGTGTTGGGAAAATTGGACAGATACATGCAAAAAATTGAAACTGGACCACCATCTTACACCAAATACAAAAATAAACTCAAAATGGATACAGGACTTAAACATTAGAAGGGAAACCATAAAAATACTAGAGGAATCCACAGGCAGCACAATCTCAGATATATGCCGAAAGAACTTCTTCACTGATACTGCTCCAAAGGCAATGGAAGCTAAAGAAAAAATAAACAAATGGGACTACATCAAAATAAAAAGCTTTTGCACAGCAAAAGAAACCATCAACAAAACAACAAGAAAGATCAATGCATGGGAGAACATATTTGCAAATGCTATCACTGATAAAGGTTTAATCTCCAAAATCTACAACCAACTTATACAACTTAATAAAAGGAAGATGAAGGATCCAATAAAAAAATGGGCAATGGACCTAAATAGAACCTTTTCAAAAGACGACAGAAGGAAAGCCAAGAGACACATGAAAACATGTTCAAAGTCATTAATCATCCGAGAGATGCAAATCAAAACGACAATGCGATACCATCTTACACCTGTCAGAATGGCAATCATCAACAAATCAACAAACGACAAGTGTTGGCGAGGATGCGGAGAAAAAGGAACCCTTGTGCACTGTTGGTGGGAATGCAGACTGGTGCAGCCACTGTGGAGAACAGTATGGAGTTTCCTCAAAAAACTAAAAATGGATCTCCCATTTGACCCTGTAATCCCACTCTTAGGAATTTATCCTAAGAAATTACAAACACCAATCAGAAAGGATTTATGCACCCCTATGTTCATAGCCGCACAATTTACAATAGCCACAATTTGGAAACAGCCTAGGTGCCCGTCAGCAGATGAGTGGATCAGAAAACTGTGGTACATCTACACAATGGAATTCTATGCTGCCATTAAAAAGAAGGAATTCTTACCATTTGCAGCAACCTGGTTGGAACTGGAGAGCCTTATGCTTAGTGAAATAAGCCAGTCAATGAAGGAGAAGCATCACATGATCGCACTCATTGGAGGATAATAAAGAACATTATAAACTGATGAACAAAAGGATAGATACAGAGACAGTAAAGCTTCAAACAGACTGTGAAATTACAGCAGGATGATTAGAGTTAGGTGAGGTAAATAAGAGATCAATCAAAGGACTTGTATCTATGCATATAATCATAACCAATGAACATAGACACTGGGGGGTTGGGGTATGCCTGAGAGGGAGGGGGGCAATGGGAAGATATGTATAAAAAATTAATAAAAAAAAAAAAAGATTTTCTACATAGAAAACTCAAAAGAACGTAAAGATGTATTATTGAAATTAATAGAAAATTTACCACATTTATTGGAATTTTAAAAAATATACAATTGCATTTCTAAACACCAGTAATATATAATTATAAAATATAATTTTTAAAAAGGCACTACTTGGTTTTTGAAGCTGGGTAGTAGTAGATTTCTGTTTGTTTGTTTTAACTGTACAGATACTCATTTATGTATGATTTATTTTTGCAATTATTTTTATTAATAAAAACAACTTATACTCTTATGTATATCTTTTGAAATTATTAATTGATTAATATAGATGATAGATAGATAGACAGACATTTGTTAATTCTCACCCACCCAAGGATGTTTTTTTTCCCCCATTGATTTCTAGAGAAAGAAACATCCATGTGAGAGAGACACATGGATTGGTTGTTCTTGCAGGCTCTCTGTCCAAGGCCGGGGATCAAGCCTGCAACCAAAGCTACATGCTCTTGACTGGAATAGAACTTGGGACCCTTTAGTCCACTATCTACCTGAGCCAAACCATCTAGGGCCGATATTATTTTTATTATTGAAAAAGCAGAGCACCATGTTATTGGCGTTGTTGCAATGGTGTTGGATATACAAATATATGGTAGTAGTTGGGGGAGCAGTGGGAGAGCTGGAAAGATGTAAGTCAGAGAAGGATATTGAAGGACCCTGGATCTCAAATGCCAAGTTACAGAATGTTTACTCTGTTCCTAGGAAGCAGCTATATATTCTATCAAAAACATTATATGTATATATTAGATGATTGACTAAATTATACTATGTTTTAGGAAAATAATTGACAAAATACTAGGATGACCATTTTGGAATTATAGGAAGGCTTTTCTGTGTCTCTAAAAATACTATAGTCATTTTCCAGAAGTTAAAGCCTTCCCACTCAGCTTCCCAGAGCTTTGCAATGTGAAGGGTCAGATGTCCTGTCATACTCACCTATGCTAGAGCATCTCCTTGTCCTTTTGCAAAAGGCTAATCAGACGAGGTTGGCTTGCAGGCCAATACTTGTTCTACCAGCACATAGCATGCAAGACTGACCCCATGCTACCTTGTTAGGATTCACTCCTGGCTTGTCTCTCTATTCCTGCATCTGCCCAGAATCTGGCCTCTTTGAGGGCTCATTTTCTCTGCCCTGCACTTGCTTTTGGAATTGGAACAGATCTGGTTCCCCTATTTTGACCCTAGTCACATTCTATTATGACCTTGCCTTGCCACTTTCCTTTCTGGAATAAGCCTTGATCCCCAGATTCCCAGCCCTGGGCGATGGAAGTAACCAACATTTCCTGGTCAGGCAGATCAGACCACCCATGGTCTCAGCTCCTTTGTCATTATGATAAAAGCCTAAGTCCTGACCAGTATTTATTTATCTCCTTAGATCAGTGTGGACAGAGTCTTACACTATTTGGCTTTGATCACACTTTGAAAAACTGCAAGTTGCAGCCATTACTGGGCTGTGAAATCATTTCTATGGGTAATAACTAGCATTATTTTTAATAGAGTAGAATTCTATTTTTAAATGGAATAGAATAAGCAAATATCAAATTGCCTCCCATGTGGTACGGTACATACTGTTTCTTATAAAGTTTATATTTTAGTTATCAGTAAGTACTGAGTTGTGGGTTACATTGGGTCCCCTCATTATTCCTAAATTGAAGCCCAACCAACCAGAACTTCTATTTTGGAGCTGGGATCTTTAAAGGGGTATTTCCATTAGCTGAGGCCATTAGGGTGCTTGCTGACTGGTGTCTTTATAAGCAGAGGAAATTTGGATGCAAGGAGAGCTCTAGGAGCACACATGCTCAGAGGAAAGAGCTTGTGAGGACACAACAGAAGGCAACCATTTGCAAGCCGAGGAGAGAGGCTTCGAGAAACTATACCATTGACATTTTGACCCTGGCCTTCTACCCTCCAGAGCTATGAGAATGGCAGTTTTGATGTTAAAACCCCCATTGGCATTTTGTTATCTCCTCCCTGGCGAACTAACACAGACATAATTCTTATGGTAGATTCACTCAAAAAGTAAGTCACTGGCTTAGATTGTCTCTAAGGACCTTTTAAACTTGAAAACTCATTGGAGGTTGACAAGAATAAAGGCCTGTTCTTCAGTTTGCATGGAAGCTTCCAGGGTCTTCATCACCCAGCAGCACCCAGGAGTGTGCCTCACACAATGAGAAACAAAGCAAGCTTGGAAACTTGTCTCATCACAAAGACAGAAAAACACAGTGTATGCAAGCACCAGCTGCAGGAGTGTGGGGACTATTCAGTGCTTGGCAGCAAAGGGTTACAAAAGACCTGGACTTTTGAAATGTTCAGGGCCAGCCAGGCCTGCGGTCTCCCAGACATTGGGTCCCTTGTGCAATGAGATAACTTGCATGAGTCTGGATCCTGCTCCATTCCCACCCATGAATTCACCCCTGAGCACCATCCCACCGTAAATGAGGGTGTGTCCTACACTAGCAGAGGGTCCCATCCTGGCTGGAGCATGCTCACCACAGCTTATTCAAAAGGTGAGTCTGTAAACATGGTGCCATTTGATGACAACCTCCCTTTGGCAAGTCTGCTTGGAGTACCCTAGAGTCACATTTTCATAGTCACTGTGTAACCTCAAATGCCAGCTGCTAAAGAGATTTTCATCTCCAAAAATAATCTCTAACTGATGTTAAAACGACCCTGCCATAATTCATTCTCTCCAAAGAAGTGAAAGGAGGCTAATGCCCAGCTCCTGGCATAGCCACAGACGGCCTTGGAGGAAGTGGCTGTGACTTCAGCCTTTGGCAGAGGATGGGGTCTGGATGGGGGGCCAGGCCAGCAGCAGGAGCACTGGGCAACAGGATGCCTGGAGTGGGCACTGCCTTCTGGCTAGGGCCAGGGAACAGTGTGAACTTCCTCTACCATTCTTCCCAGAGCCTAAAGAGTCTGTCACCTGAACTGATCATACCACAACCCTTGGGTATTACCAGGATTTCACTTTTACAAAAGGTTATAAATGGGTACTTGAGCATCAAGCAACAAAGGCCTGGTTGTCAGTGTCAATAGATCCCTAATTATAAGAAGAGAATTTCTACACATCCCAACTTGGCCTCCCATTGACTCTAGGGAGAGACCAAAGATCCTTAAAAATCATTCCACTCCAGAAACCGTTTCATTCAAGGCTGAGTCTCCAGACTGGAGATGCCTCCTTACTTTGTATCAAGAGAGGGATGCTGTGTAGTATTCCACAGTGTAGATGTACCACAGTTTTTTAATTCACTCATCTGCTGATAGGCACTGGGGCTGTTTCCAAATGTTAGCTATTATAAATGATGCTGCTATGAGCATCTTTCTGATAGATGTTTCTGATATCTTGGTCTATATACCTAGAAGTGGGATCACTGGGTCAAATTGAAGTTCTATTTTTAATTTTTTGGGGAAACTCTATACTATTCTCCACAGTGACTGCACCAGTCTGCATTCCCAACAGCAGTACCTGAGGATTCCTTTATCTTTGCATCCTTGCCAGCACTTGTCCTTTGTTGATGTGTTGATTATAGCCATTCTGACAGGTGTAAGAGGTACCTCATTGTCATTTTGATTTGCATCTCTCAAATGATCAGTGATGTTGAGCATGTTTTCATATATCTCTTGTTCATCTGTATGTTTTCTTTGGAGAAGTGTCTATTTTAGGAACTCTTACCATTCACAACAGCATGGATGGACCTGGAGAGCATTATGCTAAGAAAAATAAGCCAGTCAGAGAAAGATAAATCTCATATGATCCCACTCATTTGTGAAATATAATGAACAACATAAATTTATGAACAAAAATAAAACCAGAGATAGAGAAGCATCAAACAGATTGTCAAACCTCAGAGGGAAGGCAGGGGAAGGGAGTTTGGTAAGAGATCAACCAAAGGACTTGCATGCATGCATATAAGTATAAATAACCAATGAACATGGACAGTAGGGTGGTGGGGTCATGTGCTGAGGCATGGGAGTGGTCAGGGAGAGGTCATAGGGAGGCATGGAAGTAAACATATGTAATACTTTAATCAATAAAGAAAAAAGAGAATGAGAGAGAGAGAGAGAGAGTCACTCAGGGCTCTGGTTAATCTGGACCATTTTCAGGCTCAGAGGAGATGGGGTATGGAATCCTGAATGGACTAGGAAGAGGTTGTTACTCAGCATCACCAATGAGTAATTAATCTTTACAAGAGCCTGTGAGTGGCAATCGAAGTACCTGCTTTGCATAGGAGAAGACTAAGTCTTATAGGTTAAATAACTTGCCCTGCCCTGACCAGTGTAGCTCAGTTGGTTGGAGCATCATCCTGTAACCAAAAGGTTGCAGGTTCGATTTCTGGTTAGGGTATATACCCAAGTTGCTAGTTTGATACTTAGGGTAAGTAAAGGAAGCAACTGATCAGTGTTTCTCACTTCCATGTTTGTCTCTATCTGCACCTCTTCCCCTCTCTACAAAGGAAGGAAGGAAGGAAGGAAGGAAGGAAGGAAGGAAGGAAGGAAGGAAGGAAGGAAGGAAGGAAGGAAGGAAGGAAGGAAAGAGGAAGGAGGGAGGGAGGGAGAAGGGGAGGGAGGGAGAAAAGGAAGGAGCTAGGGAGGGAGGAAGGAAAAACTTACCCTTGGTCAACAAGCTCAGGGAAGGGACTTCAAAAACAGCTTATTTGTTGCCTGGAATGTCTGATCTTTGCCTCCCCTCCATCCTGAAGCTACAAAAGATATACGTGGTCCTGAGAGAGACAAGTGGGAATGGAGAAGGGCCCAAAGATGACCCTGAAGATGATGAGAAATCTTCAGAGGCTTCTGCAGAGCAGTAAAGGTAAGACACAGGGTAGATCCCAGAAATGGTTCACGGCCAACCACAATTCCATGTGGCCACTTCTGCCCTTTGAAGAAGCCCTTCTTCATTAGACTTTGGAAGCGAGTGTGGTGGAAAGCTCAGTGCCTGGGTCAGGCTCACCATCACAATTTCCTGGCAGGTGGGTCTGGGCAAGTCAATGTACTTCTCAGTGCCTGTTTCTTTATTGGAAAATGGAAATGATCTTCTCTCTCACCATTCCTGAGAAGACAGCCCTGTGCTGGATGTCTCTTCTCCCTCCTCCCACTGGATGCTTAAGAGTGTGCATACTTCTCACTTACTGCTCATTCCATCAGGAGGTGTGGAAAGCAAATGGAAAATGTATGCTTCCTCTACAGAACTTTCCTTGTTTGAATGAAATGAATCTTTATTTTTCTTTTACAAGTAATGAGTTTTTCATTAATTTGTGCCAGACCATTTAATATATTCTTAGGTTTCTACAGTGGTCTTGTTTTACTTAATTTTCTGGATTTCCAAGAAAGTTTCAGGATTTGGTTGAGTGAAAGAGCTTGAAAGGGCTGAGAGAGATGAAAAAAAAAAAAGGAAGCAATTTCTTTGCAACAAGACTTTAGTTTAAGGATCTCACTGAGAAATAAATACAATTGACTGTCTGTTGGGGTTTCTTTAAAAGTCTCGCTCTTGCTTCTTTCTGAAGGAAGTAAGATTGGCAAGACTAAGCCAGAAATTCAACAGCATAATGCACACTATTGCGTTTGTTTTCATTTGGGCCAGGAATCAGTCATCAAAGCCCTAGATGATGGGAACCGAAGCCACTTGAAAATTCCCTGAGCAGGCCACAGGCCTGGTGGGGAGGGCTTCCCCTGAAAGCCAAGTGCACTCAGCAGGGTTCTTCTTCCTGTCTTACAGGTAAGGCACTGAAGAACAGGAGCTCTAGTGATTGGCCTGAGGTCCCAGAGCAAGTAAGGGGAGTTTAACAGATCTAGAAGATTCCAATAGCCCTCATTGCAGCTGGGGGAGGGAGAGGTCCTGGCTGGAGGGAGAGAGAAAAGGAGAGGAAGGAAAGGGAAGGGGGAAAGAAAGGAAGAAGGAGAAGTAGAGAAGGAGAAGGGTCAGGGAAAAGGAGAAAGGAAATGGGGGGCAGGGGTAGGAGAAAGAAAGATAAGAAGAGACCAGTGGAATTGTGTTGGGATGGGGAGGGGACTCAGGGGCTTTTGCTTTCTCATCCCAGTAGTTACCTTACAAGACTGCTTCAGAGGCTAAAATGATAAAATAATGAATAGAAATGTTTCCTAGTGCCAGACCCTCCAGCCTGTGACCTTGAGCAAGTTCTCGCCCTTTCTCTGAGCACCAGTTTCCTCAACCACAAAAGGGGATTGAGAATAGTCCCCACCTTAGAGAACGTATCTTAAGAAGCTAACCCTTATGGGAGACCCATTAGGAATACAAATGCATAGCTGTGGTTAAGAATATGACATCACTGAAAGTTTTGACATATAACACAAATGAACATTAGTGTTATCGTTTACATGAACTAAATGTATACACAGAAGCAGATGTACTTTAGCCTAGGTCCTAGAAATTATTGATCAGAGGACTTGGGAGAGAGGCCACTGTTCCAAGTCCCATAGCTCAGGCAGAGAGGCCAGCACAGCCCTTGCCCCAGGCATCCTGGGAGCTCTCATGGACCCTTGTTGGAAAACACTTCACCTAACCTGTGACTTCTCACTTTTCTCCAGGTTGGGCTGCCAGATAAATTGAAAGGATGCCTAATTAAATTTTATTTTAGATATATAATGAGTACTTTTTTAATACAAGTATGGTCTGTACAATACTTAGGATATACTTAAATTAAAAGTTTGTCACTTATCTGAAACTGCACTAGCATTTTTATCTTTTAATTTGCTAAATGTGAAAATCATACTTCCAGAGAGAAAAGCAACTTGCAACTCAACTCTGCTTGGAAATACTTTTAAAATTGTGGTCTATATTCTTGAAATGTATATAGTCAAAATGATTTTTATATGTGAATTTTGCATTTCTTTGGCTTAACATCATGCCTAATCTCCCTGTCACCAATCTCCTCTCCAGTGAGCCCCATCCCCCAGCACAACTGTTCTCTCTTCCTGCTGAAGAAGTCAGGAGGTTTCAATGTGTGTATCTGTGCATAATACGCTGTGTGCACATCTTCAACTCTTAAATGGCTTTTCAAATTATTCCAAATAATATATATATGTAGACATGGCAATTTGAAAGTGATGACATTTAAGATCTCCTTGTGACCTTTTCTAAATCTCTCATGGGTGCAGTCAGGCCTCTCCCCCAAGCCCAGCTGAGCATCTATAGAAGTTTCTTCTGCTCTCATGAGCTGGCACTCCAAGAAGAGGAAGGAAATCCTGTGCTTTTGTTCCTTCTCAAGCCCACCAGCCCTCAATTCTCCCAAAGACAATTGGTTTGAAAAATACAAAAAGAAGAGCTATGAGATGGTGCCTGGATCCCAAGGTGGAAAGCATGGATTTGGAAGAGTCTCCCACCTCATGGCTGGGCATGCAAAGAAGGGGTTCCCATTCTTTAGGCTAGTGGTTCTCAATCCCAGCTGCACATTCACATCACTGCACTGGACAGTTTGAAACTGCTCATTCCCCAGCCCCATCACAGCCTAGTCAACACTTACCTCTGGTATCTTTTCCACAGGAGAGAGGCCACTGCTGCACATCCCATATCTCAGGCAGAAAGGCCAGCACAGCCATTGTCCGGGGCACCCTGGGAGCTCTCATGGGCCCATGTTAGAAAGCACTTCACCTAACCTGTGACTTCTCACTTGTCCTCCAGGTTGGGCTGCCAGGTAAACTAAAAGGATGTCTAATTAAATTTTATTTTAGATATAAAATGAGTGAATTTAATGGCAGTGGGGTCAATGACACTTGCTTTGAGAAACAGAAGCTATTTACTCATAGTGATCAAACAGAAGGGGCTAGCAAGAACAGAAGAATGCCAGAGACCTAACTGAGGCGAAGGTTCAAGGTCATTCTGCCCTTGAGTCCTCCCTATAAGGAGCCTGTCTGCTAGTCTCAGCAGGCACAGCTTCTCTTTGGGGACTCCAGAAGCCTGTTTCCTGATTCAGGAAAGTGGCCTGGTCCTCTTGAGGCCCAGTTCAAGTTCCCTACTTGCCCCAGGTTGCTTCTGACTCTCTATCCCCCAACCCCACATCCAGGGCCCCTAGCTCAGCAATTGGCTAGCATGGCCTTTGGATTTCTGATTGTAACAAGACATGAGTCCTTGGAGGTTGCTCCACTCCTGTCCCCAGCACTCAGGTCACAGCCTGCCCACAGCACAGACTGCAGGGCCAGGGAGAGAGCCAGAAACATAGGTGCTTCTCTTATCATCTGTTGGGCCTGACCCCTCGCCATCTGAAGACACAGCTTGGAAGTCCAGGATCTGCAGCTGCCCCTGAGGATGAAAAAGTCAGTTTCCTGTATTACACACTTGTCACTCCAGGACCAGCTTTTACCATGTGAAAAACCAGAGCCAGTCCTCCAACCATGTAGTGTCTTTTTCAGGCAGGGACACGTCACCATCAGGCAGTATACCAGCCCTCTCAGATGTCACACAGGTAGGACAGAGCGGGAGCTTCATGAGCAGTGTCAGAGTCTCAGCCCAGAGAAGTGGGGCCTGGGTGTGTCTGTCAAGGACTCTGAGTCAGTTTCAGCTGCTTTAACAAAATACCATGGATGGGGCAGCTTTTATTTCTCACAGTACTGGAGGCTGGGACAGCCAAGATCAGGATGCCAGCATGGCCAGGCTCTGAAGAAAGGACTCTTCCTGCTCAGCAGACAGCTGCCTTCTTACTGTATCCTCACACAATGCAGAGAGAGACTCCACCCTCAGTTAAGAATCCACCTTCTTGACCTCATCATAACTTGATCATCCCAATGACCCCTCCAAATACTCTCACATGAGAAGGTAGGATTTCCACATGTGCATTTTGGGGGTACACCAATATTCAGTCCATAGTAGGGGACATAAGGGGATTAGGGCAGAAGAATAATAGAAATAAAAGAGAGAACCACAACATCTCTGGGGAGCAGCCACATGTCTGGGGAAATGTCAAGCCATGTCACTGGGCCTTTCCCATGTAGTGTTGTAGAGATTAGGGCACTATAACCAGGGAGCTGGAGATAAGGCAGTGGTTGCCTTTAGGCCCCCTCTTATGAGGCTTCCTGAGTTACATGAAGAGATGAGAGGATAGAAGGCCAGTCTCTCATTTGGAGAAGTGAAAGGCTATGATTCCCTCTTTGGGTTCCTTCATGAAGCTTTTCCAGGTGGTCTGATTCCCATATGTTTCTGCAGGACCCATTGGTCAGCCAGCAAATGCTAGTTACCTCCGAGTATGCCCATACCATACAGTGAACAAGATGTGCAATATTCCTTCCTCGAGGGACCCACACTCCGGTAGGGGAAGACAAGAGAGTCGCACAGTCACACAGATGCCGGAGGCCCAGATGTGAGGGATGCAGACGGAGTCTCTGCAGGACCT
Source organism: Lasiurus cinereus (assembly GCA_011751065.1). Taxonomy (NCBI): domain Eukaryota; kingdom Metazoa; phylum Chordata; class Mammalia; order Chiroptera; family Vespertilionidae; genus Lasiurus; species Lasiurus cinereus. The sequence goes on from JAAGEH010000021.1 coordinate 8,929,516, forward strand.
GTGGCTTCTAACTGGGTTTACCTGATGTGGGCACCAAGGAAGACCAAAGGGTGGAGGCCAGAGCAGGAAAGAAGGCACTGGATCCTCTGACTCCCTGTCTGCTGCAGGCCTGGGCTGGCCACATCTTCAATCGAAGGTTCTGCTCTGGTCTGCCTCAGCTTGCTCTCAGGTTCTGAGAACACTCCTGCCTTGCTATCAGAGACAAAGAGTAGCAGAGATCCAGACCCCCATAACGACTCAGAGGACCACCTGCCCCTTGTGGATTTCCCCAACTCTGGCCCCCACACTGTAAGAGGTCCTTTCACTGAACCCTCATCAAATTACCCAGTTTAAATATACCATATGTTTCCCACTGGCCAACCTGACCCCATGTCCTAGTCTGGGATGTTATGGAATGTTTCAAAAAAAAAGGATCTTAGAGCTGAGTGCTAAAGGATGAAATTCCAACTGCTTCTAATGGGTGGACTCAACATATATGTTGATCAATGGGAGGAGTCGTGGTGAGCTCGAGGCTATATAAAGAAGAGTTGTAGGAGGCCACATATAGCCCTCCTACTCCTCCCCATGCCCGGCCAGGGTGTCCTTGTCCCTGGACCTGGACTTAGGGGTAAAGAAGAATAAGAGGCAAGTCATATTCCTTCAACAGCACCACAGGGACCAAGTGTACAGCCCACACAACCTCCCATGCCTGTAGATCTGGAAGAAGGCAATGTCTTGTGCTCCAGTTTGTCAGGGATGCTCTCTGAAAGACCAAGGAAAGCAACAGGAAGGCCAGATTCAACTTTAGGGAACCCTGTGGGAAGTTTTAAACCCCAGGCACCCACTTTAACTTTATCTCCTGGAATTGATACCACAGGAAAATGTGGGTTAGAACTGGTCACATAGGTACATATTCCAAATTCTATTTCATAATATGAAAGTTTTATTATTTAGGTTTATTAGTTCTCTATGGATCCTATAACAAATTACCACCATCTTGATAGTTTAACCCAGTAGACATTTATTCTCTCACAGTTCTGGAAGTCAGAAGTTTGAAATTGAGGTGTTGCTGGGCCTTGATCCTTCTGGAGGCTCAAGGGAAATATTTGTTTCTTGCCTCTCTCAGTTTCTGATGGCTACTGACATTCCTTGGCTTTTGGCCACATTACTCCAATCTTCAAGATCAACATCTTCAAATCTCGTTCTGCTCTATCTTTACATTACCTTCTCTTCTGTGTGTATAAAACTTCTTCCTGCCTTCAGACACTTGTGTTTGTGTATGGGGACCATGTATCTGGTTGCCACTCCAGGCAATGAGACTTCATCTCTCTGAGCAACTCACAAGGAGTAGCACCTTGACTATGGAAGACCTTCAGCTGACAGCAGAACTCAGGGTCCCTCTATGCTGCTGCCACCAAGTCCTGGTCCTGGTCCTGGTCCTTCTCTAGGCACTTGCTTTCTGTTTTATAAATAGGCTAGTGGAAGTAAATTAGATTCCATGGCTCACAAGGATGTCTCCAGATGGGCCTTTAGCCCTTTGCAGAATGGGTGCTCCTATACATGTGGCTCTTTCTTGGAGCCCTTTCTAGTTCCCCTGCAGGCCTGGGGGCAAAGAAGGATCATAAAGGATCAAGTGAGTGGTCCTCAGTCCTATACAGGGAGCCCTAGAAGCTCTCAAAGAGTTACCAGGCCCCAGACCACATTAGTCAGAATCCCTAGACAAGTTGTTTAATCTTTCTAGGAGATCCTAATATTCAAACAGGTGGGAACCAGGAACCTGTAATCTTTTCCTTTAATGTTTCTTCCAGGTGAAGCATTTGGCAAATCAGCAGAGACAGAGCTATGGGCCTCAACTCTGGTTTCACATGAACAGCGTTAAAAAATATGGATTTCTGCTTCTCTACCCCTCAGGTCTGATTTAATTAATCTTAGTGTGACATGGATGTCAGGCCCTAAGGCTCCCAGGTGACTCCAGTGTCCCATCCCTGCTGAGGGCTCTGACAGGAAACCGGCAGCCTCCCTGTCACAGCTGCTTTTGCAAAGAGTGACTATGAGACCTGGGGAGGCCTCCCTGACTGGGGGAGCATCTAGACCATGGAAGGGACCCTTTCCTGGCAGGCCATAGAAATCAGCCCTCTGAAGTTCAATGAGGTCTTGTGGCCAGAGGGTTTAGCCATGGCTCTGCTCCAAAGGTTTCCTTAAACCAGCGGTCGCCAACCTTTCGGACCTCACAGACCACCAGTGGTCTGCAGACAAGGTGACCTTTCAAAATTCCCAACAATTCCTTGAATTTATAAAACTGCTATCAGGCTTGCCCTTCATGATTCTGTTGCCCTTTAAACAAGAAATGTAAAAAAGAATAAAAATAACTCAGTGAATTCAAAATTGTGGAAAATGTCATTACTGGTAATGAAAATTACAGGAAGTCTTTGCCGACTTTTGCTCCCTCCCCAAGACTAACATGAGAGCATGTTTTTTCTTCTGATGCAATAATTAAGTTTGCCTAAGACGACATCTCTGTGGATGCCTGAAGGCATGGGCTAAATGAAGACTATAACTGAGAAATGGGATCATCCCTGTTTCTGAACTCTCTTTAATGTGGGACTGGAGGTGGTGGTGGAGGGGTGGCTAGACAGATTGACTTTGTTAGGAAATGGAAAAAGGTTGGGGTGACTATTGAAGCTTACAGCAGGCCCAGTTTGGAAACCAGAATCTGAGTTCAAGATGCCAAGATAGAAATAACATCTCAAAGCAAGATTCACCAAATACCATGCTCATGAAGACACACATTCCCTCAACACATTCCCTGAGCACAGACAAAACAGGGGCTCTGTGTGGACACTGCAGATCACAGGGGTGATGCACAGCCATCCCTTCTTTCAGGACAATTTCATTTAGTGGGCTCAGATCTTAATCTAGGAGACACCCAGGATTCTCAGAACTCTGACCAAGACTGAGTCTGCGGTGGATGGTGCCTGATTCAAGAGCCGAAAATCTAAGCAGAATCAAATTGGGCTAAAGGCTGGGGACCATGGATCCATAGACCAGAAAAGAAAGAGATAATTACTTGGTTGCAAATCATGCAAAAGACCATGGAGGAAAAGGGTTAGACTCCTGAGCTATCAATGGAACAAAAAGTAAAAGCCTCTTAAAGTAACATCTCTCTCCTCTGGAGGCACACACAAAGGATGGGCAGTGTGTCTGAAGGGGGCCTCCCTACCCAGGGGTGAAAAAGCAAGCAGGCAGGACTTCGGAAATTCAAGCTGATGTTCAGTGTCAGGCCCAGGCATCTATTTCATCTCATTATTTCCACACTCGAGGTCCATTGCAGAAAGATTCCTGCAAGAATAGGGCTTCCTGGGGTGGGCTCCGCTGCCCTGCCTGCTTCTCTCCTATCTCTCTATCTCTGCTGCCCCACCTGCTTTCCATCCCACCTGTTTCCCTCCCTTCTTTTTTTTGTCTTTTTTTTAAAATTAAATCTTTATTATTCAGATTATTACATTTGTTTCTCTTTTTTCCCCTCCATAGCACCCCTCCACCCAGCTCCCTCCCCTCCCTCTGCCCTTAGCTCCCTCCCATTGATCTCATCCATAGTTGTATGATTTTTGTCCAGTCTCTCCCTGTACACCCCTCACCCCTTCCCCCCTGAGAATTATCAGTCCACTCCCTTTCTGTGCTCCTGATTCTATTATATTTACCAATTCATTCTGTTGATCAAATTTTTAATTCACTTAATTTTTAGATTCACTTGTTGATAGATATGTAGTTGTTGTTCAAATTTTTTGGCTTTTACCTTTTTTCTTCTTCCTCTTTTAAAAGAGTACCTTTCAGCATTTCATATAATACTGGTTTGGAGTTGATGAACTCCTTTAGCTTTTTCTTCCCTGTGAAGCTCTTTATCTGCCCTTCAATTCTGAATGTTAGCTTTGCTGGATAGATTATTCTTGGTTGTAGGTTCTTGCTATTCATCACGTTGAATATTTCTTGCCACTCCCGTCTGGCCTGCATCATTTCTGTTGAGAAATCAGCTGACAGTCGTATGGGTGCTCCCTTGTAGGTAATAAACTGTTTTTCTCTTGCTGCTTTTAATATTCTCTCTTTCTCTTTTGCTCTTGGTATTTTAATTATGATATGTCTTGGTGTGGTCCTCTTTGGATTCCTTTTATATGGGGTTCTGTGTGCTTCCTGGACTTGTAAGTCTATTTCTTTTACCAGATGTGGGAAGTTTTCAGTCATTATTTCCTTAAATAGGTTTTCAGTATCTTGCTCTCTCTCTTCTTCTGGCACCCCCACAATTCTGATGTTGGTACGCTTGAAGCTGTCCCAGAGTCTCCTTACATTATGTTCACATTTTTGGATTCTTTTCTCTTCTTGTTTTTCCAGTTGAATGTTGTCTGCTTCTTTATATTTCAAATTTTTTACTTGATTCTTGCCTTTCTCTAGTCTGCTGTTAGGACTCTGTATAATATTTTTTATTTCAGTCAGTGTATGTTTAATTTCTATTTGGTCCTTTATCATCTTTAGTTGGACCTTTTCCATCTCCTCTTGGGTCTCACTAAATTTATCCATCTTTTCTAGCATATTCTTGAAAAACCTTATAAGTGTGGTTTTGAACTCTATATCCAGTCTTTTTTTTCCCTCCATTTCTTTTGTTTGTGATCCCTTCCCTTGTCTCAGCATTTTCACTATGCTGGGGAAACTTCTGTGTTGAATTCAGCTTTATGATACCAGACGCAAAGCTGCAGAAGCCTCTATTGAGCTTGGGATGGGTGGAGTCTCAGGGCTTAAGGGACCGCCTTGCCTTCCAGTCGGCCTCGCCCTCCACAGCCCCTGAGTCTCACGTGACTGGGTAATTCCTGGAGCGGTCCTTGTGCGCGGGCGAACCCACAGTGCCTCTAACCGCTGCCTTTCCAGCTCCCCTGTGCACTAGGACCACACGAGTCTAGGTCCCCAGGGTTTCGCCCGAATCAGGGGCCCAGTGGACTCAGAAGTGGCACAGTTCGAAGGGTCTGTCTCCTGCCCACTCGCGAAAGCCAGTGGCACAATCAGCAATCTGTCCTCTGCGCAGCACTGTGCGCGTGCGAGACCGGGCCTAATCTTCTGCGACTCCCCTAAATTTCTGTGCACCTCTCCCTTTTCACAGTCCAAACTCCCCCCATATGAGTTTCGGCTGGATCTGGGGTTTAGTGTCATAAGATAAGGGGTTCAATGCTGTTGGGAGTCTCCGTTTCCCTCCCGCCAGAGAAAGCCAGCCAGGTACTCCAGCACCCGCTCTCTCAGCGCAAGCGTCTCCATACCTTGGCTTTTTGCAGCTCCTCTGGGTTTCTGTGAGCCCCTCTCTTTTCTTCTAGCTGTAGAACTTACACTCGGCCAGCTTTCCTGTGGTTCTGGACGATGTCTGTTCTGTCTTTTAGTTGTAGTTTTGAAATTGTTGTGCGAGGCAGCAGTGTAGGTGTTTACCTATGCCGCCATCTTGGATTCTCTCTGTTTCCCTCCCTTCTTAGCCCACCCTGCCTGCTTTCCTTCCTTCTCCACCACCTCACTTGCTTGCTTCTCCACAGCTTCCCTCCCTTCTGCAGTGCTTGGCTTCCTTCTATGCTGTCTTCAGTCTTCTCTGTGCATTGGGATATGCAAATTAACCACCATCTTGGCTGGGTTAATTTGCATACTTGCTCCTGATTGGCTGGTGGGTGTAGCTTGTGGGTTTAATAGAGGTATGGTCAATTTACATATTTCTCTTTTATTAGAAAGGATATGGGAGTTTACTCCAGGGCATATACTACAGTGCTATTTATAAGAGTTACAAGCATAAACTAAGCTCTCCCGCAGCCACATGGAAATGACCTTCATGCTCCCAAATGGTCATAGATAGATGAAATATTATTAGACTAACAAAATAAATTTATGAAAAAAATCAAAGATGCTAATGATATAATAACATTAAGTGAAATATCTCTATTATAAAAACCTCTTGGCCGTGATGCCATCACACTGTTATGACTAAAGACTGGTTACCATGAGGCTGCGTGCATGATGAGACATGCGTGGGTAGGCGGGGACTTGACTCTGGGTCGTGTCCCACCAGGTATGGCAGGAGTCAGTCTGGGTTCCGTGTCCCACATAACAGAGTGGGAGTCAGTCTGGGTCCCACCTGCATGGCAGGTCTGGGTCTCACATGATATTGTGCACTGGGCCTCTGGCCTATATAATAAAAGCCTAAGCAACCATTATGGTAGAAGAACCAATTGCTGTGATGCGCACTGATCAGCAGAGGACAGACACTTATTGCAGAAGCTGCCCCCTGGTGGTCAGTGCACTCCCACAAGGGGAGCTCAGCTCAGCCAGAAGCCTGTCTCATGACTGGTGAATGCAGTGGCAGTGGCAGGAGCCTCTCTGGCCTCCAAGGCAGTGCTAAGGAGCAGCAAGCTGAGCAGTAGGGAGCCAGCAGGCTTGCAGTAAGTAGCGAGGGGTCTTGGACTGTGAGAGGGCACAGGCTGGGCTAAAGGACCCCTCCTCCAATGCACAAATTTTGTGTGCCAGGCCTCTAGTGGCAAATTAAAAAATTATACTTATTTTGCATATTTCCAGTAATGATGTAAAAATAAAAGAGGCTGCATTTTTTAAAAAGGAAAGATTTTTTTTCCATAATGTTGGAATTATGGTAAACCAAAAATTATTTTTATTTTAATTTTCTATATTTATAAATGGGTATTAATTTCTAATAAAAATGGGTTCTTTTGAAAGAAAAGGTTAATTCTATTTCAGTTGCTAAATGGAAAGCATGGTTATTACTGTGGTCACTATCTTTGTTGGTGCTGGTCCACTGATTGGTAAGTCACATACAAACACACAAACTGTCTCTAAGCAGGACGTGGATGTAGAGTTACACTGATTGAGGTGGTAGGGTGGCAGCAGGAAGTGGACTTTCATCCTCTTTCTCCCTGAAACAAACATATACACAACAGGATTCTCTTTGAGACTGAACTGGTCTTTATAGAATGGTAGATCTGAAAGAGTTTTCATGCTACCAGGACTAGATTTATTATGCTTGAATCCTATATTAGTTATCTATTGCTATGTAACTACCCCCTCACTTAGTGAGTTAAAACAGCAAACATTTATTATCACACTGGTTCTGCAACCCTGGCTTGGCTCTTTTGCTTTTGACTCAAGGTGTCTCACAAGGTATTGCCTGGAATGTGGTTATCTTAAGGTTCAACAGGGGAAGAGTCACTCATGGCTGTTGCCGGGATTCAGTTCCCCAGTGGCTATTGGCACATGGGCCTCTCCAAGAGGCAGCACACAATTCTGCAGCCCATTTTCCTTGGGGGAGGGGCTACTAAGGCAGAAAGCACTAAGAGGGAAGACATAAACCAGTCTTTTTGTAACCTAATCCTGGAAGTGATCTTCCATTATGTTTGCTGTTCTCTTTTCATTGCAAGGAAGCTTCTAGGCCCAGCCTAGAAGGGGAGGCACTCCCAAAGGGGCAGGAATACTAGAAGGCAGGGCTCCTTGGGCTGCCAACCACATATCTCACTAAATAAACATTCCCTTCACATCTGTGCTGTGGCCATTCTAAATTAAAATGGGATCAATGCTCACCACTGCTCCTTTCTACTATGCTTTTCCCATTCAGTTCTTGTATCACAGGCATTTATTTGTCTTCTGGCAGATTTTCAAGGACTTATATCCCTGAGTTGTTACAAGTTTGAAAATAGGATAACTCTTAGGAAAGCAAGTTCAAATTCTGGTTCTGCCACTTTAAGCTATGTGACTTTGGGGGAAATTACTTAATTTCCCTAGGTCTCAGGAACTTCATTTTTAAAATGTGGCTAATAGTGATATTCACCTCATTTGTTATTGAGATAATTAGATGAGATAATATACACAAGCACTTACATAATGTCTGGAACTAGTAAAATTGACTATGATCATCATTATTATTTACTCTTCAATGGCAGCTTAATTTGATTTAAGTACTTTTTGTACTCTAAAGATTATTATACTGTCTTCTGACTTTGAATGATCCTGTTGTAAAAACTGCCAGCCATTATAATGGAAATTTCTCTCCTTGTAATTGAATTTGATATTTTAAAAAACCTGAATAGCCATTGAGTTATTTCTTTATATTTTGTTTTTTTTTTTTAGTGTCTATATAAAAATGTCTCTTGAGAATCAAAAGATGGCGGCATAGGTAAACACCTACACTGCTGCCTCGCACAACAATTTCAAAGCTACAACTAAAAGACAGAACGGACATCATCCAGAACCACAGGAAAGCTGGCTGAGTGGAAGTTCTACAACTAGAGGGAAAGAGAGGGGCTCACGGAGACCCAGAGGAGCTGCAAAAAGCTGAGGTACGGAGACGCGCGCGCTGAGAGAGCGGGTGCCGGAGTACCTGGCTGGCTTTCTCTGGCGGGAGGGAAACAGAGACTCTCAAAGGCATTGAACCCCTTATCCTATGACACTAAACCCCAGATCCAGCCGAAACTCATACGGGGGGAGTTTGGACTGTGAAAAGGGAGAAGTGCACGGAAATTTAGGGGAGTCGCAAAGGATCAGAGGTCTGGTCTCGCACGGCACCACGCGGAGGACAGATTGCTGATTGTGCCGCTGGCTTTCGCGAGTGGGCGGGAGACAGACCCTCCCAACTGCGCCACTTCTGACTCCACTAAGCCCCTGTTTCGGGCAAAACCCTGGAGACCTGGACTCCTGTGGTCCTGGTGCTCAGGGGAGCCAGAAAGGCAGCGGTTAGAGGCACTGCGGGCGTGCGCACAAGGACTGCTCCAGCCATTACCCAGTCACCTGAGACTCACAGGCCGTGGAGGGTGGGGCCGACTGGAAGGCAAGGCGGTCCCTTAAGCCCTGAGACTCCACCCCTGCCAAGCTCAACAGAGGCTTCTGTGGCTGAATCCAGCACAGAAGATTCCCCAGCATAGTGAAAATGCCGAGACAAGGGAAGGGATTACAACCAAAAGAAATGGAGGGAAAAAAAACGACTGGATATAGAGTTCAAAACCACGCTTATAAGGTTTTTCAAGAATATGCTAGAAAAGATGGATAAATTTAGTGAGACCCAAGAGGAGATGAAAAAGGACCAACTAGAAATTAAACATACACTGACTGAAATAAAAACTATTATACAGAGTCCTAACAGCAGACTAGAGAAAGGCAAGGATCAAGTCAAAAATTTGAAATATAAAGAAGCAGACAACATTCAACTGGAAAAGCAAGAAGAGAAAAGAATCCAAAAATGTGAACATAATGTAAGGAGCCTCTGGAACAGCTTCAAGCATACCAACATCAGAATTGTGGGGGTGCCAGAAGAAGAGAGAGAGCAAGATACTGAAAACCTATTTAAGGAAATAATGACTGAAAACTTCCCACATCTGGTAAAAGAAATAGATTTACAAGTCCAGGAAGCACACAGAACCCCATATAAAAGGAATCCAAAGAGGACCACACCAAGACACATCATAATTAAAATACCAAGAGCAAAAGACAAAGAGAGAATATTAAAAGCAGCAAGAGAAAAACAGTTCATTACCTACAAGGGAGCACTCATACGACTGTCAGCTGATTTCTCAACAAAAATGATGCAGGCCAGACGGGAGTGGCAAGAAATATTCAACGTGATGAACAGCAAGAACCTACAACCAAGAATAATCTATCCAGCAAAGCTATCATTCAGAATTGAAGGGCAGATAAAGAGCTTCACAGAGAAGAAAAAGCTAAAGGAG
>JAAGEH010000021.1:8946603-8962731 GCA_011751065.1 Lasiurus cinereus
CTCTCTCTCTCTCTCTCTCTCTCTCTCTCTCTCTCTCTCTCTCTCTCCCTTCTACTCTCTCTGAAAAGCAATGGAAAAAATATCCTTTGGTGAGGATTAACAACAACAAAAGGCATCTTGGATGTACAGCCTAGGAAAGGCTTCAGATAACTCTAGCCCCACACAACATCTGTCACCCCAGATGACACCTGAGAGTAACTGTATGAAAAGATCACTCACCTGAGCTCCCAAAGCCATAAAAACATGAAAGAACATAACACAATGTTTAATTCTCTAAATTTTGCAGGTGGCTTATCATATGAAGAAAAAATAAACATTAATCTAGAAAGCCACGTGAGGGCCATTGTCTCTGCAGACACTCAGACCATGGGCATGGATCTGGGTAAGTGGGGGGCCATACTCCCGGCCCCCAAGAGATTTAATAGCTTCCCCAGGTGTGAGATTCCTGAGAGATTCTAGCCAGCTCCTTTGAGCATAGAGCCTATGGACCTCACCAGTTTTGCCTACTTTAGGCTGCTAATTTCTCTGGTAGCAGGCAGTGATTTGGGCAACACCTAAGACCCTGTCCTTTGTTACCTGGCTGAGTCTTCATTTCTCTGTCCTAGAGCACTGAAATACCTTGCTGTTCCCTATCACAGGCATGGGGAGATTCGCTGGTGAATCTGGGAAAGATCTGGAAAGGGAAGAGGCTGTAGGACTCAGTGCCCAACAGAACTCCATAGTCCAGACTGGAAACCACCATATGCCCTGACTCTTCCTACCTGTGGATTTGGGCTCTCTGTACATTTTATATTTTATTACTGGTTGTTCCAGATCCAGGCTGGACACATGCATGTGTGCTAGCAACAGAGTGCAGCATTTCCTGGGCTGCGTTTTTGAGGAGGGAAGTCATATTGCAGAGGTTAATTCTCTTTATATGTTGTCAGTTTTCTCCTTCTAACTCTATACCAAGGTCAAAGCAGAATTTACTTCCTGAGGTGAAAATTCCATTCTTGCTCCTATGCCTGGCCTTGGCACTAGCTTACTCCATAGATGAAGCACTTTTCCTTCAAGGTGGGCATGTGTGGAACAACTGCGTTCTCCAGAGTCTCAGGGACAGCATCACTTCTATGTGACACTGAGGGGTCAACTATTAATGCTGTTGGTGTTCAGAACCATGATTTCCAGATTGGCTGTCACATTCAGTGTTACTGATGTTCTTCATTCGTGTTGGCCCCAATGCAAACCTTATTTAACTGAAACCAGACCATCCTAGATGGGTCAGACGTGGAGGAAGTAAGGGAGAGGCTTGAACAAAGTGCATTAATGCAATCTGTTTTAAAACATCAACAAACCCATTTAACACACACCCTTGAATGATTTGAGTATTCTTGGGGAGGTTGGGCATCTGGCCAGAAGTTAGCCATTAATATGTGCTCCCCTTAAGCCAGTAGTCTAGAAAGAAGTAGCCAGTGATAGCTAGAAAGGTGCCAGTGGGGCAGCTGGAAGTTGCCCAGAGCCCATCCTGTACCACCTAGGGAGACTCGACTATCTCTGACTCCTTTGTGTACTTTTCAATCCTGTGCCACAAAAAAGAAAATCCAGTTAGCTAAGCATTTGGCAAAGAGCAAGAGAGCCAGGTAAGAGCTCAGGAGTGATCCTGCTGTCTCTTTTTCAGTGTTTGGATTCTCTCTGAAACCAAAAGAGCTTGGAGCTGTCCCACCTAGCTGCTTTCCACCTCATCAGCTTTTTTTGCAGCATAGGATCAGAACACACAGGTCCACAGCAAGGCTCTTGTTTCTTGCAAACAGCCTCGGCCTTGTCTGCCCAGGCGGGTGCTGGTTTTGGAGGCCAGGCTGGCCACAGGGCGAGTTACCAGCTCAACCTAAGCACTCCAGTAATGTGTACCAGGACGAGCTATTGTTTTTGGCCTCCAGAGCCGGCTCAAACATCAAGGGGAATTTTGGTCATACTTAGCCAGTGAGTCCCCATGTGCTGCAAAAGGTCAGTGCAGGTAGTGAAGAGGGCTGGGAGAAGGCAGCACCATGGGGCTCTGTTCCTGGCTAGAATTTAGAGGTTCATCGAGCCCTTCAAAGAAAATTCTCCCCCACTCCTTCCCCAGTAGTATGATCAGGCCGAGGCTTGGCCCCAGACTGGGTGTGAACAGCTCAGCCACCAGATCCGCCTGCAGATACCTGCACTGTTCCCTCCCTTTCACACGTTCCCTTTGTAGCCCCAAAGTGGGCGAGTTATTTCAAACAAGAATCTCTTTTGTTTACTGAACATAAGGTTCCATTCTATGATAGAATGGAAATCAAGAAATCAAGTTGCCTAGCTTTGCCTCATTCTGCCTGACCTGGGTCTCCCGCAGCCTGACACTCTGCTGTGGTATGTAAAGTCTCCAGAGACCTTGTCAACACACACTTGGTTAACAACCCAGGGGTGGGACTGAGACCCTGTGTGTCTGACAGACTCCCAGGCGATGTTCACACTGCTGCTGGGGAGGCCCAGTAGCTAGGGCAGAGGCTCTCACCTGAGTCTTTCTCTCCAAAGGGTCCCCTGCTCAGATCCCAGAGGTCCTCAGGGAGCTCCTGGGAGAGCCACCAACCCTCCCCCTCAGCCTGGCCACCATTCAGAGAGCATCGGCAGTACAAGAAAGGGGACACCTGCCTCCAGGTCTTCCAGACCACAGGAGACCTCAGAGTATCCAGGTCACCAGAACGGGGGACAGGTGCAAGAGACAAGATAAGCAAGAACAGAATTGGAGGGAACCCAAACGTGAGAGAAGAAGGAATGCCTGGGGCAGGGACCATGAGTGAAGTTCCTAGTGGAAACTGAGGAGAAAATGGTCATATGCTCCAGTGTTGCCAAGGAATCCTGGAGGCTGAGGTCTGAAAAGTGTCCCTTAGATTGAATTCAAAATAAGGCACTCACTCAGCTTGTGGGCCAGTGCACCCAGCCCAGCCGCTCACTGTGGGGACAGGGTGAGGGCCGGTGAGCAGAGAAGGGGCCAGGTGTGAGGTTGGAAAGTGACAAGAAATTTGGTCAGAAAGGGGAGTAACTGCAGGGGTGTGGGGAAAGTTGGGGATCTTCTTTTTAAGAGAACCAGTAAGGAGAGGTTAAACAGAGTGGATCCCAGGAGCAGAAGTGGGCTCTCAGAGGCAAAGGCCCAGGGGCTGGAACAGGAGGGCATAAGAGAAGCGGTTGGAGAAGAGCAGGCCAGCTTCCCTTATATGTACAGCAGGCAGTGAGGCCATTGCTGAGCAGAAGGAAGTTTGCAAGTAGCCATGACGGACTACCGGGTGCCATGGATCTGGTGGGCACACAGTGGTGGTCTGATTTTTGCCAGCAAAAAGAAACAGTCCAATATCAGCTCCAAAGAGAGGAAATTGGGTCAATGTTTGGCTGGGAAGGGGGACCTAGCCCAGGATAGTGAAGTGGGAGACGTGAAGACACCTGTAGAGAGAGCTGCAGTGGGCCTCACTCACCTGAAACAGGAGAGAGACAGATGGAGGCAGGAGGGTCCCAGAAACAGGGTGTAGTAGTCTGGGACACATGAGGCTGTGTTTCCAGAATGACTGATTGCAATTATTATACAAAGAAAGTCATGGGGAAAAATGAAATTATTTAGCTCTGAATGATGACATGCATGAGTAGGGAGGAGCAATGACGATCATTAGAGGTGACCAGGCAAGGAGCTGGAGCCCAGGATGGTGGATCATCCTTAGGGTGGCCCCTAGGAGAATGACTACTGAACTGACAGCTCAGTGGATACCCTCCAACCTCCTGTTCCTGAGATGTAGACCCATGGAAAATCACGTCCTCAGATTCCCACTCTGCTCTTGTTGAAGGAACAGCCAGATGTGTGCCATCGAGAACCAATCCTCCACTGATGGATGAGATCCAGGGCTGAGCCCTCAGTTAAACACTGTGGTCTCAGGGCAGCAGCCTGGCTTTCCAGGACAAGGCCAGTCTCCAAGGGCTGGCCTTGTCCACCCAAATGACTCAGTAACAGCAGAGATGCTACCAACACACATAAGGCAAGTGTGCATTGATATGGCAGAGGGCTTTGGAACAGTCATTTTTTGGAAAGAAACAAGGAACACGCACAGGCAGTGAAGCCCCTGGGAAGGAAGGGAGTTTGTAATTACCCCACTGCCCCATGCCTGAGAGTGTAGGTCCCCTAAACCAAGTACCACTGTCAGATCCATCTCAACTCTGCTAAGTAAATATCACTTATATGACATAATTTCATCTTCCTAACAGCCCTGAACTTGAAAAATGTGAACTGGCTTACATGTATGTCTATGTGTACACTTTTGTTTACATAAGTAGAAAAATACATACAAACTCTGGTAGAAAAAGCAGGTCCCAACATCTGAATACAAAAGTGAATTTAGACCAATCTACACTATCTACACAAATTAACACAGAATCAATCAATGACCTAAATATAAGAACTAAAACTATTAAAATTCTGTAAGAAAACATGATAAAAAATATTCACGATCTTGAATTTGACAAATAATTCTCAGATATTAGATGAAACGCACAAATAATAAAAGAAAAATGACATAAATTGGACTTAATGAAAATGTAAAACTTTTGTATATCAAGGACCTCGCCAAGAAAGTGAAAAAACAACCTATGGAATGAGAGGAAATATCTACATCTAATTCTTTATTTCAACAGTGAGGTACAAAGAAGCAAGTTAGCAACCGAGACAAGGTGAGGACTGCTCTGCCATGCAGACATTCCTGTGCACTGGCAGTCTATCTCAACTCCAGGAGGAAGGAGGGGTACTGGGGAGGAATTGCTTTCAGGATGGTGCAAACATGGAAGAAATAATGTTGGGAAAAACTTTAGACTAGTAGGAAAGGGACTTTCTGGCTACGTATCTCCCCACATCCCATCCACAAGATGGAGCCGGCCTCTGAGAACACAGGGAGGACATGGGCACAAGGAGGCCTCCGGCAGTTGCACGCAAGCTCCCAGTCTGCTACCAGCAGTGTGATTTCAGGGGAGCTGCTCCGCTGACCCCAGCCTCTTCACTCTCCCCATCACCTGGAATAAATGGGCCCACAGCACAGGCCACCTTAGAGCTAGAAGGGGACCTGGAGGGCTTTCCCAGTCCTGCCCTCATTGTTGCACAAGCCTAGAGACTGATAGGGTGAAGGGGGTGGGGCAGAGGAGCCCTTAGCTGGCCATTTCCTGGTCCTCTCCCTCCTGTTCCCACAGTGACCCAGTGTAGCCAACCCTCTCCCCCACTGGCATCAAGCATGGAGCCAACCACCTGCTGACACCCATACCTCAGGTCTGGCTGAGATCTGCCAAAGGCACTTTAGTCCCTATCCTCTACAGCAGCTGGGGTGGTGGGGGTGGGGTGGGAGCTCTAAGGTGGTAGGGCCTAGTGTGACTTACAGCTGGCAGGCTGTTGGACCCGTGTTATTTTGAGATCCGGCTCTGTGATGGCTGCTGTGACAGCTTTGTTCTCTCAGGCCCCTTTGATTGGTGAATCTCTCTTTGTGGTTGATGGGGGATGCTCAGGCCCTGCTGTTTCTGGGCTCCAGCATCCCCTTGGCTGGCAACCAGGCTGGCTGCAGCAGGGGTGGCAGGCAGAAGGCGGGAGCAGCGCAACACTGGGCTGAGCAGCTTCTGGCTGAAGTAGTTGGGATTCACTTCCAGGAAGCGTGGGGCTGGCTCGGTGGTCGTGGAAGAATGCTAAGTGCCTGCTCAGAGTCCATTATGAATGGTCGGTCACAGACCAGACCGCAGGGTGGACAAGGCTGCCCCACTGTGCTTGAGCCCGGGCCCAGAACTCTCTGTGGTGTCTGAGGCTCAGAACAAACCCTGGAGAAATCACCCAGGGCTCGGAGCAGCCAGCCCCTGGGAAAGAGTATTGGGGGCCTAGGAGGGCTCCTCACCAGGAAAGACTCGAAGCTTGTTAGGCAAAGTCTGTGGACCTCCGTTTGTGGCACTTAACTTCAAGGTAGGCACTGTTGCAGAGAAGAAAGCTTAGAACCAAAGACAGCTGGGTTCAATCTCAGCTTGGCTGTTGGCTGATACTAAGACCTGGGCCAACTGGTCAACCTTTAACCGCTAATCTCTGTGTGAAGGTTTAACTGAGCTGTAACACATACACATGTGCCCTGCAACACATTTCTTTAGTAAATATAGTCACACACACACACACACACACACACACACACACACACACACGCACATACACCCCTCCCAGCTGTAGGCTTTCTGCTTCCTTCTTTGATTCATGGGGCAGAGATGGTTTGTTCTGCCTTGTTGCCTGGACAGTTGTACCCTCCATCCTCACAGTCCATGAATCCTCCCTGAGACTGATGGCCAAGTAAACAAGGGATAGTTTCCACTGGAATAGGGACGGCTGAATTCACCACCCGCCACCCCCCTCCCTCCACCCCCCCGCCCATTGCTGACTCCCAGGCTCAGCAGACACTTGCGTCAACAGGACCTTGTTTAGCTGCTGAAAATGTTATGGTCACAGGTGTATCTTTTAGCTAGCCCCTGGGCAAAGCCATCTGCAGAAAAGGGGAATGCAGAGCCCAGTTCAAGCCTTGCTGAATTAAAGGAGAAGGAGGGAGACCTGAGGAGCTTCGCAGAGCAGCAAGATAGCCTGCCCTGGAGTTTCAGGTCAGCCCCAAGGGCTGCGCCCCCGCAGGAGATGGCAAGAGAGTTTTTTGTGATGCAGATGTCTGGGCTGGAAGAGGTCTCATGCGTAATCATGCTGAGGCCCCGCAAGGTGATGGACATCATGCTGATGGCTCCAGAACCACTCACTCCCTTCCTGTAGGCTGCTGTACCAGCCAAACTCCTGGGGGAGTAATCTCACCCCTGTGGCCCACAGCATTTCACCCCTCCCACTGTCTGGCGTGTACAACGCCAGCCTACTACGTTTCTCCAGAAAATCAATGGTACTTGAAAGCTTTCATTATCTTCTTAGCCGCAGAACAAACCCATACATAGACCCCTTTCCTTGCAGGAACCGGTTCCAAGAACCCCATTCCTTCTTACTGTATCTGACAAAGAGCAATGCACCAGCTGGTGACAAGGGCTCCAAGGAGGCTCCAGGAACCCATGTGATAATTCTTCCCTGACCTCTCCCTGGAGGGCCTTTTTCCAGGCCAGAGCTGCCTCCCCTTGATGGGTGCCTCTCTGTCCCACACAGGGCCTGGGGGACTTGCCTGGGTGTATGGAAGCCTTATCTTCTCCCCCCCCCCGGCCACCCCCGCTATGGCCGCTTTGATCCTGCAACTCTCCACTTTCCCACCAACATTCAGGGGGCAATAATAGTAACTGTTTGCTTGTAAAGTGCTCAGAGTTCAGAGGAGAAAGCTGTTCAGCTGTTCAGCTGTTCAGGCTAGTGTAAACTGTGATTACTGACACAGGCTAGAGGCCGGGATGGAAAATCACCAGCAGAAAGTGGCAACTTGGAAGAAGCCCTTTGTCAGCTTCTCTGAACAAATAGCTGCAGGAAAATGGGTCTCCCTGAATACAGACATCCTAAGCAGCTCGAGGGCTGGGAGGAGATGTTCACCTACCACAAGAAGTGTCTGACCTGCTTTCCCACATCAACATTTCTAACTCATTCCATAGCCATGCCTCAGCCTAAAGACCTCCTCTTCACTGCACAGCCCAGGATGCCCAGGTGCCCCGCCCCAGGCAGCCATTTCAATCAAGAAGCTACCACCTTGGCCACCACCTGAAAGAAGCAGCCGGTTCTCAAACAGCAGTGCAGCAGATCGATAGGGCATGTGCAGCAGGACCGGCTGGGCAGACACTAGGAGAAAGGTGGATCCACAGGGATAGACAACCCAATGAACATAAGAACACTTAAAACTCTAATTAGTACTCTCAGAAATCCAGAAAGAATGTACATTCATAAAAAATCCTGGGGAAAACATTCCCTCAGACTTTATAATTCACCATTCTGTGTCCCCAAAATAATATCTATCACTGAACCAAAGACAAAGTCAAGAAGATCTGCCAGGATACAGAGCAGAAGAGGAGAAGGAACTGGGGTCCAAATGATTCATATATTCTATTGATAAATGAAAAATGATAAATAGCACAAATCATTTAAAATACAAAGGATACAGAGAAAATTATAAACAGAGAAAAAAGAATCACTTAGGAATATGAATCAGACTGGCATTTCAGTAACAAAAACAAATAAGAAATATGAGATTACACATTCTATCTTTCAAGATGAGAAGACAAATAGTACAAGGATATCAATCCTTTCCAAGTTAATCCCAAAATAAAATTTTCCTCCCCTATTCCCGACAGCTAATGCTGTGTATGGACAATACAAAATTTTCACAGAGTGCTTTGAGTCTGCACCAATAGAACCAGGCTCAGGGAGCAGCTGGAATTCATGAGAGGGTGCTACTGGCGGGACAGAGCAGCAGCACCGCAGGTTCAGTGTGGACGTGGGAGCAAGGTCAAGAAGATAGCCTCTGGGCAGCAGCATCCAGCTCAGAGACTGGACTGTGCCCTGGGGTGGCTTCGCCACACTCCTAGTCCTCTGGCCGTCTCCACTCTGACCTTGCCCAGACTCTGACCTTGCCCAAACATTTGTTTCCCAATGCTTTCACTACCACAGTGGTATTCTCCAGCAGATGCCTCCTGCTGTAGTCGGAGGAAGACGAGCTGCACTTGCAGTCAGTTACATGCACTTGCAGTCAGGTACATGGCACCAGGGGTTTTCTCATCTGAGTAAAGAACAGGCTTTTGTGAGCAACACCTGAAACCAGACATGTTATTTTAAGATTCAGATGAATTAACTGAACCACAAATTTGAAGCGCTCCATCGAAACAGAGGCGAGTCACAGTTATTAGGTGGACCGCACAACATGAGGAAGAGTGAGGCTGGTAGCCACATGGAAGATGCTTGCTTTCCCCAGTAATTAGGTCCCTGAAGATTCAAACCACAAAATCCCATTTTGCTCCTCACACAATATTCACAGTACCACAGGGAGAAAAATGGGCTCTCCTAAAAATAATTGGGGAAAACAAATATGGTTTTGACTGGAAACTGAGTGTTATCTCCCATTATTTGAAGTGTGAATTCCTTTTATTCAAAAGTGTTACTTGTCAGTAGTTATCTTTTAGAAATACTTTCATAAAATACAAGTTCCATATATTAATATCTGCAATATTTAAAAGAAACAAAAATTGTAGACAATATAAATACCACCAATGATTAAAACAAAATATGGAAAACACAGAAGGAATTAAAATAGGTTAAATTTATCTTAAAATATGTTACATTTATCTCTAGTGACCTAAAAAACTCCTTGGTTTACTGCTTAGAGAAAAGGAAAAGCAATTGTAAAACACTGGATGATATGATCCCATTTCTCTTTGTTTTTAACTGCAAGATGGTAGCTATGATTATGTCATCCTTACACACTTCTGTGATCAGTACTCTTGTACTTGCTAGGTCGAATCAACTTCATACATGCACATGCAGAATTCTGATGGAATATTATGAGGGTGCTACCCACATTTTGCAATTTCTAAGCAGAGTGGAGTTGGAGATAGCACATCCTCTTAGGAATAAATGACTATTGTCCTGCATTCCTGCAAACCAGCCGGGATGCCAGGCAGGGTGTGAGTTGGGCTTTGGCTGGGCATGCAGGGTGGGCAGTGGAGGGTAGGGGGAGGCTGGCATGTCTGACAGCCTCAGGAGGATGCCTTGGGAGCCAGGTCAGGTTAATGGGGGTCACTGAACAGAGTAATTGCTTAAGAATTCCTGGCCCCTTTATGTTCCACTGAGGGATGATGCTACTGGCAGGCAAGCCCTGCAGGAAAGGAAACTGTGGACAAATGAGAGATGTTTACATGGCACAGCATGCCCACAGCACATTCTGGTGGAATATCACCAGGGTCCACCTGCTCTTGTAGCTTGACTCCTCTTTGATTTATGGAGCCAATGTGAATGACAGGCAGGGCTAATAACAATTCTTTAGCAGTTGAGCCTTACATTCCATTCCGGTCTGCAGAGAAGGTGGAGAGATGACTGCGTGGAGCTCAGGAACCCAGGCACCGGCTGCCATGGTAGGGCATGTCTATGATGAGAAGAGGACCTCGCACAGGGACGAGCTCCAGCAGGCATGGCCTGAATTAGGTCAGCATTTAATTTTTGGAGGAAACAATTCAACCCATAACAAGTGTCACATAAAATCACTGGCATATCATAGTTCTAATAAATAGTACTTATTGTCCATACAGCCCCCCACCCTCCCTTGGCAGCACCTGGTTTTAAAGAGGCCGTTAAGGTGGGAAAGGGACTCCCTATCAGGCATCAGCCAGAGGTCTGGCCCTGCCTGTCCACCTGCTCTCTCCCTGACCACTCCCTCTCAGTGAGGCCATCCTGGGGTGCTGCCTCCTTGATGGTCCCAGCCTCTTCCCCGGCCCCAGGCACTCCTGTCTGGTGTTGTCTTGCTGACACCTGCTCTGACTCAGGAGTAGGTCTACCTCTTCTTTCAGCCTGTCACCACCTGTGACTGCGAGAGCCATGATCTCAACAGCTGTGTAACCTCAACCTCGCAAGGTCTGGCAGGGAGAAGTCTGGAGAGAGAGTCTGAAGGATTTAAGAATGAAGGACCAGCAGTTTCAGTAACAAGGTAAATCCTGCTCCCTGGCATCCCTCCCTAGATGTTACCCAATCACACGCAAAGTGATCTTGTCAGTCTGGGCACAGAGGCCCACGGACCAAGCCATCGAGCACTTGGCACAGATGATGACCTGAAACCTGTTACTATAAAGTGTTTTGTGCTCAAAAAAGAACACAAAGACAAGAGTAAGCAGAACAGGGACCATGCTAACCTCAGTTCTCCTGGGAAATAGCAATATATCACCAGCAACTCTTCCTAAAGCAGAATGCAAGTGAGAGCCTTGCACTCTGAAAGCTGGAGGCTAAGCCCTGGCTCCAGCTCCACCTACCCATGTAACTGCAGTGTGTCACTAAGCTTCGGAGCTCAAGCCTGAATCACAAACTTTGGGTTAAGGAGACCTCCTGATTCTATAAGGAATGAAGAAAATAAATATGGCAGAGAATTGTAAAGATTCAGTTTGCATCAAAAGTCTTCACTTTGCAGGGACTTTTTTGCAACATGCAGGACTCACATATATGCCAAGGAAGTCCAGGTTTCCCTCTAAGAACACTCAGGCCACACTGCATCACGGAGCACTGGGAGAAACCTTCTCACCTGCAACTTATTCAGTGATATATTAGATAATGGGATGGTACTGACAGCAGTAGGGTCCCAAGAAATGCAGAGGGCCTGCCTGAACCTGCCCCTCAGCGCCATTGGTGCTGGGCCTACCTCCATGACAGATGCATGTCTGTGAAGTTGAAGAATTGCTCTGGAACCTTTCTTTCTCTAATAAAGTTCACTTTCCCTGTCTCTTCTCAGGCCCAGTGACATCTGGCTTCTGGCCCCAGCCTCAGGTTAAGTGGGAATCCCAAGCCAGTCCTGTCTCTAGTGACCGGGTACAAGGACTGAAGCCAAGAGGTGAAGACATAGCACCTGGCATGGATGGAGGAGAGTAAAGGGATTGACAAAGAGTGTCGATGCCCCAGTGGCCAGGGCTGGGGAACAGCGCCTGTTTGCTGTGGCCTGGCTGTTGGGTTTGCCAGCTCTGCTTAGATTCTGGACTAAGTGAGCTCCAGGGATGGGCTTCTCCTGGGTCAGGGTGGGAGGTGCTCTCGGTATTTTTAAGTTGCATTTTCTGGGGAATAGAGAAAAATGAGTCAGCGACAGTTCTTTGAACTGGGAACCCTGGCCTGAACTTTGAGGAGACAGGAAGGCACTCCACTTAGTCATGTGTGTCTGTGGGAACATACTGGGAGCAAAGCCTGCCCATGAACATTAGCACTACAGGACTCTCCGTAGGGGGTATCTGCACACTCAGGAGCAAAAGCTTCCAGTAACCATCCAAGGTTAGTGAAGTACCTGCCTGGAACCCTCTCCAAAGCCTCAGAGAACACAGCTCCAGGGAGAGAGAGTGGGAGGGAAGGGCAGCGGGAGAAGGCTCACAGAGGACTTGGCGTTCAGACTCAGCCCATCTGCTGGTCTCGGACAAGTGGACAGGGCTTTGCGAGCAGAGGACTCACCCTGCTCCCTCTGGGCATGTGGAAGGTGAAATCTTAAAATCAACCTTTTCTGTAGAAGATTAAGTAACTAAAAGCACTCACATTCTTTGAAATAACAATTCCACTCTGGGAACTCCTTTAAAGACCTGATCCCAGGTGGTCCAGTTGTTTGAGCATTATCCTGTGCACCAAAGGTTGCTGTTTGATTCCTGATCAGGGCACATACCTGGGTGGTAGGTTTGATCCCCAGTCAGGGAACATACTTAAGAAAACCGGTTGATGTTTTTCTCTCACCAATGTTTCTCTCTCTCTAAGCATGTCCTTGGGTGATAATTAAACAAACAAACAAACAAAAACAAAACAACAACAAAAAGACTTGATCCCAGATTAAAAAAAGAAATAAACCATCAAAATATGGTCATTGTACTATAATCTATAGTGGCCAAAGTTAAAATGGACTAATTAAGCAACAGTAGAGGATTGGCTAATTAACCTACTGCATGCACTACTTACAATATTTAGGAAAAATGTATAATCACATGGGCACAAGTTTATGTTTCCAGTAAAAGATATAAAATCATGATATGAAAGTGCACAACTCTATAACAACTATGTAAAAGGACAAAAGTGGCCTGACTGGCATGGCTCAGTGGTTGAGTATTGACCTATGAACCAGGAGGTCATAGTTTGATTTCTGGTCAGGGTACATGCCCACATTGCGGGGTCAATCCCCAGTGTGCAAGGTACCAAAATCGCAGTTAACACTGTGTGATAAACATGGGGATTAATTTTCTTTTCTTTTCAGTGTTTTTCAAATTATCTCTGATGAATGGATATGTATGATAATTATTTTGATGTTTTTCAAATTAACTTTAAAGCAAATTGCTGTCCTTCCATGCATCTGAAGCGGCCCCCTGGGTGGTGACAGAAAGGAAGCTTTCAATGGAGGTGGTTCTGTGTTGATTGGACTTGATGGGATTTGAACACTTATAACCCAAAAAGTTGCCTGAAGATGAAGGTGCTGGTTCCATGATGCAGCCACTGGTTAGTTTCACCTGACCCTGCACCCAGAGGAGTTCCTACAGGGGAACCTAATTGTCCTCCAGAGGGCAGCCTCGGTTCCCCAGAGCTGCAGGGGAGGGTGTTTGTCCTCCTGGGCCCCTGATGGAACCCATACATTGATGAATCCAGGGAGTAGACTGACTGAGCATTCTCAGAGTCCTGACTCTTAACTGTCTCCTCTCCTCACACTGATGGTCACAAAATGAAAGCTTTCCTCATGATTCCTCTGGGTCTGGCCCCAAGACAAAGATGTGGGACAAGCAAGATGTGGGACAAGTCCTGCCACATGTGTCCCATTTACTGGCCCAGAGACCCTCTGGACTGACCTTCTTTGTGCCCAATGAGTGATGAGATGACTCACATGTGGCAGGACTTGTCCCACATCTTGCTTTTCTTCATCACCATTGTTGTTTTCCTGTTATCCCACTGAAGAAAGATGTTTTTGTCTTGGAGTTGGTATCATACTAGAACCTACAGGCTTGTGCAAAAATAGTGTCATTATCCCCAAAGAGGTTGAGGAATTAAGCTCTTGATGAATTAAGAACCATCGGTAGCCCTGGCCAGGTGGCTCAGTTGGTTGGAGCATTGTCCTACATACCAAAAGGTTGCAGGTTCAATTCCCAATCAGGATGCATACTTAGGCTGTAGGTTTGATCTTTAGTTGGCGAGTGTACAGTAGGCAACTGATGGATGTTTCTCTCTCACATTGATATTTCTCTCTTTCTCTCTCTTCCTCCAGCTCTCTCTTTAAAATCAATAAAAACATATTCTTGAGTGAGGATTAAAAAAAGAAAAAAAAGGAATCATCAGCAAAGTGATAAACTACAAACATTTCACACTGAATAAAAAGATTTAAGTATTTCTTAATAAGACAATTGAAGACTGACAGAGACTGGAACCACTTGGGCCAGAAGTCTAAAGCTGTGTAGGTGAGGAGGGTACATGCTGTGCACTTGCTCCCTTGCAGATAAGAACTAAGTCTGGGTGAGGGAGGAAGTGGCTGGCCCAAATTACTGGCAGAACCAGGTCTAAGATCTGTCCTACTACTGGCATCTTGGTAACCTAAGATGAATGCAGTCAAGCAAGGAAATTACTCAGCAAATGTTTGGAATATCACATATCACTATTTCTGATTGGTGGAGTCTTTCTAGAACTTCTGGATCTCCAGAGATCAAAGGACTCCTATTATCTCTCTGAAAGCTTTGTCAAAAGTAGCTAGCCATTGGCCTCCTACACCACCCCTCCTACTTCATGACACATGAAGGAAAGGAGATCCTTTTCTTCCCTCCTGTCCTCTATGTGCTCAGACTAACGTGTTTCTGAATGAAAACAAGCCCACCATCTGGCTAAAACTTCCTGATGGCCTCAGAATTTACATGTTGTGCCTGAACTTTGCCTCCACCCCTGAGAGAGGGGGTGAACAGCTGGGAGAGACCTTGCCCAGATGAGAATTCAGCAGACTCTGTGGATACTCACTGGATGACAGTGCCATGACTGAGCCATGTGACCAATCTCCCTAAGGGGGTGCTAAGAATCCCAGGGTGCGTGTTCCTTGGGGAAGGAAAGCAGCAGAAAATGAATATCTGCCATATGCCTAGTGGATTGGGAAGGGGCAATGTCAATATTTCCATTTTACTTCAGGGAAACTGAAGCTCAAAAAGCTTGAAGAATGTGGTCAACCTTAACCTATTCAGCTGAGGTGGGCAGGATACAAACCTTCAGGCCAGTTAGCCTACCCCAGCTGGCTGCTGCCAGCAGCCCCTTTGACCATGGTTCCCACATTAGAAAGAAAATTGAGGCCCAGAGAAATAGTGGGGTGTTGACTTCAGTAAAACATAGTGAGTAAAATTTGTGTCATTATCTCTACTTATTCCCCATGATTCCAGTAAAATGGCTAAAAAAAAAAAAATTAAAGTCATAAAACTATAAGAAAAAAAAAGAAAGTGTAGAAGATTAGAGATATCAATAGAATTTGTGGAAATCAAGTTGAAGGTTAAACTTACAGGAAGGAAGACTGGAAGAAGTTAGCTGACTAATCCCATTAAAACCCTTGGAAGGCTATGGAATTGGAGGTTTCTGGAGCTACAGAGGTGGGGTGAGGGTTGGCTGAGCACAGAGGTTTTATGAAAACTGAGTAAGGATGGTTGTAGCCCCAACCTCTCCCCACATGGCATAGCCAGGTGTACTCACTCTGGAGCCCTCAGAACAGTTTCCTCTCTGGGGAAGCTGGAGAGAGGAGGTTCTGAATTCAGGGACAGCTGCTATGGCTGACTCAGGAGAGGCATCTTATTGAAAAGGGACTCAATGAACTGCAGATGCACCTTCACATCCTGGATCCCATGCACAGGCAGCCACACTTAGTTTCCCCCAGAGAGGATGGCAGGGTTCCTGATGTGCTCATGAGAAAATGAACTGACTTTCTAATGGGGTGGCCAGGTCCCCATGTGGCCCCAGAGGTTTCAGGGTTGATGCCTCAGCCTGGATTTCAGTTTTGTATTTTGCTTTGACTTTAGGAAGAGAGACTTGAGTTCACCCGGCACCTCAGTCCCAGCGCACGGCAGCATGGGCCTGTGGGCTCCTCGCTGGGTCAGCCTGCTCTGCCCTCTGTCCTCAGTTGTGGTTGGGTTTCCCAAGCAGCTATTTGGCTGTGTGTGAGCTTCCTCGGCTTCCGTCAGGCTTCTCCTCTGCAGTAAGACCTGATCCCCTGTCCTGTCCGCTCTCCTGCCCTCCTGGAGTCCACTCTGTTGGAAGTGGCTTGTAGCTCCCACGCGGGCCCTGCTGCAGGTCCACTGTTCCTCAGCCCAGCCCTTTCCTGAACAAATGGAAGCCAGCATCTCAGGAAGGAAAGCCGTAGAGAGGAAAGCATGATCTACTCTGGCTGAGCTGGGAGTGCAGTCCCCAGGTGGGCCTGCTGCGAAGCCCTGGTGGCCTCTGCTCTTAGCAGAGCTAGCCAG
>JAAGEH010000021.1:8962741-9055525 GCA_011751065.1 Lasiurus cinereus
AGCTAGACTTGCCTGGCCATGCCATCAATTCCTCACTAGGCACACAGAGGCCGCCTGCTAGCCCAAAGATGCCCCTGCTGGCCCCAGAGAGGCATGGGCAGGCTCCGGAGACAGGTAGATGGTGAAATCTGGGAGGTACCTGCAGGGCCATGTGGTTGGTTTGAACAGCACCTGCTGCCCTCTCACTTTGAGGTGGAAGGGACCTGGCATTGTGAGAGGGACAGAAAGAGTGATGATTAAGGTTCAGGATGCAGAGTTTCAGGTCATCCAAAGTCATGCAGTCAGGCAGGCTGAGGCTAGTCTCTCACCACTTGCTGTCTGTGACACATAATCACTCTCCCTTCCTGATCATGCACTGCGAGTCTGAGAACCCCTCCCCCGAGAGCAGAGAGCTGCTGTCCAGAGCCCCAGCCCCTGCCAGGGCAGGGCTCCAGTTCTGCTGCAGGCATTGCTTGGTTCACTGCCCACCTCACAGAGGGCCTGGGCCTCTGCCTGTGCAGGCGGACACCCCTGGCTCCTCTGAGCTGGCCTGCAATGCCACGGTTCTGCTCCAGTAGATGCCACATGCCTCTTCCTTCTCTCTCAATGGCTTAACTCAGTGGCTTTGGCAACTGTGATGGTTTGAAAGGTCTATAAGGTCCAGGGGTACCCTTGCCTCCCACCTTATCAGCCACTTGTACTTCCAGGGAAGACTCAGTTAGGGTGTCCCAGTGAGACTTGTACCATCACCCCTTGCTTCACACATCCATCTCTATTCCCATCTTGTGCCACCCCCACAAATACACACATTCACAAACACCTTATTCCCAGTCTCTAGAAGCTGCCATGTCCTTGTAGCTTTGGGCACAGCTGATCTGTTTCTGCATCCCCAGAACTGCCTACCCAGCAGTACAGGCCAGGCCCTCACAAAACACTGGTGGCATATGTTGAAGAAGTGATGTCTCCAAATCCCACTGGTGTGGGACTCCAAAGGGTGCTGCCTGCAGGCAGAGGGAAGAAGGCCGTGCCCCCAAGCTGCTCCTGAGAGTACTCTGGCACCTGCTTCCAACTCCCCTCCTCTTATGTGGGGTCAGTGTTCTGGTCCTCCCCAATAGGTTCCTCTCTGTCAGGGTGGCTACCCAGGATGAGGAGTGAGAGGCTTGGCTGGGCCTATGGGTGCCCAGATGAGCCCAGGGGCAGAGAAGACGGTCTGACCAGGCAGAGGTGTGGCTGTCCCTCCACAGCACAGGCCTGCCATGGGCCCCATGGAGCCTCAATCATCGCATACTTTCTCACAGCTTGAAGGGAAGAAGGAAGCCCACCACTTCACCAGGAGGAGGTAAGGTGGCTGAGGAGGTGGGTCATCCCTGCCACAGGTGAGTGATAAGTTGGGAATCAGAGCCACCACTCATGTGCCAGCCAAAGAAAAATCACCCAGCACAAAGAGGAAGGCATAACAATGTAGACTAACAAACATGAACTAAAATAAGCAATACAGGAATGAAACTATGACTGAATAGTTAACCTCTGAGTGGAATGGCAGGCTATGGTACCAGAAGAATCAGATTTGATTTTTTTTAAATGTAAAACTTGATACATTAAAAAAAACACACACACAAAACCAACTTAGTAAGGTCACTTTTTAGATACCTTAAAATATGCACAAAAGCTCTGAAAATGTTGATCAAATAATTATATTTTTGAAAATCTGTTATTTGGTGTTATATAGCAAGTTATTTGCCAAAGCCACGATGATTCAAAATATGAAAAAATATTTATTGCACAAAGATATTCTTGTTTGTATTGGTTATAATAGGAAAAATTGAAGTAATAAGGGAAAACTGGTTCACTGCACTATGCTAAACCTAACCAATGACATATGCAGCTGGTTAAAATATGGGTTTTGAAGTGTTTTGTGATATGAAGACAAACCTATGTCTCAATGTTTGGTGACAAAAGAAAAATCCAAATATGTGAATCCAGAATGATCTCAGCTGCGTGGAGATGGAATGTGAGAGGGAGAGGGAAGAGGTGTGTGCAGCCCATAGAGAAGGCATGGACAGGACCCACACTTCCCTGCCCGGCACTTATCTTTCCATAAGCCTCAGTGAGTTGTCAGTATGGCTTTAATAAATAAGCACATATCCAGCAAAGTTAAAGTGATTCTGCCTCTTTCGGTATTGCTGCTTTAAGGCTGATGAAGGCTGACTTAGGGGTTTGGGAGACCAATACAGCCATGGCTCAGGGCCCTGGTCACAGAGGCCCCAGGAGCAGGGACTGGCACCATGATCATGCACAGACGTGGAAAGAGGAAACATAAACCACACAAAGGAACGAGTGCTGAGACACACCACATCTGATGAATTTCCCGGAAGCAGTCAAGGTTAATATATATTAGAATTCTGAGTTGGGTAAAAAACAAAGGCTCATAAAGCAGACCATCAGGGAGAAACTCCTAATAGATTACCAACTACCTCATATAGGGTGATCCTGCCCTTTGTGAAAAGTTCATTTGATGAACTGGAATTTGAGGCAGGGTGCCACTGGACACACTGACACCAGGGGAAAGAGCAGTAACTAGTTTGTTTTGAGGTCAGTTGGCTAATTTAACCTGTCATCAGCGCAGTGCTGACAGGGGACAGGGCTGAGGCTGAGCGCTTCACTGCTGGTGTCAAGTATTGCACCACAGCTCTTGCACAGTGGACACAGGAGGACAGAAGCCTGCAGCCTGAGTCCCTTCTGGAAGCAGGTGGGGAAGTGTGAGCAGGCAGTTTTCTCTGGAATCTTTATGCTCAGTCTCACTCCAGTCAGCCCTCCAAACTCATCTTATTATTTGTGTTTGTTTGTTTGTTTGTTAATCCTCACCCCAGGATTTTTTCCCCATTGGTTTTTAAAGGGAGTAGAAGGGAGAGAAGCAGAAAGAGAGAGAAACTTTTATGTGAAAGAGACTCATTGATTGGTTGCCACCTACACACACCTTGACTGGTCTGGAACAGTCTTACAACCCAGGTATGTGCCTTTTACTGGGAATCTAACTAGCAACCCTTTGGTGCAGAGGTCAACACCTAGCTACACCACACCTACCTGGGGCCAAACTCTTCTTGAGACAGCTCCTCCCTGATGACAAGCCTCTCGTAGCTCCTATGTCCATAGATGTCAACCTGCAGTCCAGAGTCTTCAGTCCATCTCGTTCCATCCTGTTTCACCCTGTGCTCCCACATCCAGCCCACTGGACATTACTCTTCCCTGAAAATAGCCAGCTATTGGGAAGAGCCTAGGGGGTTTATGGAGCAGAGAGGGTCCAGAGGAGGAAGGAGGGGTAGACGGCGCTCACCAGGCAGGTGGGTGGCACCATGTCCTGGCAGTACAGCAGGGTGGAATGAGAACAGAAGGTGGCTGCAGGCTGGTGATTTCCATCAGCATGGTCACCTTGGGTCGGCAGGCCTAGTGGCCATCTGCATGAACAGGGAGCCAGGACTTAGGTTTGGTGGGAAGCAGGGCCTGCCTTCTGGGACGGGCCAGTGGGAAAAACTAAGGCTGAGTCCAGCACATGGAAGAGTACCAGTGGCATCCCTGGGTCTTATGCAGCAGTGCAAGGACCTGCCCTTCAGAGGCCAGCTTGGGGAGCCTGAGAGCTGTGCGGAGATGTGCGGTGAGCGTCTCGGCACAGTGGGTTAGAGAGTAACCACAGACTAGGGGCCCCATCACACTCACTGCAATGTTTGCTTACCCAGGATGGAGGGATACAGGACCCTCAGTTCTAACCCAGGAAGGTCTCTGGCCAATCAGGATGATTGGCCATAGTCCTGCGACAAGCCAAGGCAGTAAATGTGACCTTAATTGCTTTACTCCTCACAGACTCCCTGGGGGTATTACCTGAAATGGATCATGCCAAGGTCTCCCACCTGCTCCAGGATGAAGGCAGAGCCAGACCCTGATTCAGATTCCAATGTGGGCTCTTTCCCGTGGGTCATGGTGCTTCCCTGTGGGGCAAGATTTAAAGGGCACACACTAAAGTCTGAGTCTGGGTATGCATAGAAGCTGAAGAAAGAAAGGCAAGCCAGAGCAGACAAGAAGGCCCAAGAGGAAACCACAGACAGGCGGGCCTACCAAGGTGTCAGGCCTGGGCACCCTGAGCAGCCAGGGGAGGAGACAGATGCAAGGTCTCCACTATGGTCTTTAAGGGTGAAGGGTTTAGCCACCAGCTTGAATTCACAGCATAGCTTGCCTGTGCCAGGAGAGATATCCAGGGCTGTGCTGGGCTCTGAGGATCCAGGTGGGGTGAGTGGGGTCTCTACCATCAGGATTAGAAGCAGAAAGGTTCTAGTACAACTCTGTCCATAATAGAATCTGACTGGACATGAGTCTGCCAATCCTCCCTAGATCTGACCTGTAGAAGGCAGAAAGTCAAGTGGAAAAGGGCCATGGAGAAGGGCCATGGAAGTGTTGATAAGAAACCTTGAGGTCCCTGGGAGGCCGATATTGGAGTCCCCCTGGACAGCCTGGAGCACATTTGCAAATGTGGCCCAGGTCAGGGCTGACTACACTCCCAGTAGAAAATACTAGACTGTGCATGGGACACAATAAGTGAAAAAATGTGTTGTGAAAAAATTATGTTTTAGTAGTAATCAAGACTCCTGGACATGATCATGTTAGATACCCCAAAGAGCATACCCTTCATTTGAGAAATGACACTTCTCCACCAACAGACACTAGTCAGATGGCCCTCCCTCAAGACTGACCCAGAGCACGGCTTCTGATGAGCCAGGCCTCGAAGTCCTACAATGGAGTCTGGATGTGGAACCGGAGGAAGTCATGCTTCCCCTCATTGGACACATTGCTGGAGGTGAGGGTGCAGAGCTAGCCCCACCCCTGTAACTGCCCTTCAATGTTCCCAAAAGGATGGCATGAAGCTGCCACCTGAGGTAGGAAGAAATGTTCACCTAGAAGCTGATAACAGGCGGCCTATGGTCTTAATTTTGTAAATAAAGTCGTGTTGGCACACAGCCCTGCCCATTTGGTTACCTATTATCTACAGGTACTTTCACAGCAGAATGGAGGTCATATGGCCTCTATAGCCTTCTTCAGGAAAAAACTGCCTACCTTTAGTCCAGATAGGAACCAGAATAGTCATATATGTTGTTTTCAGTTTTTACAATAGCCAAGTAGTAATTATACACTCAGTCACCATTAAAGCTTTTTTTATTTTGAAGAGGAAGAAAGCAGGGAGGTGGGGGGAGGAAGAGAAGGCATGGGGGTGGGAATGAGCAGCACTGAAGTCCCTAGGGGGGTATTGACCTAAGGCTGCTGCACTGCCCCCTAGGCTACTCAGTCCCCCTTCTTGGTTGTGCTAGCTTAACTGGCCTCTGTGAGAGATGCCTGAGTAAACCTGTAGGATTCACAAATTCTTCTAGAACCAAAGGAACCTACCAAGGTACCCAGAGCTGGTGGTCCTCCCTCCAGCCTGGTGGTCAAGGGCTCAGAGGGGAAGTGAGAGGGAAGCAGGGGACAAGAGCTGCAAGTGGCCAGTGGCCTGGGAAGCCTCAGCCCTCACATGCTAGGTCCTCTCTCCACTTCCATGGATCTGGAGCAGACTCCTGCTTCCTGAGCTCAAACACCAGGGGCCACTGTCTCCCAGGAGATGCCAATGTGGTGGCACAGGCAGGAACACCTCCATAAGGCCCTCAGGAGAAAGTCTCACTTCTATGGGAAGATAAGGGAAGCTCTGAGAGGGCTTCCAGGCAAGATGGAAGTTGACCCTGAAACTTAAAAGCATGAGATTTGGGGGAAAGCTGGAAGGTAGGTGTGGGGTGAAGATATTCAGGTTGAGAGAAAAGGTGAGAAGATCTGTGCTTGGAAGAATGAAAAGCAGTCAGGAAGCAAGAAGCAAACCTGAGGTGTCAGTAGGAGAGGATATGAGGAGGCAAGGGATGGGGTTGGGGCAGGGTGAGGTGGGGTAGGTTAGGTGAGATTAACTTGTGAGGACATACCTTCCCTCATGTCTTCATACCAAGAGTGCAGAAAGTCAATAATCCTATATAATAAAAGTGTAGTATGCAAATTGCCTCCTGGACCAGAGTTTTTCCAGAAGTGTGACCAGGGACTGGGGTCAGGGCCAGCTGGGGGAAGGAAGGGAGGCCCTGGCCAGCAGCTGCAGCAGGAGGGTGGGGAAAAGGGGAAGGGAGAAAGTACTGGGCCAGCAGCCAGCATCTGTAAGCAACTAGGGACCCTACCAGTGCATGAATTTCACGCACTGAGCCTCTAGTCTACACTAATAAAAGAGTAAGATGCAAATTGACTGTACCTTTGGGACACCAACCAGCCAATCAAGAGTGAGCATGCAAATTAACCCAACAAAGATGGTGGGTTAATTTGCATGCATGCATCGAGTCTCTAGTCTAGATATATAAAAGGCTAATAAGCTAAATGTATGACTGTCTGACCAGTCACTATAAGGTGCACTGATCACCAGAGGGCAGATGCTCAACACAGGAGCTGCCATGATGCCCACAGAAAAACGGCATCATGGAACTGGTATCCACAAAGCAACAATTGGCTTCTCCCAAGAAGGACCCAGGCCCTGCCACCACCCCAGAGCGATAGCCCACCAAATTGCAGCCAATGCTGTGAGACCTCATGATGCAAAATATGGCCCACAGCCTAGCCCAGCCCAGCCCAGAACAGAAACATGGCTGTAGGTGCCAGGTAGTGACATCAAGTAGCAACACCTGGCTTTCTCTCCCTAGTGACTAGCCTCCTATGAGTTTCTTCAGACCAGGAACAGAGCTACTTTATAGCCAAGTGCAAACATTTCATACTTTAACCAAATGTCTCTGAAGCATTTTCTGTACCTCATATCATTTGCTCCTCACAAAAATCCTAGAATAGGTAGACAGGAGACTTGGTGGGATCCTATTTTCTTTCCTTTTTTAAAAAATATTTATTTATTTATTTATTTATTTACTTACTTACTTACTTACTTATTTATTTATTTATTTATTTATTTATTTATTATTGTGTTACATGTATACATATCTCCCTGTTGCCCCCCCCTCTCTCCCAGGCATACACCAACCCCCCAGTATGTCTATGTTCATTGGTTATGCTTATATGCATACATACATATTGATTGATCTCTTATCTACCCCACCTCTCCTTAATCTTCCTGCTATAATATCACAGTCTGTTTGATGCTTTACTGCCTCTGTATCTATCCTTTTGTTCATCAGTTTACAATGTTCTTTATTATCCATAAATGAGTGAGATCATGTGGTACTTCTCCTTCATAGACTGGCTTATTTCACTAGGCATAAGTGTCTCCAGTTCCATCCAGGTCGCTGCAAATGGCAGCATAGAATTCCATTGTGTAGATGTACCACAGTTTTCTGATCCACTCATCTGCTGATGGGCAAGTAGGCTGTTTCCAAATTGTAGCTATTGTAAATTGTGCTGCTATGAACATAGGGGTGCATAAATCCTTTCTGACTGGTATTTGTGATATCTTAGGATAAATTCCTAAGAGTGGGATTACTGGATCAAATGGGAGATCCATTTTTATTTTTTGAGGAAACTCCATACTGTTCTCCACAGTGGCTGCAACAGACTGCAATCCCACCAACAGTACACAAGGTTTCCTATTTCTCTGCATCCTCTCCAACACTTGTCCTTTGTTGATTTGTTGATGATTACCATCCTGACAGGTGTAAAATGGTATCGCATTGTCATTTTGATTTGCATCTCTCAGATAATTAGTGACTTTGAACATGTTTTCATGTGTCTCTTGGCCTTCTTTCTGTTGTCTTTTAAAAAGGTTCTATTTAGGTCAATTGCTCATTTTTTTATTGGATCAATTATCTTCCTTTTATTAAGTTGTATAAGTTGGTTGTAGATTTTAGAGATTAAACCTTTATCAGTGATAGCATTTGCAAATATGTTCTCCCATACAGTAGTTTTTTGGTTGTTTTGTTGATGGTTTCTTTTGCTGTGCAAAAGCTTTTTATTTTGATGTAGTCCCCTTTGTTTATTTTTTTTCTTTAGCTTCCATTGCCTTTGGAGCAGTATCAGTGAAGAAGTTCTTTTGGCATATGTCTGAGATTGTGCTGCCTGTGGATTCCACTAGTACTTTTATGGTTTCCCTTCTAATGTTTAACTCCTGTATCGATTTTAAGTTTATTTTTGTATTTGGTGTAAGTTGGTGGTCCAGTTTCATTTTTTTGCATGTATCCGTCCAATTTTCCCAACACCATTTATTGAAGAGGCTATCTTGGCTCCATTGTATGTTCATGCCTCCTTTGTCAAATATTAGTTGAGCATAGAGGTTTAGGTGGATATATGAATTCTCTATTTTATTCAATTGAACTTTATGTCTATTCTAGTGCCAGTACCAGGCTCTTTTGAGAACAGTTGTTTTATAATATAGCTTGAAATCTGGTATTGAGATCCCACCTTATTTATTCTTCGTTCTCAGAATTGCTGTGGCTATTCGTGGTCTTCTTTTGTTCCAGATGAATCTATGAAGAATTCTTTCTAGGTCTGTGAAATATGTCGTTGGTATTTTAATGGGTAGTGCATTGAATCTATAGGTGGCTTTGGGTAGTATGGACATTTTAATGATGTTGATTATCCCAATCCATGAGCATGGTAAGCTCTTCCATCTGTTAACATCTTCCTCTATCTCTTTTTTCAGTGTCCTGTAGTTTTCTACATATACGTCTTTTATTTCTTTAGTTAGGTTTATTCCTAGGTATATTAATTTTTTTGGTGCGATGGTAAATGGGATTGCTTTTTTAGTCTCTCTTTCTGTAATTTCACTATTAGTGTACAAAAATGCCACAGATTTCTTGGCATTAATTTTTGTGTCATGCTACATTGCCGAATTCATTTATTAAGTCAATTAGTTTCAGGATGGAGTCCTTCGGGTTTTTTATGTACAGTATCATGTCATCTGCAAATAAGGACAACTTTACTTCTTCTTTTCCAATATGGATGCCTTTTATTTCTTCTTCTTGTCTAATTGCAATGGCTAATACTTCCAGTACTATGTCGAACAGCAGAGGTGAGAGTTGGCATCCCTGTCTTGTTCCTGTTCTTAGGGGAAATGGTTTTAGTTTTTATCCATTGAGTATGATGTTTATCATATATGGCTTTTATGATGTTGAGGTATGATGCTTCTATTCCCACTTTGCTGAGAGTTTTTATCAAGAAAGGGTGTTGGATTTTGTCAAATGCTTTTTCTGCATCAATTGATATGACTATGGGATTTTTATCACTCAATTTGTTCATGTGATGTATCACGTTTATTGATTTGCAGATATTGTACCATCCTTACATTCCTGGGATGAATCCTACTTGGTCATGGTGTATGACCTTTCGGATGTACTGCTGGATCCTATTTGCTAGAATTTTGTTGAGGATTTTGGCATCTATGTTCATGAGAGTTATTGGCCTATAATTCTCTTTCATTGTCTTGTCTTTATCTGGTTTTGGTATTAGGGTGATGCTGGCTTCATAGAAGGTGTTTGAAAGTGTTCCTTCTTCTTGAATATTTTTGAATAGTCTGAAGAGGATAGGTTTTAATTCTTCCTTGAAAGTTTGGTAAAACTCTCCTGTGTAGCCATCTGGTTAAAGGCTTTTATTTTCTGGAAGCTTTTTGATGACTGCTTCAATTCCTTCCATAGTTATTGGACTATTGAGATGTTTAGATTCTTCCTGATTGAGTTTTGGAAGGTTGTATTTTTCTAGGAAAATGTCCATTTCTTGCATGTTGTCCAATTTGTTGGAATAGAGTTGTTCATAGTATTTTTTAACAATCCTTTGTATTTCCACAGGGTCTGTTGTTATTTCTCCTCTTTCATTTCTGATTTTGTTTATTTGGGTCTTCTCTCTTTGCTTCTTGTGAGCCTGGCTAGCGGTCCATCAATCCTGTTTATCCTTTCAAAGAACCAGCTCTCGGTTTTGTTGATCTTTTGAATTGTTTCTTTGATCTCCATGTTGTTTATCTCCGCTCTGATCTTCACCATTTCCTTCCTTCTGCATACACTGGGATTTTCTTGTTGCTCTCTTTCTAGTTCTTTCAGTTGTAGGGATAGGTAATTTATTACCATTGTTTCCTGTTTTTTGCAGTAGGCTTGTAGGGCTATGAATTTCTTTCTCAAGACTGCTTTCACTGTGTCCCATAAATTTTGTATTGTTGTGTTGTCATTGTCATTTGTTGCCATGTTGTATTTTATTTCTTCCTTGATCTCTCTGGTTACCCAGTCATTGTTTAATAGCATGTTGTTTAGTCTCCATGTGTTTGATTTCTTTCTATTGTTTTTATTGTAGTTGACTTCCAGTTTTATGCCACTGTGGTCTGAGAAAATGCTTGATATGATTTCTATCTTCTTGAATTTGAAGAGACTATTTTTATGACCCATCATATGATCTATCTTTGAAAATGATCCATTTGCATTGAAGAAGAATGTACATTCTGTGACTTTGGGGTGAAATGTTCTGAAGATGTCAATTAATTCCATCTGGTCTAGTGAGTCATATAGGATTGATGTTTCTTTGCTGATTTTTTGTTTAGAGAATTGGTCCAGTGGTGACAATGGGGTATTAAAGTCTCCTACTATAATTGTATTGCTATCAATCTCTCCCTTAATATCGTCCAGGAGTTTTTTATGTATTTAGGTGCTCCTTTATTGGGTACATATATGTTTACCAGAGTTATTTCTTCTTGTTGGATTATTCACTTTAGTATTATGAAGTGGCCTTCTTTATCTCTTGTTATATCCTTCACTTTGAGGTCTAATTTGTCAGATATAAGTATTGCAACCCCAGCTTTTTTTTCATTTCCATTTGCCTGAAATACCATCTTCCATCCCTTTACCCTCAATCTGTGAGCATCTCTTTTCCTGAGGTGGTTTCTTCTGGACAGCAGATATTTGGATCATGTTTTCTTATCCAATCGATTACATTATGTCTCTTGATTGGAGCATTTAATCCACTTACATTTAAAGTTATTATTGATAGGTACTTATCTGTTGCCATTTTTTAGTCTTTAGCCCAGAGTTTCTTCCTTGCTTCCTCTTTCTTTTTATTACAGCAGACCCTTTAACATTTCTTGCATTGGTGGTTTGGTGGTAATATATTCCCTCAGTCCTTTTTTGTCTGTGAAGCTTTTGATTTCACCTTCAATTTTGATTGAAAGCCTTGCAGGGTACAGTATTCTTGGATTCAGACCCTTCCTTTGCATGACTATATATTTCATTCCATTCCCTTCTGGCTTGATAAGTTTCTGTTGAAAAATCAGTAGCTAGTCTTTGGGGGTTCCTTTGTAGGTAACTTTCTGTTTCTCTCTGGCTGCTTTTAAGATTCTTACTTTGTTGTCGGTGTTGGCCAATTTAATTATAATGTGTCTGGGTGTCGGTTTTGTGGGGTTCTTTTTGCTTGGGACTCTGTGAGCTTCTTGGATTTGTGTGGGTTTTTTCTTTCCTATATTGCAAAAATTTTCTGTTATTATTTTGTCAAATAGGTTCTCTAATCCTTGTTCAGTTTCTACTCGTTCTGGAACCCCAATTGTGCAGATGTTGTTTTTTTTTGTGTGTGTGTGTGTGTGTTATCCCAAAATTCCCTTAGGCTTCCCAATTGCTTTTTAATTTTTTTTTCAAGAAGCTGCTGTACTTGGGTATTTTTTCCTACCATGTCTTCTAGCTCACTGATGTAGTCCTCTGCTTCTTCTAGTCTACTTTTGATGCTTTAAAGCAGTGATGTCATTTTTTATTTCTTCTTGCAGTTCTTCTTGCTTCTTCTTCATTTCCTCTTTGCTCTTCTTCATTTCCTCTTGGCACGTACTCATATTGTCAAATTTGTCTTCCATTCTTTTCATCCACCTTATGATCATTTCTCTGAACTCTTTCTCTGGCAGGCTTATTTCTGCTTCTATTTCATTTACTTCCTTTTCTGGTTATAACTGCCTTTCTGTCATATGCAGGATGTTTCTTCTTCTGCCCATGGTCTTTCTTCTCAGAGTGTCTGGTTATGTAGTTCTCTCTCCTACGATGATTGAAAGGCACAAACTACAACACGACCCGGTACAGCACACACGGCACTGAACAGAAATGTATTCATGATGTTAATAGTCACCAATAAGATGACCACCAATGGAAGACAAATTAGGGGTAAGTAGAGAAAGAAGAAGAGGAAAATGAGGAAAAAAGAAAGGAAAGAAGTGCCAAAATCAAATTGGGAGAGGGAGAAAAAAAATAAAAATAAATAAATAAATAAATAAATAAATAAACAAACAAACAAACAAACAAACAAAAATAAAATAAAATAAAATAAATGGAGAAGAAGAAGAAGAAAAGAGAAAGTGAATAAAAGAGAGAAAAGAAAGAGGATCAGAGAGAAAAGGGGAACAAAATATAGATATCAGGAGAAAACTCCAATAGAACAATAACTAATCCCAATAAAGGCCAGCAACCACTACCTGGAGATTAATACAAACTACAAATAATAACTGCTATTGAAGGAGGCGAGGGAAAAGAGAGGTAAAAAAACAAAGTAAACAAAAAGCAAAATAAAACCAGTAGAATAAGCTAAAACAATCTCACAAAAAAGTACAAAAAATCGATATACTCACCGTTCAGGCAAATAGCAACAAAAGGGCATAGAGAAAAACAACTTTTTGGATAGTGAAAAAAGGAAGAGAGAGGTTTGTATGGACTTGGAGTAGGGGATTTGAAATTACATATATAATTGGGGTGAAATTTTAACCAGGTAAAGAGAAAGAATAGGGAGAATCTAAAGTTGGAAAAGGGAAAGAGAACAAGACAACAAAATGGGGAAAGTTAGGAGGAAAGTGTTGGCATAAAGGTAGACTTGAGATGGAGTAAATTTATGCTATCGGAAAGATAAAAATAGAATGTAGAACTCTAATCACAAAGTAAAATAAAGAGAAAACAAAATGACATTTGTTTTTTTCCAAAAAGGTAAAATATTAGTAGTAATAATACTAGTTGAAAACAAAAATCTAATAATTAAAAAGGTAAAATCAATTGAGGTGGAAAGAAAAAAATAGTTTTTTAATTAAAATATGCAAAAATGAAAAATAAAATAAAAATTTAAAAAAAGAAAAAGAAAAAAAAGAAAAAAAATAGAATGGTCATTCACTTCCACTATTGTTCTGCTTGGCACTTTTATTTCCCAGTAGGGAGAGTATTGCAGTTCCTTGTGTTCCACTGCTGAGGTTTGTTTTAATCTCTTTATTCTTTTGTGGTTAAGCGAGAGTCAATTTGTCCATCATCCACTGGGTGGCAGTGTTTTGGAATTGACCTCTGAGACTTAAGCACAGGACCTCTCTAGGCTGTGCTTAGATCCTGCTACTCTATGGTTCTCAAAACCGGTTTGTGGAGATTTTGCAGCCATGACACTTTAATAACCCCCAGTCTGTCCTTCTGCCTCAGATCAAAATGAGTTGTTTTCTAGAGCTCCTCTCACTTTGCTTCCACACTTAGGGATCACGCGCTGCCCCACATCCGTGGACCTCTCCAGAAGCAGCTTTCCCTCTGCCCACTGACAAACCTCCAGATGTGTCCGTCTATTCCGCCGCCATTTTTCACCCCCCTATTTTCTTTTCAATAACCAGAAAATGGAGATTTAGAAAGATTAGAAACTTGGCCCAACTGAAAAGAAGTAAGAAATGGTGGACCTTGAAAATTACTTCAGGTTTTCTCACTGTGCAGAATATAGTCAAACATAGTTAAATATTTTACCCTTTGTTCTCCCTGCATGATCTACAATAATAATCTGCTTTGTGTTGATCTTTACTGCTGTGTTGCTGACAATTACCTGAAAGAGAAGTTAGGGTGCTTCACTGGGCTGGGAAAAGTTTAGCTACATCATAAATCAGGTCTAATTAAGCAACTTTATCTATATATGTAAATCTCTCACTGGTGCCAATTGCATGCTTGTGTTTCAATCTATCACTGTTGATTGTGAATTTGGTTGGCACTTCTATTATAAAGGGCCAATAGCAATATTAAAATAGTTCTTCTAATTAATTTCCTTTCAATGTCATGAATTCATGCACTGGACCACCAGTGTCTTATAATCAGGAGAGTTATGAGGTCAACTGTGGATTAGGAAGTTCACTCTGCTGTCCAGGAGAGGAGTAAATGAGGTAGGACCCAGTTGGACACTAGCAGCAAAGGAATATGAGGGCCTGGATGTTCCTGTGCAGCAGGGGCAGATGGGATTTATTTAGGAGTCAAGCTTTACAGGACTGGTAAAGCTTAGGTGTGTTATTAAAGAGGGGAAGAGCCAGCAATGACCTGAAGCTTCAAGTCTGAATGCCTGGTCCCATTCCTCACAGGAGGAGAGGCAGGTGAGGGAACAGCATGGACCCAAGGAGGTGTTTGCTCTCCAGGAGCCAGTGGAAACATTGGCCTGTGCTTCAGACCTAGATGTGGGTGAAGATGCAGACCAAAAGATGGATGGAGATGTCCAGAAAGAGAAGGAGAGGAGTAAATGCTCAGAATCCCTCCAGAAACTGAAGCCTGAGGCCCAACAGCCACGAGGAACTGAATCCTCAAGAGGGATCTTAGAAGCAGATCCTGACCTAGGTAAACTTTGAGATGGTTGTGGTCCCACCAGCACTTTGACTGCAGCCTTGAGAAAAACCCTGAACTAAGTCATGTTCTGATTACTGACCCTGGGACAATGAGATAATTGTGTATTATTTTAAGCTGCTGTAAGTTTGAGGGCAATTTCTTACATGGAAATAGATAACTAATACACATCTTCCCTTATGTCTTCATCTCTGTGCCTCCCTCCTCCTCAACTGGCTCAGGACCCTTCTGTGAGAGATGGGCCTCTCTATGTTACCTGGCAGCAGCCGAGTCTGACCTTATATCATTCCTAAAGTATGGGGCTTTCCCCACCAAATCTACTTAGAAAACTACTATAGAACTGGGACTAATGAGCATGTTATTCCTCCCTGGCTGGATAACATGGTGCCAAAATAATGGTGTGGTAGGTGATGAGAGAGACGTGTGTTTGTGCCATCCTGAAACAAGGTGGCAGGGAGAGATATGGGCCACTTCCTACAGCCCAAAGCATGCAAGCAGGTGTCGGGTTTTAATGTCTCAAGTGCATCAACCAAGATGCTCCCATCCCAAGTCTCAGGGTCCTACTCCTTTCCAACAAGGCCTGACTTTGGTGTAACAGACTTCCTAATGATGAGAAATTCAGCCATCACTGGAACTCTGCTACCTTCATATCTAAGTCCCGGGCCCAACTGCACCTGCTATAAAGGATGAGAGCTTGTTTATATGCTGCCAAGAAGGCTCTCTGATTTGTACACTTTGCCTTACATTAGTGATTAATCACTCTCAACCTTTCATTATCAGTTTCCAATGAATCCATCTCACTCAGCAAGGGCCAAGCATTTCCATTGTCTAATAATCACTCTCCTGAACCTTTAAAATGTAAGATATTAAACCCTCCACTTCACCACTGCACATGCCAAGGGCCATCCAGGAATAAAGTCCTCTTTGCCACTGGGTGGGAGATGCCTCAGCTTTTTCACATCACCCCTGAAACTGTCTTAGGGCAGGTGTCCTAAGAAACATGCACAAGGATAGAAATGAGCACACAGAGACTTGTGGAAGAATGCTGGTGGAACCAGACTGTCAGAGGGATAAGGTGAATGTAATGCAGCTGCAGCAGGGGTCTCAGCAGAGCCCACAGGGAGTCTTGGAGCCAGCAGGCTCTGAAAGGGCTGTTCTGCCTTGGAGTAAGGGGCCAGGCCTTTGCACCCTTCAAGGCTTCATCACTGCATTTGGGCTGTCCCTTTGAGGTAATTCTTGGGGAGGGACGCAGCTGTGAGCCAGCCAGCCACAGACAACTGTCCTAGCCACTAGAGAATGAGAGCCTGGGGCCTGGAAGGGAAATTGGGTGTGCACCTAGCAGGTCTATGGGAAAGCTGCGGGAGGCACTGGGATGTGTGCTGAGAGAGAGAAGGTGGGCTCTCTGAATTCTGGGGACAACAGGACTGCACTGGGAGACTGAGGAGACAGGTTAAGAAGGACAGGCCAGATGATAATATCTTAAATGCCAGGACAAAGATGTGAGGCTTTGTTTCTCCTGCAAAGGTTTTGAGGGAGATTATTTTTGGGATTGTAAGGAGACTCTGCAGCCCCTAAGGGGTCCCAAATCCTAAGTGTCTCTTTAGGCTGCCTCTTCCACAGAAGTCTCCTAACTGGCTTGCTCTGGCCAACTTACACCCACCACTGTCCCCTCTCCTGAATTAGCTCCCTTCAAATTGTCACTCCCCACAGTGCAGCATTCATGCACCAGTTCTAAATAGTCCCACTGTTCAACTTGAAGGAGAAGTATACCCATGTTTGCTCAGAGAGCACCATATTTCATCAAACCAGAGCCCATGCTGGCTCAGATTTCTGACTGAGACAATGTTCTGTAATCCTGGTTTATTCACATGTCACGAGTATTTTAGCAAAACAGAAATAAATGGCCCAAGCCACCCCAGGAAGTAAGAGGAGAGCTGGGTTCCACCCAGGGGAAGTCCAGCCTTCTCCTGCCACAATTCTTCAGGGAACTGACTTGGATTCTCAAAGTTTCTCCCCATTTTAAGAAAGAGAACATGCGCTGAGAAGGAGTCACAAAGTGGGTAGCTATTTCCCTATAAAATGGTAACTTCACGAATGGATATTGCCAGAGCAAAAATAAAATCTGTCATTGATTATAAAGTCCTTTGTGCTTGTTATTTCCCAGATTTATTACACTTGGGCCCAGAGGCCTGGAGGCCCTGAGATTCTGCCTCTTGCACCCCAGCAAACCTCCAGCTTCCTTTTCACACCCCATTCCCCAAATGGGAACAGGGACTCAAGTCACTGGCATTTCTTTTGTCTTAATGTCTATGAACTTTGGAAACTCAACGAAGAGTTAAATGAATCCTCCTCAGAAGCACAGGAACTTACCGATACCAACAGTAAGACTCATTGACAGAAGTCTATGATTTCCTAATCAGAGAAAACTTCTCCTTCCTTTTTCTTTTCCTTTTTTTCTTCCCCCCCCCCCCAGCTTTGGCACTGTGTACTAAAAAATGCATTTTATCTGCAGAGCAAGGAATGGCCAGTCTGCACCTCCATCAGATCTGGAGTCTGGGGTCCATATTAAATAGACTAAACAGGAGCTGTGCTATTTAGTCTGATCTCAAGTTAAACCTTATCAGTGAGCCTCGTAATATAGTACTCTTGTCCCCACTTTACAGTTTAATAAACTGAGGTGCAGAGAAGGCAAATAACTTGCTTGAGGCCATCCAGCTAAGTGTGCAGATGAAAAGAGGGACACGAGCCCAGTCCCAATTTGTTCCTAAGGATCATGTAGACCTCTCACTTCAAGAACAGGTTGATATGAGGCCACAGACCCAGGCTTGAGTGGGGTAGCTGAAACATAGCTTGGGGGCCAACCTTCTCATTTAGATAGGAGGCCAAAAGGGGGTCGAAAAAGGTGATGGGGCTGACCAGGGTAACAGAACTAATCAGAGGCACAAACCAACTCTCTGACAAATTAGCTAGACAATAGCATGAAACAACTGTTCAGGAACATTCTGGTGGTGTCATGTGGGAAAAGGTTCCTGATGGAAGCAAATGAATGTGCTTGTCAGAACAGCCCAGAGTTTGATGTCTCCTTTCCTCCGGCGTAGAACTTCATGACTCCCTCTTCACTCTTTCCTCTGGGTTTTCTGAGCTTAAAGAACCCTGGCTATCCCAGAGTATGCAGCAGAAAACTAAGGGCCCCCCAAAACCTCTCACCTCCCTGGAGAATGCACTTTCCACCACAGTTGGCAAGTTCAAGACCTCAACACCCAGTAAGACTGGTTCCTGATGCCCATAAGACTAAGGTAATTTTAGTAGGAAGCTAACAGAAATCACAGCTCTCAGGACTTGAATCCACAGTCTGCCATCTCAACTTTTATTTTGAGCTGCAGCTCAAGATATTAAAAACAAAACATTCTCTCTGGCAAGCTCCACAATTAGCCTCATTTCCACGAGCTGTTCTGCATGAGCTGAAATTGCACAGCAATTGTTTCTCATCTTAGCAATGCTATTTGCAGGCTGTGCTGGGAGCCAGCAAGGATGTGACCCG
Organism: Lasiurus cinereus; assembly: GCA_011751065.1. Taxonomy (NCBI): domain Eukaryota; kingdom Metazoa; phylum Chordata; class Mammalia; order Chiroptera; family Vespertilionidae; genus Lasiurus; species Lasiurus cinereus. The sequence continues at coordinate 8,980,871 of JAAGEH010000021.1, forward strand.
GTGGTAATCTGAATTGCTTCACCAAACACATTTTTATCCCATCATCTCGGCTACATGAAAGGGGGCCACAGTGCTCCAGTGTTCAGACTTTACAGTCCCGCTGTTCAGCAATAAAATGAGGCAAGAAATATTAGCCATCCCTGACTGATGCCTTAATTCTTTCCCAACAATATCAGAGAATCTGTGCCCAAAGGATTTTAGTGCTGGCTAAAGCCTGACCCTCTGTCTGGCTTGAATGGAGCGGGAATGAGTTAAGGAGAGTAAGAAGGCTTTAAGGGACACAGATCCAGAATAGCCCAGCTTGTCCCAGCCTCCTGCCGACTCCTCTCCTTTTCACAGGACTGGATTGTGTATGGCTCCAGCAGAGACAAAATACCCCTGAGCAGAGGTTACCCCCAGCTGGTACAGGTCAGAGGCATCCTGGGGCAGAAGAGGAGGGGGCAGAGGGGAAGTGAGGGGCACATACAGAGGGAGGGGGTGAGGAGGGCAGAGGAGGGACCAGGAAAACACAGTGTGGAGCATTTACACGGAGAGTCATGGTATCCAGGACTGGAACTTGATCACTGCACCTCCACACTTTTTGAAAATTGGTCCAGAAGTTGGGTGTGATGTATGCTAATTAATTTTAAAAAATGCTTTTTGGTCGTTTCCAAACGCTACAGGCCCAAGTCCCAGGCTGGCCTCAAATTTTACACAGCAAGGTTTTTTAAAATTACAAATGGATTGTGTTTTACACATCAATAGAAACTTTTTCCAGCAATTTTTTTTCAATTGTTGCCTTGTGAGTCCTCTAAGAAAAGGAACCATTTTGGCTCAGGAAGCCCAAAGTTACCCAGCGAAGGGACCAGCATGTTCACAAACAGTCCTTTGAAATATGGCAGGGGCAGCACCCCGGGGACCCCTTCCTCCACCCCCAGAGAAGGTGACTTTAAGGAGGCCCCTTCCTTCCCTCAGAAGGATTTGTAAACTCTTTGTGTGGACCTTGGACTCCTTTCTCACAATCTGAGTATGCTGTGGAGCCTTCCTCAAAAGAATATTTTTAACATGCTAGGTAATAAAAGAAACCATTACATTAAATGTCTTTATCAAAATATTTTAAAAACAACTTTGCAACATAGAAAGATATATGCCTTTTAAATTAATTCACTAAATAACTAGCAGAAGCCTTAACAACCACTTTAATTTTTAAAAAGTGACAAGCCAAAAAGATACTTTGAGAAATCTGAAACAACTCCCATGATACTAAAATATCTGTGTTCGGTGGTTATTGGTGACAAAGTCGCTACCAGTGTGGTTGGCTGGCTGCCTGCCTTTCTAATATTAAGAAATGCTAAGTTTACCCTACATGCTGGTGAAAATAAAGATGCAATCCCCCACTCAAATTCCCAGGTCCCTGGAAACGCTGTGCACAGAGGGAAACCCTTCGAAAGGCAAAGATCAAGGACCTCTTCCAGGGCTGAGTTCAGGGTTGGGGGCTGGGAATTCAGGGCACCCTCACTTAATCTGGAAACCTTCTTGGACAAGCCACTGCTTCCCCATTTCCTCTCCTGCGCTTTGGAAAGGTTTTGTGAAGCCATTTGAAACCATGTCCTTTTTCAATACAGTCCCATGGTTACATGTCCCAAGTCCAAATGTTAGCAAGGACCTTTACTATGCTCTTTCAAGGACTGGAATCACTGTCTTCAAATCCAGGGTCAGCTAATCCACTAATTCTGAATGTTAATCAGGATTCTGTTTCAATTGTCCTGCTGGCTGAGCTTTGGGGGTAGGGATTTTATTCTCTATGGCTGCCCAGGAATGATGGGTCCATGTTCCCTCAGGGTGCATTTGGGACACAGTGGCTCAGAGGCCACTGGGCACACACTCATCCTCTGCTCCTCATGGGGGAGCTGTCATCTTGCTGCCACTTACTAGTAGTCCTGGCATGCCATTGCAGGGGCAACCCGGTAGGCGGCCCTTCCGGCTCCCCCTCCCAGATGCCCCAACCCCCTCGCTCAGCCCGGCCAGCCCTTGGCGCCGAAACACTGGAGCCTCTAGGGTCGCGGTTCTGGGTTCCTACCAGGGGAGCGGGGAGCAGGGAGCGCGCTCGCCCACGCCCATGCCCACGCCCCCACACTCGGCCTGCATTCGAGCGCACAACCTGCGCGCGCCCCGCCACAGACGGACGCACGCACAGCCCGGGCCGGGCACTCTCCTGTTGGCCGCGGCCCCGGTGGTCCGGGAAGCCTAGCTGATTCCCCGAAGGAGCCGCTGGCCCCCGCCCCGCTCCGCCCCTCACCCCGCCAAGCCCGTAGCTCCGTGCGCCACGAAGTTCCGAGGCGAGAGTCAGTGGAGGCAGCGCGCCCGCTGGGCTGAGCTCCGGACGAACGGCCATGACCGCCGGCCTGGAGCTGGGGCGGCGGACGGACTAGGCGCTACGTTGGTCGCCCTGCGCGGCCGCACCCCGCGACCCCCAGCTTCCACAGCTGCCGCGCACCCTCCATCCAGGGTCAGTCTACAGTCTCCTGTGCGCCCGCGCCCTCTCTCCTTGCCAATTCAGGCCCTTCGCCATCACCACCCACCATGGCCCGTGGCCTCGCTCACACCAGCCGGGGGCCAAGGTCCCAACTGCTGCCTCTGCTGCCTTGGCTTCTGCTGCTGCTTCGGTTCGCGGGTGGCAGCCACACAGCCCCCACCCGGTCCGCCCCGCCCATGGCTGCCTATGGCCTGGCCGGGGACAAGTACCCTCAGCGATTCCTGGGGGACAGGGCCGCAGCCCTGGGCCCTGGCGCCCAGGACATGGTTGCTGTCCACATGCTTCGGCTTTATGAGAAATACAGCCAAAGGGGCGCGCGGCCTGGAGGGGGCAACACAGTGCGCAGCTTCAGGCCCAAGTTGGGTAAGTAGGGGGCCTTGAGCCCTGTCTTTCTCTCCTTTCCACTCTGTTCATCCTCTACCCCTGCATCTCCGAATCTCCTCTTCCTTCTATTCACTGTTGCATCCATTTATTGTTTCACTGAAGATTCACCAAGAGCTTCTGCCAGTCCCTGAGCGGCCTCCATGAGGTCACCAAAGCAACCCAGAATGACAGACACAAAGCACCCAGAAAATTCTGTCCTCCCTGGTATGTTTATTCACTATCTGGGGCTATTTCTGTAGCAGCATTATTAAATTAAGCCACTCAAGAATCATCGAGTATGGATGTGACCTTGAATAAATCATTAAAGTTCTGTGGATTTGAGTATACTTACCCACACAATAGACTTTCATGCCAGTATCTCCCCTGAGGGTAGCAGGGAGATGAGCTGAGGTGATGTGTGTGAGCCGAGTCAGCCCTGGCCAGGTTAGGCGCTGATATATGCTGTTCCCCTAGGAGTACAAGCACTTGTGTTCATAAAGGTGTAGACTTGACCTTGCACCTATCGAGTCAGTCCTCAAAGCATTGCCGTTGAGGAAAGCAAGATCATTGCTGCAACAAACGGTGAGCACCCAGTGAGCCACCCACTTGCTGCAGCCCCTGAGTGGAGGTGCAGTTGATCTCTGTTTTCAGAGAACAGGGTGATTACAAGGAACAGTGAGTGAAGCACTGCATGTTAGCCCTGAAAAGACTGGAGACAATCCTTCAGATCCAGCCCTTCCATTTTACAGAGAAGGAAACAGGTAGGGAATGGGCTGTTCAAGCAGTGGCAATGGTTGGCTCTTCCCATTTGCTATGCCCATGCTATCTTCACAGCTATCTCCTTCACCGAGCTCCATCATAACTAAGCCCAGGGTGTGGAAGATGGAGGGCAGAACAGAGGATCTGGGAGGTTATTCTAAAGGAGCCTGAGACTGTCTGACAAATCTAACATTCCCGTCTGGAACCTGACTGCCAGCTACTGGCGTGTGCCATGGGGCACATCACTTTACCTCTGTGAGCATCCATTTCGTGTGCATACAGCAAGGATGGGAAGGGTCAGTGGGTGAGATGGGTTTAGTGCCTGGCAGAGAGCAGGCTCAGCAGCTTAGTTTCTCATCCCCTCCCTCGATTCACTTAAGTTGTTTCTTATGCAGCCACTCTCCAGCCCTCAGAGATGCCTGCTTTCTGACCAGCTGTGAGGAGGTATGAGCCTGGGCAGGAATCCTTCACCTTATGAATGAGGCAAAAAAGTGGGGGATTCTGCTCTGGAACTGAAATGTCCTGAGCCAGCCTGTTCCCACGCGGTGCCTCTGTAGCTGGGTAGGTGGTACCTCTTCCTGCATAGCAGGTGCTGGCCCCTCAGCCCTTGTTTCTAGGAAATGTGTTCCTCTCCTGCCACCAAGCAGCAAGCTCAGGTGCCCAGGACAGGCTGTGGGCAGCCTGGGGTCCAGATTCTATGTCTGTGACTTGGACAAGGGGCTGAACTTGTTCATGCCTCAGACATTCTGCCTTTCTTACAAGTTTTTTTTTAATGATCTGAAACATGTCAAGTGTTTTAAAAAATGCCTGATATATGTGTCAATAATTTATTAGCTCCTACTATTATAACTCCAGCCATCCTCTCTCCCTTCCACTGCATATACTTTGCTCTTTATTAAGGCTCCATCAGTGGAGAGAGCCTCTGAGCCTGATATTAAGAGTTAAGATTATACACCCCCACTCCAAATAACCTGCATTTAAATCTTAGCTTTGCACCCATTTGTGTAATTCCAGCAAATTACTTAACCTCTCTCAGCTTGATCTCTTTCTCAAAGGAGTGTAATAATACACACCTATCTGTCTGCAATGTCAAAAATCACATTCATTTTAGTTCCCCAAGTCTTTCTTAGCACCCCAGGGGGTAGCAGGTGCTATAAGCTCAGATGACACCACGATGCATTTTCGGGCCCTGCTCAGGAACTGACACTATCAAGGGCTGGGAGTGATTTTGGGATCCCCAAGGAACAGGAGGGAAGGGCACTGGGTAGTGCCAGGGAAGGCCTGACAGCAGGTGAGACCCAAGGCAGCAGAAGGGCAGGTGTCATTGGGCAGTTGTGGAGGTAAGCAGTCTGCTGTGTGCCTGGGCCTGTGAGGACTTTGAGGGAATAAGGTGAGGAGTAGGGGACCAATGGAATAACCAGGCCATCAACAGCTTGAGAGTCCTAGAGGCAGTGGGGGAGTATACAATGTTACACAGTGATGGGAGAGGGGAGGATGGAGAGAGGGTGGGTAATTAGGAGAGAGAGAGGGAGGGGAAGGGAAAAAAGAGAGGGGGAGAGAGGTCGGGGGAAAAGGAAGGAAGGAGAGACTCAGGGGGAGGAGAAAGGAAGATCATAAAAGCAATACTTACTGGGGAGAATCTAGAAATCATAGAATACCACAGTAAAGAGAAGAAGTCACCCATAATCACACCCAAGAGTACCAGAGGGAATATGCTGGTAGGTTGTATTTGTTCAACACACAGGGAAATGTGTTCCATTCTCATTTGAAGTTGCCTTTTTTATTGCTTCTTGTTTTGGGGATTCTGTCTTTTTCTTCTCGATTTGTGGAGATTCTTTGTGTATTAAAGATGTTAACCCTTCACCTAGAATGGATGATTCTCTATGATGCCTGGGAGTGACCTGAGGGGTGTGGGGTTCTGAGCACAGTGGCCTGAGGCCATGCCCTGGACGAAGCTGTGGTAGAGGGACGCAGAGTGCAGGACGGCTGTGGACAAGCAGGCACAAAGCCCAGAGGACTGGGATTGGTTAGATGTTGGAAGGGAGGAGGCCATGAGCATCCTCAGGCTCCTGTTGGGCTGTGAGGTGACAGGTGGCCTTGCTTCTCACGGGGCATGAGGCAGGGATCAGGGCCCTGAGTGCAGCCGAAGCTCATAATGTCATAGGGCACTGTGCTGCATGCTCCACAGAGGTGTTCTTACAACTTTAGGGGGAAGGTACAAATATTCTGTGGCTCACTGGGGAGGAAACTGAGGCACAAAGACAGTCCATGACTCTCTGAAGGCCCAAAGCTAGTAAGTGATGCCAGCAAACTAAACCTGACTCTGGGCCTGCCTGAAAGACCCTCCGTTCATCTTAGTTCTCCCTCCTCTGCAGCACCACTGACCTCCCTGTGTCCTTCCTCCAGCTTATGTGGTGCTTGTGTCCCCTTGATGTCTGTTCCGAGGGCAATGGATGACAGAACGCATCTCAGCAGGCTTGCGCCCTGTTCCTGTAGAATAAAACCCATCTGCTAATTGGTGCAGACAGAGCTAGCACAGACCCCACACCCCATCACCTAGCATGTGGTCCGGAGCACAAAGTTCCTTGGACTTGTGTCGGTCTCTAGGGACACAGCAGCAAACAAAGCTGGTAAAGCCCTGCTCTCTGGAAGCATGTGTTCTGGGGGAGAGAAACTCCAAGACATGTACGTCAGGAGATGGGGAAGTGACATGGAGATAAATGAAACAGGAAACCATAAAGACGCCTCGTACTGGGGCCAATCCAGATGCTACAGGCTCACAGCCCCCACCCAGTGCTTCCCAAACTTCTCTGCTGGTTAGAACCCCTGAGTTGCAGGAGAAACTACAGATTCCTGTACCCCATTTTCCAGGCTCTCTGAGTCACATCCAGGGAGGAAGGTAGTGATCAGGGGTCTGGGAAATGAAAGACTTGGCCATGACAATCCAGGCTGCAGTGGAGGAAAAGCCAGTTCCAAAGTGCATTAACTATGTATTACTCCTGTGTGTGAGTGGGCCACACCTCATGGGGAGTATGGCGGGGGGGGGCACCACAACTCTGTGTGTTTGTTCTATGGCGGGGCCTTAGAGTGCCACCAGAGCCTTGACTGGCAGTCCCCAGGATCTCTGCAGACATGCACTCTCCTTCTTTCCCCTCTCTCACAGTCCCTTAAGAGTAGGTGAGAATTCCCAGCTGAATTATGCCTCCTTCCATGTAAACAATGAACCTTAAACTGAAGATTTTCATTTTGAAAATAATCCTAGCTGATCCCGTGGATGCACATGTGAGGGCATCTGCGCCCACCCAGCACCCAGCACACATTCACATTCTGAGCTCTGAAGCTCTGCCCCTCTTGCCCAGCAGGCCCACACAGAGAGCAGGACATAAATCAGGGGGCAGCCTGCCTGGCAGTCCTGGTCTCCTGCTGGTCTGCAGCACCCCTGGGAGGCCCCAGGAACCGCTCCTCCCTCCCATTCGAACCCTAGAGAGGACCTGGCTATTCAGGGAGCTCATGCTGCCAGGCCAGACAGCTTCCTGGGACTGCAGACCTGGGGGTGTGGCCCTGGGAACTAGGGTAACTTGGTAGACACAGGAGAGAAGGAAAGAGGAGCTAGAAGCCCCAGGATGCAGGGGCCAGAGCATTCTCCAGCTTCAGAGGGGCTGTTTGAGGCATCCCAGTCCCTACCATAGTTTGGGCCTCTGGAACAACCTGGACATTGGAAATTTTGTTGCGTGACCTTGTGCAATCGGATTTCTTTCTTTGTAAACCAAGTTGAAAAGCCATTAGACAGCCAGGCCAGAGATGCCTAGTTGGTTGAATGTGCACAGAAAGGCTGCTGGTTCAGTTCCCAGGCAGGGCACAGACCTGAGTTGCAGGTTGGGTTCCAGTCAGAGCACATATAGAAGGCCAGGGACCAATATCTCTCTCTTACAGGCATCTCTCTCTTTTTCCCTCTCAGCATGTCCTGGGTAAGGATTGTTTTTAAGCCATTGGGCAACCAGATGACTGTGTCAAGGGCTCTTCTCCCTCAGCAGGCCCTCAGCACAGAAGAGTCTGAGGCTAGCTACTCCACTTGGAAGAATGGCTGCATGTAATGTCTGTAAAATAGAGGGCAGAGGAAATAAAGGAAGACTGCTCTCAGCACACTGGGACTCAGCCACGCTATCCCAAACACCTTATCCATTAATGTGCCAGAGGTCATTTGTTTCTTTGTTCATTGAGAGGCACTGGAGTGTGTACGTGTGTGTGTGTGTGTGTGTGTGTGTGTGTGTGTGTGTGTATTTGTATGTGTGTGTGTCCTTAGATAGGGGCTGACAGGAGTTTTAGGGGCCAATAGCCTGAGCACCTACCCTGTCTGTGGCTACATTTCCTTTTCTGCAGCAGGATATTGACAGTCCCCAGCCTCTGTGATCTTAATTCCTCATCCACTCATTGGGGATAGCAGAGGGTGCCCTGGTCAGTTTAATGTGAGAATTACACGAGGATAGCCTGGCTGGCCTGGAAGGGCTCCCTAAATGGGTGTTCCTCTTCCATCCCAGACCTGGCCTCTATAGGAGAGAACCTAAGAGGCTGTGTCTGTCCTTCCCTCGCAGAAGTGGTCAAGCAGAGAGTCCTGTATTTCTTCAACCTGACTTCCATGCAGGATTCAGAAATGATCCTCGCGGCCACATTCCACTTCTACTCGGAGCCGTGGGGGCCCCGGGCTCATGAGGTACCCTGCAAGCAGCGGGCCAAGAATGCGTCCTGCCGCCTGCTGCCCCCAGGCCTGCCTGCCCGCCGCCACCTGCTCTTCCGCAGCCTCTCGCAGAACATGGCCACGCAGGGGGTGCTCCGGGGGGCCATTGCCCTGGTGCCCCCGCCACAGGGCCTGTGGCAGGCCAAGGACATCTCCCCCATAGTCAAGGCAGTCCGCCGGGATGGTGAATTGCTTCTCTCTGCCGAGCTGGATTCAGGGGAGAAGGACCCTGGAGTGCCCAGCCCCAGTGCCCATGCACCCTATATTCTCATCTATGCCAATGACCTGGCCATCTCGGAGCCCAACAGTGTGGCAGTGACACTGCAGAGATACGACCCCTTTCGTGCTGGAGACCCGGAGCCCGGCGCAGCCCCCAACAGCTCCACAGACCCCCGCGTCCGCCGGGCCACGCAGGCCACCAGGCCCTTCCATGACAATGAGCTGCCAGGGCTGGACGAGAAGCCAGCACAAGTGCCCCACGCCCAGCACGGCCACAAGCACTCATTGTGGCCCAGCCCCTTCCGGACACTGAAGCCCAGGCCAGGGCGCAAGGACCGCAGGAGGAAGGGCCCAGACGCGTTCCCGGCCTCCTCGCAGGTGCTGCACTTCGATGAAAAGACGATGCAGAAAGCCCGGAGGAAACAGTGGGACGAGCCAAGGGTCTGCTCCCGGAGGTACCTGAAGGTGGACTTTGCAGACATTGGCTGGAACGAATGGATCATCTCTCCTAAGTCCTTCGATGCTTACTACTGCGCGGGAGTATGTGAATTCCCCATGCCCAAGGTAGGCATCTGCCTAATTGTGTGACTCTCAGCTGTACCCATCTAGGGAGTCCCTCTGCCTTGTGCTACTTTCTGTCTCTAAAACAGGGATAAAAACACCTCCTATCTACTGGGGTCTGGGGAGACGGGTACAGCCCCCAGATGGATGTGTTTGTGCTGTGCTTTTGAAAATACTGACTTGGTTGAACTAAATTTTAAATTAGAACATCTCTGGCTTTCCAAAGGGGAGACTCCATCCTTAGGTCCATTCCCACAAGCAGCCATCTGCAGAGGATTCTGCCCCTTAGACAGGACAGTTCGTCAGAGCTCCCTCCTCACCGCAGCATCTGCTTTGGCACAGCTGGTTTCGGTGACCCCAGTGAGGACTCTGCCTTCCTTCCTCCCACACAGGGCAGAGACCCATAACACACCTTGCCCTCACTGTGCAGGAGTCTGCAGACACACACCATGGGCTGCCTTGTTCCCCACACTGGAAATATTTGTGCCTCACCTTCCCTCCACACTGTTAGGAGGGCTGTGGTTCTGTCAGCCTACCTGAGCCATGTGATGCCAATCTTCGGCTTGCAGCGCACACTCCCCTTCTGCTTAGCTCCTCTGCTGAGTTCCCGGTCATGCCTTCCCATCCAGGAAAGTAAGTCAGTGCATAAATCCAATTGGAACCTCCAGAAGTCAGCCAGCTAGGAAACCCCAGAGCCTGGCTCGAGGGCATTCCCCTGCTTAGGCATTAGGGGGCTTCTCCTCAAAGCCCTGCCTGCACCAGAGAAAGGGAGGGAGGTGCCCTGAGGATGGGTGTACAGGAAGGTTGAACAGAGTCAGGGCTCTCAGGCTCCAGCTGGCTGGCCCTGCACACACCCTGTCACCTGGCTGGCTGCCTTACCACCTTCCCTGACACCTGCCTGCATCTTGCAAATCAAAAGTCCCACCCTCCCGCTCTCTCCCTACTACCCACCAGGACGCTGTCTCTTCAGCAGAGTAACATAAAGCTCCGGTTCAGCTGAGTCCTGGTCAGAGGTGCTTTGGAGCAGTGTTCTGGGCTTGCTGCTGTGCCCAAGCCTCCTGGGTGTGTGAGGCTGCCTGGGGAGGAGTTGAGCCTGCAGTGAGCAAAGTTCATGCCTGGCTTTAAATTGTGAACGTAAACACATTTCAGCGCAAAGCTCTTCCCTTTCCAAAGCTGGAAGCATAAGCACCCCTGACACACCTACACTTCACTTTTGAGATTCCCCTCCCTTCCCTCTCCTGTCTGAGGGGTGATGCTCGGCTCAACTCAGCCCACTCTTTCTCAGGTAGAATTCGGTCCCAGCCACGTCTAGTCAAGCTTCTTAGTCACTTTAAGTTTCTTCACCATGAAATGTAATAGCCACCCCCTGAGCCTGATACGATGGCAAAATGGGGTGATGCAGGTGACGCAGCACTGACACTGCTGTCCGCATACCCAGGAAGTGTCAGTGTCCAGGCCACCAAGTGCACACATGTGTGGCTGCCTGTCAGCACCCAGAGCACCGTGGCGCAAGCATACGGGACTCTTGGGCCTAGAAAACGGGGCCGCTGTGGCCAGGCTGAACCCACTGTGCATCCCCCTCTGAAGGTGCCTGCCCAGTTCCAGGTGCTCCTCGGTTACGAGCAGGTGCCCCCAAACGGCCAGTGCCATGTCGGTGATGTGACCTCTCTGAGAGGTCAGAGGGTCAGGAAGGTCTGACACTCTTGCAAATCTCCCAAAGACTCCATCCGTGGCTGACTTCGGAGGAAAGGGGACCAGCCCTGGTATGGCACCTTTTCCTCTAGGGCAGTGGTCGGCAAACTCATTAGTCAACAGAGCCAAATACCAACAGCATAAAGATTGAAATTTCTTTTGAGAGCCCATTTTTTTAAACTTAAACTTCTTCTAATGCCATAATAGACTCGTCCAGGCCGTATTTTGTGGAGGAGCCACACTCACGGGGCCAAAAAGCCGCATGTGGCTCGCGAGCCACAGTTTGCCGACCACAGCTCTAGATCGATGTTTTTTCCAAGGGCTGAGTGAAGGACCTGCAGACTGCTCAGTGAGTAGGTGAGGGCAGAGCGCTGCGGTAACCATCCTCCTTTCCCACTGCAGATTGTCCGCCCGTCCAATCACGCCACCATCCAGAGCATCGTCAGGGCCGTGGGCATCATTCCAGGCATCCCGGAGCCCTGTTGTGTTCCCGACAAAATGAGCCCCCTTGGGGTCCTCTTCCTGGATGAGAACCGGAATGTGGTTCTGAAGGTGTACCCCAACATGTCTGTGGAGACCTGTGCCTGCCGGTAAGACTGGCTGCTCCAGGGACGGAACTTCCCCTCCCACCAGTGCCCTAAGGGGAGCAGCCTCCGAGCCCTGGAGTGAGAGCTTGACTGCAGGTGCAGCTGCAAAGGCAAGGCCCGCACAGGCAGCCTCATGTCCCAGGAGGATCTGTCTCCAGGGCATCGTTCTGGGGCTTTTATTGCCAGTGACTAAGCCCCTGAAGGAACCTGAGTCAGCCCAGTCTGAAGGCAGGCTGCTGCCTATCCCTGGCCCTGAGGCCTGCAAACCGAACCTGTCCACGCTGTTGGCTGCTGGGCTTTATCCTCTGGCCTTCAAAAGAGACTGCACACCTGGGGCCTCGCTCCTCTCAGTGGAAACAGCCTCATTAAACAGTCTCTGTGGCCACATATTAAACTGGAAAAAGGGCCCCAGCAATAATAAAAACGGATGTTTCTTTCCCCAGATTCCACTGCAAAAGCTTTTACAATCTGCACATGTAATCAATTTTTATTTCTTTTTCTTAATATATATTTTATTTTAAACAAAAAGGAGAGTTGTGAACCATTCTGCACGGGTGATCGTGCTGGTTAAGTGTGCATTGTTTAAACATGAGTATTGAAGTAACACTCAGCAATATCTTGGAATACTAAAAAATAATCAAGATTTTTATATTTTTATAAATTATACTTTCTCTACTGTAGAGTGTGTGTGTGTGTTATGCGTTTTATGGAAAGCTAATAAATTAAAGGTACAGTGGTATCTTGAAAACTGAATGCTACCCATTCCAAAAATACTGATAGATCCTACCTGAGAGCACTCCAGCTTTATGGCTGCTGGGATCACCTTCGTTAGGGGCAGCTGAGACCCTGTAGGCCATCTCTGCCCCAAACTTGGGAACCAGCTGCTCCTGTGCCCTCGAGTCCTCCCCACCCTCTGGTCCAGGCAGCAGCAGCCAGGCGGCCCAGCAGCTTCATGGAGCTTCTACGCACTCTGCCTCAAAGGGACACTGAACTGTTGGGAGGGTCTGAGACATCACGAGGAACCTCTGTGGTGGCCTGGACCTGGCACTGGGGGGAGACTGAGGCGCACGGTCTGGAGTGGCTCCTGCTGTGCCAGCGCTCCTGAGCCTAGAGGGCTGCTCCCTGGCGTGGGGCAGAACTACCACTTATGTCCTCATCAGCAAGCCATCCCAAGAGCAGCCTCCCTGATGGCTCCCTTTTCTCTAAGTTTGCGTGGTTTACAATGCTGCTTTCAACCAGCGAGGAGGCAGATCGCCCAGAGTTTCAGCAGGAAAACCTAGTGTCTGACAGTTGTCTGGCTGGGCCCTAAGCAGATGGCAAGCCCCAGTCTTATTAGGAGGACATGGAGAAGCAGGGAGCAGGCTTCCAGTGGGGGGCTTAGAGGAAAGACACCCACTGCGTCTGTCTTAGGCCAGGTCCCTGAGATCGGGGTTCCTTCACAGGATGCATGAGGAATTCCCCCAGGAGAAACAGGTAAGGAATGGCTAAAGCAGCACTGGGAGACTGGGAGCCAAGCACCCCAGCCTCGCCTGGGTCTTGTGGGGAGTTGTGGAGCTGAACTACACCTGAGGTTTGGTCAGGCCTTGACCAGGGAGCTGAGTGCTCAGACCCCATTTCCAAGTGCCTCAGGAGGGGTGACAGGGAAGAACAGAAACTTCCAGCTCTGGGACCCTTGTTCAGGCAGCCTTGGAAGAAGGCTGCAGTGCAGCCCCTAGACGTAATGCGACCAACAAGAAATGGTGTCCAAAGCAGGGAGGCAGAAGTCTAAGGCCCTGGGCAGAGCTCCCAGCGCTGCTCACACCTCTGAGATGCTCCAATGGCCCTGTGATGCATGTGCACACAGCTGCCTGGTACATGGCCCTGCCTCTGGGCAGAGACCAGGGAGAATGAAGGAGTGCATCCCATTCTTGCAGGCATGTTTGGGGACTGAACCATGTGCTATGAACTGCTGGGGCGACTCACATGGTTGGCTAGCTTAGCACTTGGTGTGCCACGTCTAAGCCTTTTGGAATAAAGGTTAATAGGAAAGTAAGTACAAAGCATCAGGCCTGATAAGGCTCCCCATGCCTTCTTTCACAGTGTCAGATTCCTTATTTTCTCTTCTCCCTTCAATTTTCTCTCATCAGATTGCTCCTTTTCCATTTCATGGTGGAAATGGGGTGACCTATACTAGTTCTTTCTGTCATTTGCAGTTTCTAGGAGATCTTCTGAGTCACCCTGAATGCCTAGAGCTCCTCTGCTTCATTTCTGGATTCAGGGGTGTGGGGAGCAGACTGGGAGGCAGTCTGGGTGCTGCCATGGGCAGGGGACTGGTGGGACTCGGTGGTGATGACTTGGGAATGTGGTGGGAGGAGCTGTGCCCTATGAACAGAAAGGGAAACTTCTTGGCACCTTGCAGCCACTTCCCAATCTGTACCTCGGAAGCACAGGCTCAGGCTGGGTGAGGGTGCCCATGGGCCTTCACAAGACAGGGGCAGTGTCAGCTTCGACACCAAGGCTGCTTTATCCAAGGCCACGTGCTGGCCCTGCCCATGCCGCCTGGCCAGTGGCCGCACTGCCAGCCTGTTTGGTTGTCCCATGGCATTGAATGACCTCACAGTAAAGCAAGGGTTAAAAGGAAACATGGTATGAAACAACTTTTTTTTTCCTTAAAACCAAAGTGTCAACATCACACAAGAGGCTCTGGACAGAGCCCAGTGCATGGGGCTCTGTGGTTGTGGGTCTGAGGGTAGGAGTGAGTGATTGCCACCGGGCTCTGCTCCTGAAGCGACATCCTCTGGAAGGGTGAGTCCATGTGACAAATACAACTGTGCAACTGAGAGCCGGCAATGTAAGGCTGGGAGAAAAGTGGAAGACTGATCTAACCATTTTCCTGAACAAGTGGGGAAATCGCGTCCAGATACCACTAGGTGCCTTGCCTGAGGTGTCTCAATAGGCGCCTCTGTATGTCTAATCCACTCACAACATGCCATCAGCGCTGTCACCTGTCACAGTGCTTCTCAGCCAGGATGGAGGTAGAGTGATGCTGGGGCAGAGAGGAAAAGAGAGGGGGAGGAGGAGTAGTGGGAGGAGTCAGCAGAAATCTAGGTAGGGTGGGAGGGCCTGAGGGGCTCACAGGGAGAGGATGTAGGCAGAACTATGCGGGGAGAGGTGGAGAGGGAAGTTGGCAGAGGTCTGAGGTGGTGTGGGAGGGCCTGAGGGGCTCACGGAAAGAGAAATGGAGGGGGTCCCACCATGATGGAAGATCTGGACTCATTGGTGGCAGAAAAGCATTGCAGATCCCACTTGAGCAAATGCGTGTGGTGGCACCCATGCCACGGAGAGCTGGAGAAGTAGGGGGACAGGAAGGGCAGAACCAGCACTGACTATGAATTGTGCACATAAACACAACATTTCAGCGCAAGGCTCTTCCCTTACCAAAGCTGAAAGCATAAGCCTCCCTGACACACCCACACTTCACTTCTAAGATTTCCCTCCCTTCTCTCTCCTGCTTGAGGGGTGATGTTCGCCCCAGCTCAGCCCACTCGCCTTCTCAGGTGGAGTTCGGTCCCAGCTGCATCTCTCCCAGCAGCCCCGGGTGGGTGAGCAGAGGAATGGGCTGGTCATCATTTGCCGAAACCGGGTTGGCTGCCAAAACCAATTTGGCTCAGTGGATAGAGCGTCAGCCTGCGGACTGAAAGGTCCTGGGTTCGATTCCCATCAAGGGCTCGATGTTTCTAACTCTCTGTCCCTCTCCCTTCCTCTCTGTGAAAATCAATAAAATATATACTTTTTTTTAAAAATAGCTTTCTTGACAGTGACTTTGCAATGTTTACCAGTATACTTTCATGTACATATTCCACTGTTGATGAGCTGCCAAGAAAATAATATCAAATATAGACTATAACAATGTGCTTTGCAACATTATCTTAATAGATAACCCACTTGCCCTTAGTTGGAGATGTTAAATACATTCGGATATAACCCAACGGTTGGATATTGTTAAGTCATTAAAAGTGTAGTATATGAATAATGTTTCATGGCAAGGGGAGATGTTTATATAATCCTTTAGTGGCTCCTTCTGGTTACCAGATTTAAGCCTGTCTGAAGAGTCATCCCAATGTGACTCTCATTCCTTGCTGCCAGCGACATCACCCCTGCCTAAGCCAATCAAGGCATTGCCTTGCCCTGGCCACAGGGATTGGCTGGGGTGTGGGCTGATAACCCAATGAGGAACAAGGAGACACCTGAGACTAACTGAGACTTCCTGGAAGAGAAGCTTTTCCTCCTCCCCCACTGTGTAGACCCATTGAGCCTCCTTTCCAAGGCACACAGGGAGCATGAAGACCCTGGTGAAAGTCTGAGAGTGGAGAGAACATCCCTGGAGCTTCACCTGTGCCTGGGCCAGGTTCCTAAAGCCAAGCTTTCACCAGACTTGTCAGCTGTCATTGGTTAGCCACTATCATTTTCTTAAACCTGTTAGCACTCTCTTTTTTTGCAACCTGCAACAAAAGAAATTATATGGCACACTTCCACTTTTTAAAATAATGTCAAAATACTAGTACACACAACATAAAAGTCACCATTTAAGTGTGTGGTTCAGTAGCATTAGTACATGCTTGTTGTTATGTAACCATCACCACTATCTGTCTCTAGAATTAGAATTCTATATCCATCTACACTAATGAAAGAGAAAGATGCAAACTGACCATACCTTTGTGATACCCACCAGCCAATCAGGAATGAATATGCAAATTAACCCAACAAAGATGGTGGGCTGATTTGCATACACAGGCAAGGAGTGAAGACTGAAGATTGAGGACTGAAGATTGAAGACTGAAGGTTCTGCTGTGGTCGAAGCCAATATTGAAGACTGAAGGCTTGGCTCCACTGAGGCCCAGGTCCCAGCTGCTGGAGAAAAACTGGTGCTGGCAACCAGGGAAGGAAGGCCTATTGCATGAATCTTCATGCAACAGGCCTCTAGTTAATCAATAACGCCCCATTCTTCCTTCCCCTGAGCCTCTGGCAACCACAATTGTATGCATTAGACTATTCTAGAATCTCATATAAGTACACTATTTGTCCTTTTGTGACTAGCTTATTTCATTCAGCATTTCTTGAAGGTTCATCCATGTTGTGGGATATGTCAGAACTTCTTTGTTAATGCTGAATTATGTTTCATTGCACATGTATAGTGCACAAAGGAGGACATCACAGATACCTGAGCGGGCATTTGGGCCAGCCAAGCATCCCAGCACAGAAAGTTGTGAGATGTCGACCTATTGCCAACCACAAAGCCAGGTTTCATGGAGAAGCAACAGCAGGCAGCACCTGCTGGAACCCTTTTTTCCCCCTTTTCCCTACCCAGTAACTGCCCTCAGCCTTCCAGTTTTAAGAAGCTGAGCTGACACCATCTCACCTCTGCCTCTTTGGTGAGTAAACCTAAATGCACTTAGACAATTTAGAAAGGAGATGCCCTGAAAGAGGATAAACTAGACTTCTGATAGCAGGGACCAGAAGGCTTCACACTTTCATTTGAAAACAAAGTAGGAGATGTGGACATATTGATACTCTGTATTTGGGGGGCAGGTAATTCCAGAAATTTAAAGGCAAGCTGCCCCGCACCATACTGGGCACCACACACCACAGTTCACAGGACCAATGACTCTGAGCCTTGTTTCTGGAGCCTCCATGGTGGGTGTGGTGACTCCACATGTAAGCAAGTCCCCATCCTCTACCTGAGATCCCTACTCCCAAAACCATCAGCAAACCTGCAGTTTCTTCTAACCCCTTTCATGGCAAAACCTGATTCAAATGGGTATGTTTCTATTGCTTCACTGCAGAAACATCAATGCACTTGACTGCAGGTGACTATTCCCCAACACCACTGGGGATAGCAAGGTATGGATGCCCTACCACATCCCCCAACCGGAGCTCTCTGAATCAGAAGACTCTTCAGGCCCAAGTGCTTCAGATAGGAGACTGGAACTGTATGTTTCTCAAAACCTTAGCGGTGAGCAGGACTGCACAATGAGATTGTAGTCCACTTCCTTCTTCATAGTGTTTTCATTCCCCACATTATCTGCATTGTGTACTGCTGATATAATCAGAAAAAAAATCTCTAAGTGTTTCAAAAACCATCAGGCCCATTGAGCTTCTCCAAGCACATTCGGGCCACCCCATGCAATCCCTGGCTCCTCCTGCAGTGGAAGAGATTTCTGGGCTGCTGCAGGGACAGAAGCGCAGCGTGGGGCTGTGGGAGCTGTGGGGGCTGTGGGAGCTGTGGGGGCTGTGGGAACTGTAGGGAATGAGGGGTCCTGCCGTCTCCTCCAGCCCACCATACTCTCTGGCCTGCTTCCCCTTCCTCAGTGCAGGAGTTAGTTCTTGCCTTGAGCTGGCTCAGTACCCAGGAGGCTTCCTGCCCTTTTCTAAGCAGCAGTCCTGAAGTGAACCCTTTCCCTCCACCCTCCCCTGGCAGGACCTCAAAGAATAGGGACAGCAAACCCTACCCAGGCTTGCCTACTCAGGCTCCTGGTGTTGCCCCGTACTGGACCTCTGACTTCAACCTGCCACAGCCCCTCCTCTATCTCGGGAGGCTGCTCAGCTCCTGCCACCCTCCCAGGAGCACCCTACCATTGTGGAAACACCATGTGCCAATGCTCCTTGGAGTAGATCCCTGAGGATTTTTAATGAGGCTCATTCTTTGTGTTGTTCAAATCTACACCTGATGAAAATGGACAGAGTTTAAGTGTGGGCATGATGCTCTTCCAATAGTGCAGACCCTGGGGCCTGGCAGAAGGCTGAGGTCTGTGGCTGCTCAACTTCCTCAGACAGGGCCCATCCCTGCCATGCACCAGCTCAGAGCTCCACTCTCCTGTGTGTCTCCCAAGCCACATGGTTCAGTTCTCCTGGCTGAGGAATGTGGTCCAGGCACCACCCTCTGACATGAGCAAACACCTACACACAAGACCAGTGACAGAGCTTTTTGGGATCCCTGTGGCCAGCCTTGGGGAACAGGCTGAAAGGCACAGGGCTTTCTCCTCAGCTACAAGCAAAGTCAGACCTGGGAGAAGCGACAGGCAGAAAGCAGCCCTGTCACGGACCAGAGTGTGCAGGGACAGTGTGGGCTCCAGTATGTGTGCATCCACATCCGGAGACTCTCCTCTTAACCAGATGCTGAGAAGAACATGGAGCAACTTGCTCTGGGTCCTGCTGTAGGAATGAGGGAGGAGCTGGGTCAGAATCCTAGTCTCACCTGATGCCATCTCCTTGCCTCACCAAACCATGTGCCACTCCTCATGTGGTCTCTAATGCCCAAGAACCAGAGTGACAGATGAGCCCCAAGGCATAAAGTGTGTGAGCCACATCTGCAGGTCCTGCCTCCACAGGGAGCAGGCCTCCCATCCTACCAGGGAACAGCCAGCTGGGGGTAAGTGGGGGATGTGCTGTCTGGAGGACTTCTTGGTCATGTTGTTTCCTGCATCCCTTGTTCCTGTGGCCCAGGAGATAGAGCCCATGTCGCCCTGCCTTGAAATTCCCCTGAACAGTACTGGCAAAGAAACAAGAAAGATCCTAATTAGGGGCAATAACCCCAGAGAAATTCGAGTTCTTTGCAGCTGACCGTGCTCTTCCCACAGCTCTGTGTGCTTGTCAGATGTTTACAGAGCCTTCATTAACTTAGTGCTGCTCAGATAAGAGGTGGAAGCCAGCAACAGGGCCAGATAAGAAGCGGAGGACTCAGGGCAGTGGGGAGCCTGGGAACTGGCCGGGGCGCTGGGTGCAGAGTGGTCTCAGGATGATGCAGGCCTGCTCTTCCTGGGCTTCTGCCCACACCCATTAACACGAGGTGGTCAGTGGCTGTCTCCTGTCCAGGGGACCCCTGTGCTATCCCAAGATGTGTCTCGGGGTGCTGTGGGTGGCCTTGCCAGTGCTCTCCCTGCTGGCCTGCTCTGGGCAGGGGAAGCCTTTGGAGACCCCGGCCCGGGCGTCATCCAGGGGAGATGCCCGACTGCCAGTGGCCACGGGAGGCAAGCAGGCGGGTGGCGCCTTCGACCTGAGACTGTTCCTGGAGAACATGAAGATGGATTTCCTGCGCAGCCTCAACCTGAGTGGGGCCCCGGCTCAGGATAGAACCCGAGCAGAGCCACCACAGTACATGATCGACCTGTACCACAGATACACTGCCGATAAGTCGTCCACCCCCGCATCCAATATCGTGCGCAGCTTCAGCATGGAAGGTAGAGTCTGCCCCCCAGGGCATTGCGGGTTGGGGTCAGGGGACATAGTGTCCACAGCTGCATTGCCTGCTATGGTGACCACTGGCCACAGGAGGCTCTTTAAATTTCCATTTAAATTCATTAGAATGAAATCAAATGGGTAACTTAGTTTTTAGCTTTACTGGTTTCCATTCAAATGCTTGGCAGTGGAATGTGGCTAATGGCTTCCCAGCAGGACCCAGCAGCTGGCTCTCAGGGTGTGACTGGGCAGCTCTGACCTGGGAGAGCCCCCTGGGCCTGGGCCTGGGCTCCTAGGCTCCATGGATGTGGCTGCGCCATCTCCCCCTCTCTCCCTTCCTTTCCCCCTTCCTGTCCCCCTTCCTACCGAGAAACAGTCTGCACATTGGGCCTCCGACTACGGGTATATTTTTAAACTTTGAGAGAACATCTCTCTCATGAAAAGGTATAGGAAATTCATATAAATGCCTTTGAGAGGACTACTTAATTATTTTCTAAATATATAAGAATGGCCCTAATTTAGGAGGACTGGAAGATGACAAACATTGACTCAGGGCTTATGTCACTAATTCACACAGTGAAGGTGAAATGACTGAGCAAGGGGGGAAGGGTGGCAGGTGCTGCGGGAACCTGTCCCACTCTATTTGTCAGCAGCTACATTGGGACCCAGGCCCCCCTGCATGACTGCGGGTCTCCTGCTGTGGCATTCTCCCTGGGAACAGCCCTCGTGGCACAGGCCTCTCTTCTCCGCCCTGGGCTGGAGCCCCGGAGGCTCCTACAGGCTTGCTCATGCCACAGCTGCCAGGCCTGTTCAAGAACGCTGTGCTCATAATGCATGTCCAGCAGTGTCTGATTTCCTGATTGCCCAAAAGCAAAATCTAGATTTTATGTGAACTTGCTTGATTTTTAAAACACTGGCTTTATTCTGTTACTACAATCTGCCAGCATCTCACCAGGTCCCCAGGGTCTGTCTGTGTCCTCTGTTTTAGGGTTTCTTTTGCTAGACCTAGCCATTGAGTCCCATAGTCTGGGAGTCTAGTGCTTAGAATCATCTTAGGGGCACCTCGCCCCACCCTCAGCATATCTGTGCCCTGGAAACAAGCACTCAGACCGGCCAGAGCTCTGCAATTGGCCAGCACTCCTGTAGAGTCCACACATGCTGCCCTTCACAGACTTCACAGACAGGGAGGGAGGGCATTTGCTTTGAGACATCTGTCTGCAGCCCACAACCATTATCAAGGAGCACATGAAGCCTCTAGGACATTGCTCACAGACCCTCATTACTCAATATGCCAAAGCACCTCAGGACTTCTGCTGGGACTCAAACAGCTGTGAGGGGACCACAGAGAATTGTGCAAAAGGCCAAGTGCTTGCAGGGCAGTGCATGCACCCGTGGGGCAGAGGGCCTGGGGAGGACACAGAAATATTGATTGGGCTTCTAGTATGAGACAGGACAGTGTTGACCAAGTTATATGCACCATCGCACCATCGTTTAAAATCATACACTCAAGATCAGCTCTCAGAAGAGGACAGTTTCATTGCTGTTGTATTTGGCTTTCTTTTTTTTAAGTGAGGATCTTTGCAGAATGTGAGCACTTGAATGTTAAACACCCTAAATCCACTCCCACTTCTGTAAAAGTGAAATAACAATAGATCCTCATGAATAGTCATGAAATATATGTGCCAAATCCCCACTACAATGTGGGGCACCTGGTAGAACTTGGGCCTGTTCACTCCATTGCCAGCATCTCCTGCATCTGCTTTTCTTTGCACCATTCTAAGTGTACCTTTCAAGTACCTCTTCTACATTGAGGGCTTAAGTGAAACCAAATAGAGATTTGACAGTGTCATACCAGGTGTCCTTTTATCCAAGCCATGAGTCTCAACTTGGTGTCATGAGCCAGACCCTCCCAGCAGATGTCCATCATTGTGTATTTGTATTTCAGATGCTGTCTCTGTATCTGCCACAGAAGACTTCCCCTTCCAGAAACACATCTTGCTTTTCAACATCTCCATCCCTAGACATGAACAGATCACCAGGGCAGAACTCCAGCTCTACAGCTCCTGCCAAGGCCATGAGACCCTCTCTCATGAGCTGAAGGGAAACATAGCCATTTATGATGTTCTGGGTGGAGCAGACACAGGGGACGCTTCCGCGGGATCCAAGGCCTTCCTGCTGTCCCAAGACATCCAGGGCGAGGGATGGGCGACCTTTGAGATCTCCAGGGCTGTAAAGCGGTGGGTCAAGGCCAACTCCACCAAAAGCAAAAACAAATTGGAAGTGACTGTGCAGAGTCACAGAAAAGGCTGCCACAAGCTGGATATCAGTGTCCCCCCAGACTCCAGGAACCTGCCCTTCTTCGTTGTCTTCTCCAATGACCGCAGCAATGGGACCAAGGAGACCCGACTGGAGCTCAGGGAGATGATCGGCCACGAGCAGGAGGGTGTACTGAAGAAGTCGTCCACCCACAGCCCAGAGGCGGGTGGGAACAATGGCAAGGAAGACATGGAAAGCCACATGGCCACGGGGTCATCTTTAGCCAGACGGAGGAGGAGCGCTGGGGCCAACAACCACTGTCAGAAGACCTCGCTGCGAGTGAACTTCGAGGACATCGGCTGGGACAGCTGGATCATTGCGCCCAAGGAGTATGATGCCTTCGAGTGTAAAGGAGGCTGCTTCTTCCCCCTGGCCGATGATGTGACCCCGACAAAACATGCCATCGTGCAAACCTTGGTGCATCTCAAGTTCCCCATGAAGGTGGGCAAGGCCTGCTGTGTGCCCACCAAACTGAGCCCCATCTCTATCCTCTACAAGGATGACATGGGGGTCCCCACCCTCAAGTACCATTATGAAGGGATGAGTGTGGCAGAGTGTGGATGCAGGTAGTGCCGCCTGCGGGTGGGGGATGCCAGGTTGGAGGAATGTAAGGAGAGGTCCTGCAACAGGGGCGAGGTTAATTTGCATGCCAGCCTGGAGAAGGAAAGGGAACTGTCACATCCTCGAGGTATAGCCTGCTCTCCCTCTCAAGGCCACCCCATGCATTCTATTGGGTGTAACGGAGGTGGGGGCGATGGCAGGGGAGGTAAGGCCTGGAGAGAACAGGGCCACCCAGAGGGTTGTTGGGGTGGAAAGTGAGATGACAAAAGGGGAACAAGAAAAAAAAAATCCAGAGTCAGCAGACATCTATACAGGTTGGTAATGTATAAAGATTTATAGAAATTAAAGGCATGAAAGAGACTGAGGTTTATTCCAATAACCTCAGTGAGTGTGAGGGAAAGAAATGGATCATGTGCTTATACCAGTCATTGCACATCCCATAACCCAGTGAGAGAGGTGTTATGGCCTTTAATTTATATACCCAGAACCCCAGACTCAGACAGGTCAAGTGGCACCCATCAGTCATCTGACTCCACCTCACAGGTTTCCATAGCGTGATCTATTGTCCATGTCTAGGACCTTCCCAAGTGCTTATCACAGTGTGGCAGCTCATCTTGTAACTAAAGATCAGTTAGATGCTGAGAGGAGGGGAGCACTTGGCTGAGACTGGCCAGTATTTGCCAGTGGGACTGGTTTGCTGGTTACATTCAGGACATGTTCTGGCTGCTCAGTGCCTGTATTGATGCAGTGGCCAGTGCTTTTTAACATCACCCTAGAGTCACTGGGAAGATGCCCCTAAACCAGCTGCAGGGGAGAGAGCAGGGCAGTGCACTCGTCTATAGTGTGCACGGTGCCATAGCTACAGGGCCACTGGCATGGTGCTTGTATGGCCAACAATTCACATGGGACACTCACTGCCCATGCATTCAGGCAGTGTGATGGTTTGGGAGGGCAGACACAGTTGTCCAGATGGCCAGGGCCTATGGCTTGCAACGCTGCAGTCCTTTGCTCGGCATAACCAGCTCCCCAGCACAGGCTGTGCTACAGCCTGGCCTCCGGAGTCATGATCTAGGCTAGGATCTGACTGTGGACTGGGCGAGCCCTCACTGACCCGAGGGGGTGAGGAAGAGTCTGGAAGTGGTGAAGATTTCACTCCATGGCTTTTCTGACCACTGGCCAAGGCCAAGTCCAGCAGAGGCCTAGAGAGACCTGGGCCATGCCCACTGGTGGAAGCTCCTGGTATGTTACAAAAAATAAAAATAAAAAAAGGCTTGTGCTGAATGTTTACATGGAGCCAATGAACAGCTTTAATATAAAATTGCAATGAAACATCATTGTTTGATTACTAGAGTTTTAGAAAACACGAATTCCTGGTACAATGGTGTGCTCAGACTAAAGATGGGTGGTGGGTGTCCTGTCCCAATGGCGTGTTGCCATGTCTGCATCAGAGTTTTACTTGGAAATAAAGTCAAAGATCTACTCTGTGGCCTTTTGTAGATGTGAGACCTGGGGCCTGTGGTCTCTCAGCCACACTCTGCCCACTCCTCTCTACAGGTCCTTCTTTCAGTGGTTGGGCAAAGGGGAGGGGTGGAGAAGCACTGCTGTGGGGGCAGAGACACAGTGGACAGTAGCCCTGCGCCCTGCAAGGACTGGACAAGTCTGTGTAAGGGCATGTGTGTGGCTATGCGGGCGTGGGCATGAGCATGAATGCAGATATTTGTAAGTGACCAAGGATAATTAGCCTCTGTGCCATCCTCACCCTCTGCATGTGTCAGGGGAGAGAAGCCTCACTTTTGGTAAGACAGACATCTGGCCCTGTGTCACCTTCACAGGGTGTGCTGGGCCACACAGTTCCAGCATCCGCTCCATTATGTCCCTGCTCAGCTGCCCAGCACCAGCAAATGCCCTCCAGAATCACCCTGTTCTTGCCCTTCAGGTGACCGTCCGAACTGCCCACTCCCTCTCCACACCCCAAGTCCACCTGCTGGGACCCTGCTCTAGTGTCTCCCCTTGGTCCCTTTCCTGAGCCTTTGGGGCTGATCTTCCTGGCTCTGAGGAACATCAGTGCCTTTGTCATAGTTGTCACTGGCCTGGAATGGAGACCTGACAGCCTGTTTGTCTTGAACCTCCTGTGGCAGCAAGTCCCCCCGGACAAGGCCCGCGAGCCTCTAGTATCTGTCGAACCTGGGACAAGGCCCGCGAGCCTCTAGTATCTGTCGAACCTGAAAGGTCGATATGGCCTGTGGCTCAGGGCAGACTGGGGTGAGCGACTGTGCAGGGACAGGACAGAGGACATTCAAGGAGCAGCCCCAGAAATATGCTCTGGCCGCATCTTCACCAGTTTCCAGTCACAGTTCACCCAGCCAGAGATGGAAAAGCAACAGCACCACCCTGTGGACCCTGAATGTATCACCTGCCTTCTGCCTGAGGGCCACCTTCACTATTGCAGGGTGGTTTCCTAACCCTGTTCCTGTTTTCCACTTGAGAGTAGTGGCACTGCCATCATCACACATAGCAAAGTGATGGCTTGGCAAGACTGAGGACTATCCTAAGCCCTCGTATGACCTACTGTCCCGACCGGAGCAGGGGAGAGAGAAGCTCAGGGATGGTGAGCAGAAGCCACAGGCCACACAGAGAGACAGCAGGTGGGAGCAGAGTGGAAGCACTGTGAGGACAGCCAAAGAGAAAGGCCGGGGTACCCCCAGACCAGGCTGGCTCCTACAACAGACATTTATACCCTAACCTTTATAAGCAAAAGACCTCTGGCTTTAATTGGGGTAATTCTGAAGGACCTTTCCTGCTCCAGAGCTCTAGGAATTGGCCAAGACCCTTGATGCAACTGCATTATCCTCAGCCTCTTGGGGTCCCCAGCACTGAGGCCAGGAATACACCAGCATGAGGCTAGATAAGTATCCTTTGCTTCTGCCCTTACCTTGTCCAATCTGTGCAGACACCACCATGTCCCTTACCCACTGTCAGCAACATGAGGCTGACGGGGTGGGCAGGTGAGGAAGACAGACTTCAAAGGTAGCTTGAACTTGCAGTCCCCATGTGCCGTCAGCCTGCAGGCACTGCCTGCTATCCCCAGGATCTGGCAAGTGGGGCCTGGCACTAGGAAACAAAGGCCACCACTGCCCAGGCCAAACAACTAGCACAGAAGGGAGAGGAGACCAGGCTCTAGAGAGCATGAAGCCACAGACATTGTGTGAATCCCTGATAACATCAAGGTGCAACCTTTCTGTGTCTTCGGATCTGGACAGTGAGTGGTTGCCCTCTGTGTTTTCCCACGATCCCATCATCACACTCACTGCGGTGGCCAAGAGGGCCCCACCTCCAGGGCATCCATGTCAGTGCCTAAACTGTTCTTCCTTTGCCTGGACAATGCTTCTGCAGGGCCGTGCTTGACCAGCTTCTCCCTCTGGCTCTCTGACCATCATCTGGTTTGCCAGGGATTGTTCTGGTTTATGCCTGCTGTCGCTGTGTAATTAGTATTAAGGCCCTTGTTGGACAGCATGTTACATACATGATATCCATCATCATAGATAGCTCAGAGGCTGACAGCAGAGATTAGCTGGGAACAGCAGGGTGGTGGGAAGGGCATGTGGTATGGAGTCACCTATTGGCTCATAGTTACATCAAGGCAATAGGCTCATTGAACATTGATGTCCTCCCACATCATTCCAAAATATGGCACACAGATGCTTCCTGCTACCCAGGGAAAGTTCACTTGGGCCCTCACATTTTCTGAGTAATGCTCAGGAAAGTATCAGAGCCACTCTATTATCTTCTATTGCCGTTTTTGGCTTTGAGTCTTCATTTCTATATCCCCACTTTGCTTCCCCTCTCCATTTTCTCTCCCTATACCTGGTTTGGAAGTGAGGGTCTTCCCATGCATACACACCAGAGCTCTTCCGTATGCTTGGAATCCAAATCTGAAACTTAGCCACATTCTTGAGGCTCGCAGAGACATGCTGCACTTCCTTACTCTTCCTGGGACCTCACAGACAAGATTCTGATGCCTGTTAATTATTGGGGTTCAGATATATACAGATATTTTTGATGGACCTGGAGAAAGTGGACAAAAACATGCAGTAAGAACAATTAAGTCTTGGGGGAAAACGTCACAAATGAGGATGGAGCCTGGCAGGCAAGCCCTGCTAGGTAGCAGAGTTTGGTGATTCGAGACACAGAGTTAGGCCACACCAGACAAGACAGACCAGGGAAAAAAAGACAATAGTAAGCCAGGCGGGAAAGAACCATTGAGAGGGAAAGTTGGTAGAATTATAGCAGGATTTTCCAGAAGAGGGCTAGGCACTAGAAAAAGAATGTCTTTGCTTAGTGGAGAGGAAGGGAGGGAGAAAAGGAGGGAGGGAGGAGAGAGAAAAAGGCAGAAGGAAGTCCCTTGGACATAAGATGCTCAAGGGACATTAGGGTAAGTCTTCATGAACTTGGATTGGCAAAGGATTCTTAGGTATAAAACCAAAGTAAGACCAACAAAACAAAATTAGGTTGAGTGGACATCATGAAAATTAAAAGCCTTGTGTTCAAAGGCACCATCAACAAAGTGAAAAGACAACCCACAGAATGGGAGGGATATTTGCAAATCATGTATTTGATCAGGGGTTATATCTAGAATATATAAAGAACTCTTACAGCTCAATAATGAAATGACAAATGACTCAAGTTAAAAATGGGTAAAGAATCAGAATGGATTTTGGTTAAGAGAACATACGTAAATGGTCCATAAGCACCTAAAAGATGCTTGATATCTTTAATCATTAAGAAACTGCAAATGAAAACCACTTTACACACTAAAATGACTAGACTCAACCATGTAAATGATAATGAGTGCTGGCAAGGATGTGCAAAAAATGAAACCCTCAGAGACTGCTGGCAAGAAGGTAAAAAGGCTCAGCCACTTTGGAAAAACAGTTTGGCTATTGCTCAAAAAGTTAAACATAGAGTTACCATATGATGCAACCAGTCCACTCCTAGACATATTTCCAAGAGAAATTAAAATGTATGTCCATACAAAAACTGCACACCAATGTTTATGGCAACATAATACACAATAGCCAAAAGGGGGGAACAATCCAAATGTCCATCAAGTGTTGAATGGATTAACAAAATGTAGTCTATATGCATAATGGAATATTATTTGGACATAAAAAAGGAAGTACTGGCATATGCTACAACATGGATAAATCTTGAGAATATTATGCTGAATAAAAGAAGCAGTTACAACAAACCACATGTTGTATGATTCCACGCATGTGAAGGTCCAGAACAGGGACAATAAGTAGAGTAATTTCTTGGGATGAGAAAGCATAGGTCAGGGATTGCAATGGGGGGAACAGCTGAAGAGTGCCAGGTTTCTTTTTGGGGTGCTGAAAATGTTGTGATGGCTGTTCATTTCTGTGAACGTACTAAAACATTGAATTGTGTGCTTTAAGTGAGTGAAATGTATGCATGTGAATTGTATCTTAATAAAGGTGTTTTTAAAACATTAAACAAGACTATGTTCAAAAAAGTGATAGAACATGGTGCAAATGGGATGATTATTTTTCAAATCCATTCTGTCTTCCAAAGCCTTCTATCTCTATTCACTGTGCCTTTTTCTTTATGTGACTTTAAGCATCTCCTCCATTCCCTCCCGATTAAATTGCCCTCAGAACCTTGAGCCAGCCTGTCCTTGAAGCCAGGCCCAACAAGAACCATATTCCCCCACAGACCAAGGCTTCTCAGCAGCCTGGCTGAGGACAGGCAACCCATGTGGCCCTCGTACAGGAATCTACACTCAGCCAGAGCTTCCAGGGATGCTTGATGGAGGTGGACATGTGGGAGCTAGGACTCTGTGTCATTAGAAACTGCCTTGTCCTGACCCAGGCAGCATCCCCACCTCTCAGGATCAATTCCACAGCAAGCACCTTGGACAAGAGACATAAAGAAGGCCTTCCAATGTCTTCCTCTTGGCCCAGGCCATTCTCTTCTGTACTCCCTACCCCTCTTCCTTGGCCCAGAGCCAGTCCTTATGTTGAGGCGGCATTCTGATGAGTGGTTTCAGCCTCACTTCCTGGCCTGAACCATCCCAAGGCTCCAAGCCCTCTAGTGTCTGCTCCCAGGTTCCCCAAGTGGCTCCTGCTCATAGATTTCCAAGACAGTGATTTACTAACCACCCCCATCTACCCTTAGACCCCATCCAACTCATTCCATGTTAATCGCTGGTTTCCCAGGAAGCAGGAAGTAGTGGCTTCATCCCAGCATACAGCACACTATATGTTATCAGAGACACAGCATTGCTGGGGTTAATAAAGCCATAGGGATACCAAGCCCTGCTCATGCTGCCCCATTCACCACTACAAGTCATGCCTGGAGCTATAACACAGACCCAAGAACTAAAGTCCAGGTAAGCAGGTGCAGAATCCCTAGAGAGCAGTGATGTCTTCCCTTCTTTCAGCTGGTCATGCTTCCAAGTTCTGTGGTCTTGGGAGAGTTCTGTCAACTAACTCAGCCTTACCTTCTTCACCCACAAAACAGAAGGACCAGTAGTTTAGAAGCAACCACCTCGATGAGGAGTGTGAGTGAGGCCTCTGACTGAAGGCATCATCCAGGAACAAGCATTGCACAAGGCCCTGGATCTGGGGTGGCAGGAAACTGACTTGACTTTGGTTATTATTCTTACTGTGTTGCCTTCCTGGTAAAAATGATTTCTTAGCCATGAATTTCCTCGAGATTCTCATTTATTTGCGAAAATCCAGAACTTCCTTAGGACTTGCGTCCTGTGCTTCACTTGCATCTCTAGACACAAATTAATCTCATCTGTTGTCTCTATGCTTGAATTTCTGCTCCACTGCATGGAAAATGTTCGCTGCAGAGAAAGGACAGGACCACCATGTCTGCAAAGAGGTTTCCATCCTGCAGAGAAAGCAGGTGGGCCTTGTTCCCCGGGTGATTGGCCTTATCATTATTCTGCCTCTGACACATTTCAGAACTGATCCAAGTTAAAAGGCCTGGACACCACAGGGCTCATTTATTGCCTGGCACACTGCACCCCCTGGGAGCTGCACCTGCAGATACTATAGTTCTTTTATGCCTTTATATCAGGCTTTGGGGCTATGAACACTTTCTAATATGAGCAATTGATGCTGGATGATCTACATTCTAGGACTTCAGTTATTGTTTTCCTTTAATGGTACAAAGCTGCTAATATGCCTGGTTGAGAATTTGGAATAAAAAATAAAAAACCAGCCCTCGCCGAGACCGGTTTGGCTCAGTGGATAGAGCGTCGGCCTGCGGACTGAAAGGTCCCAGGTTTGATTCCGATCGGGGGCATGTACCTTGGTTGCGGGCACATCTCCAGTGTGGGGCGTGCGGGAGGCGGCTGATCCGATGTCTCTCTCTCATCGATGTTTCTGACTTTCTATCCCTCTCCCTTCCTCTCTGTAAAAAATCAATAAAATATATTTTTTTAAAAACACAGCCTTCCTTCCTTGCCTAGAGCAATACTTCTCCACTCCTCAGATAATTGAAATAATATTCATTCTACATAAACTTTTCCATGAAATAAAAAAATGAAGGAATATGTAGAAGATAAAAATAAATGAGTTTAGCATTGCCTTGATACCATAGCCAAAGAAAGAAGACTGAAAAATCCTTAGCCCAGTGCTTATCAATTGAATCCAACAACATATCAAAAGTATAATACATCATGACCAAGTGAGATCTACCACACAAATGCAAGGCTGATTAAAAAGTAGGAAACCAATCAGTGTAATCAACCATATTAACAAACTAGAGGAGAAACATATATGATCATCTCAATGGATGCATTTGACAATAATATTCATTACAAAAACAACTATGAATAGACAATACTTTTCTTAAACTGAAAAAAGAGCATCTATGGAAAAACAAGCAATCTATAGCTGACATCATACTTAAATACTTTCTTCCCCTAAATTCAAAACCCAGGCACTGGAGTTCCTAATAGTGCAACAAGGCAAGAATAAGAAGTGCAGTCTATAGATGGGAAACAGAGAAATGCAATATGAATCCACCCTTAGAAAATTCTTAGGAACAAAAAAAGACCACGGATAGCTACAGCAATTCTGAGAAAAAAGAATAAAGTAGGTGGGATCTCAATACCAGACTTCAAGCTATACTACAAAGCAACTGTTCTCAAAAAAGCCTGGTACTGGCACAAGAACAGACATATAGATCAATGGGATAGAATAGAGAACCCAGATATCCACCCAAACCACTATGCTCAATTAATATTTGACAAAGGAGGCATGAACATTCAATGGAACCAAGATAGCCTCTTCAATAAATGGTGTTGGGAAAATTGGACAGATACATGCAAAAAATTGAAACTGGACCACCAACTTACACCAAATACAAAAATAAACTCAAAATGGATACAGGACTTAAACATTAGAAGGGAAACCATAAAAATACTAGAGGAATCCACAGGCAGCACAATCTCAGATATATGCCAAAGAACTTCTTCACTGATACTGCTCCAAAGGCAATGGAAGCTAAAGAAAAAATAAACAAATGGGACTACATCAAAATAAAAAGCTTTTGCACAGCAAAAGAAACCATCAACAAAACAACAAGAAAGATCAATGCATGGGAGAACATATTTGCAAATGCTATCTCCAAAATCTACAACCAACTTATACAACTTAATAAAAGGAAGATGAAGGATCCAATAAAAAAATGGGCAACGGACCTAAATAGAACCTTTTCAAAAGACAACAGAAGGAAGGCCAAGAGACACATGAAAACATGTTCAAAGTCATTAATCATCCAAGAGATGCAAATCAAAACGACAATGCGATACCATCTTACACCTGCCAGAATGGCAACCATCAACAAATCAACAAACGACAAGTGTTGGCGAAGATGCGGAGAAAAAGGAACCCTTGTGCACTGTTGGTGGGAATGCAGACTGGTGCAGCCACTGTGGAGAACAGTATGGAGTTTCCTCAAAAAACTAAAAATGGATCTCCCATTTGACCCTGTAATACCACTCTTAGGAATTTATCCTAAGAAATTACAAACACCAATCAGAAAGGATTTATGCACCCCTATGTTCATAGCAGCACAATTTACAATAGCCACAATTTGGAAACAGCCTAGGTGCCCGTCAGCAGATGAGTGGATCAGAAAACTGTGGTACATCTACACAATGGAATTCTATGCAGCCATTAAAAAGAATGAATTCTTACCATTTGCAGCAACCTGGTTGGAACTGGAGAGCCTTATGCTTAGTGAAATAAGCCAGTCAATGAAGGAGAAGCATCACATGATCGCACTCATTGGGGGATAATAAAGAACATTATAAACTGATGAACAAGAGGATAGATACAGAGACAGTAAAGCTTCGAACAGACTGTGAAATTACAGCAGGAAGATTAAAGTTAGGTGAGGTAGATAAGAGATCAATCAAAGGACTTGTATCTATGCATATAATCATAACCAATGAACATAGACACTGGGGGGTTGGGGTATGCCTGGGAGGGAGGGGGGCAATGGGGAGATATGTATAAAAAATTAATAAAAAAAATTCTTAGGAATCCCCAAAAACATGTAGGATGAGTAAATAAACTTAACTCCATTTCAGGATATAAGATTAATACAAAATAAATAATTGGAAATGAAAAAATTTTTTAAATATATTTTACTGATTCCCTACAGAGAGGAAGGGAGAGGGATAGAAAGTCAGAAACATCGATGAGAGAGACATCGATCAGCCGCCTCCTCCAAGCCCCCTACTGGACTTGTGCCCTCAAGCAAGGTACATGCCCCTGACCAGAATCGAACCTGGGACCGCAGGCCAACGCTCTATCCACTGCGCCAAACTGGTCTTGGCTGGAAATGAAAATTTAAACTATCATTTACAATAGCACCCAAAAATGCAAGAAATACTTAGTTATACATTTAACAAAATATTTACAAGACATATAGACTGAAACCATACAACACTGATAAATCAAAGAAGACCTAAATAATAAAGAGATGTATCAAATTTATGAATTGGAAGACAAATTATGAATTGTCTTCCAAACTGATCTTTAGATTCAACACAATCTTGATCAGTTGATTCTAAAATCCTTTATCTGAATCTCAAATTTATATAGATAATCAAAGGAACTAGAAAACTCAAAATCATTTTGATGAAAAATAAAAAAGTTGGAAGATTCACACTACATGATTTCAAGATGTACTAGAAACTGTAATGACCAAAGCAGTATGGTATTGGTCAAAAGACAAACAAATAGTTGAATGTAACAGAACAGAGAGTACAGAAATAGACCCACACATATGTGGTTAATCACTTTTTGACCAAATGCCAAGGCAATTCAGTAGAAATATTTTCAATAATTAGTGCTGGACCAACTGGATAGTCACATGAAAAAAAAATAATCCTTTAACCCCTATTGCACACCATACACAAAAGTTATCTCAAAATGGATTATATATGTGAAACCTAAAACTATGGGTCAGGGGTGGGAAACCTTTTTTTTTTTTCCAAGGGCTATTTGGATATTTATAACATCATTCTCGGACCATACAAGATTATCAACTTAAAAATTAGCAGCTATATTTGGTCAAGCATTTAATTAAATCACCACAAGGCCTTGGTAGTGCCAGAACAAATGATTTCTTGAGCCTTGTACGACCCAAGGGCTGGAAGTGCCCCACCCCTGCTAGTGAGCTTCTAGAAAAAAACATTAAAGATAAGCTTTGTAGCCTTGAGATAGGCAAAGGTTTATTAGATATGGGACAAAAATATAAATTATAAAAGAAAAATTGATAAATTGGAATTTATCAAAATAAAAACTTGACATTCAAAATTCATTATTAAGACCATAAAAAGACATGCCACAAAAAATAGTGCATATTAGTATATATGCAATACATGTATTAGGCAAAAGACTCATATCCATAGCATAAAAATAACTACCACTTTTATCAATAATAAGAGAAAAACTCCCCTCTCCTCCCAACCCCAGCAAATGAACAAAATAATTAAACAGACATTTTACCATAGAATATATACAAATGGCTAATAAATATAGGGTGACCTTCAAAATGTATATAGACACTTGGAATAATTATAAAGACAATGTTTATTAAAATATATTTCATTTTCACAATTGAGCTATCATCTGTTAAATAAACATTTTTGGGACACCATGTATATAAAAAGACTAGAGGCCCAGTGTCTAAAAATTCATGAACTGGAGCGGGGGAGTTCCTCAGCCAGACCTAACCCCTCTCACAGTCCAGGAGCCCTCAGGGGGTGGAAGCAATCCAGCAATCAGGGGAAGGCGATGCCCAATCACACTTCAGCTGCTGCCACTGTCAGCAGTGCAAGCCTTGATTGACCCTGCTTACCTGAGCCTCAGGCAGCCCTGGGATGTTGGGCAGCTGCCATCTGAGGCTTGCCTGTGCCTCAGGCTGCACTGGGTAGCTCGGGGAATGGGGGAGACTGGGGGACTCCAGAGGCAGGCACACAGAGTGGTTGGGCCCAAAGCAGGCCTGGCCACTCCATGTGCCTGCTACCCCAGCGGGCTGAGGAAACTGGGCACTGCCATCTTTTGGCTGTGGGCACTGCCATCTTGGAGGGCATGACAGTCAATTAGCATATTCCCTCCTTATTGGCTGTGGGCACCACCATCTTTGTGACAGTGTGAAGGTCAATTAGCATATTTCCTCTTTGTTAGATAGGATGCTCAACACCATAAGTCATCAAGGAAATACAAATTAAAATCACAGTGAAAAGCCACTATATGCCTATTTGAATCGCTAAAATAAAAAGTCTGACTATACCAATTATTGATATTGATGTGGGAAAGTTGAAAGACTCACATATGACTGGTAGAAATTAAATTTTAGAAACCAGTTAGGTAGTCTCTTAAGACATTAGGCATGCAGTCCTGTCTTACAAAATAAAAGCCTATGTCCACACAAAGACTGATACACTTTCACAGCAGCTTATTGTAATAGTTATTCACATGTAAGTCTATTAAAACATGAGTGGATAACCAATTGTGGTATATCTAGAGAATGAACTACTACTCTGCAAATAAATTAATTAATTGATTAATTAATGGTACACTTGACAACATCAGTGAATCTCAAAACCCTTGAAGTAAAAGAAGTGAATGAAAGAAGACAGACAAAAATTAGTGCATATTGTATAATTCCATTTATATAAAATTCTAGAAAATACAAACTAATCTATAGTGTTTGGAGATGGAGATGCAAAGGTACATGAGGAAAATTTGGGGATGAGGACAATGTATGTTATCATGATTGTGGTGATAGTTTAATGGGTGTATAACATATGTCAAAACACCAAATTTTACACCTCAAAATGGGCAACTTATTATACATCAAGTTGTAAGAACAACAGGGAAAGTATACATTTATTATGTAATTTACAAGTTACTGAAAAATATAATAAATAAAACAAGTGTTCCCTTTGATTCAGCAATCTAGGTTTGGAAATTTATTCTACAAAAACAGAAGTGCCAATGTATTTGAGAACATCTATTACCATGGTGTTATAGAATCAAAAACAGAAACAACGAGCCCTGGCTAGAATGGCTTGATTGGTTGTAGCATCGTCCTGTACACCAAAAAGTGGCAGGTTCAATTCCAGGTCATGGCATATATACACCTAAGTTTCAGATCAGGGCACATATGGGAAGCAATGAATCATTGTTTCTCTCTCCCCCATTGATCTTTCTCTTTCTCCCTTTCTCTCTCTTCTTGTCTATAAAATTAATGAAGACAATCCTTGGGTGAGGGTTGAAAGAAAAAAAATGCAGAAACAACTTAAAGTATCTTTCATCAGGGGATGGATCAGTATCTTATCAAGGACTATTGGACAGCCATTTAAAAAATACACTGTATGTATATACTTCAACTTGGAAGGATGTTTCTGCTATATGTCTAAATGAAAAAAAATGTAAATTACCATTCAGACTGTTATGAAATGACATGAGAGAGATGGACAGATAGATAGATATTCATAGATGGATGGACAGGTAGATTTTCTACATATATGCTTCCATGTATGAACACATTAATCTGTTGCTATTTGCTAGGTTAGAAAGTCTTTGGGGAAAATTTGACATGTTTATGAATTATTTAACTTGTAAAAACTATGTTTTATTTTTATTCTTTAAAAATTAAAAAGCAAGATTCAACTTGCTTTGAAATGCACCCAAAAATAGGTGGGCTTGAGGATTAGAGAAGGAGCCCAAGAGACAAAAGTACGATAAAGAAAGAGTAATAAACCATCAGTGGGAGAATCTAGATAGACAGCACATGGATATTTTCTGTACCACTTGACAATTTCCACAATGACCTTCTAGGGAAAAACTAACATGAAGTGAATAGATGATGGTGATAGACAGATAGGTAGGTAGATAGATAGATAGATAGATAGATAGATAGATAGATAGATGATAGACAGACAGATATAGATGTGAGTTGGTGGATAAATAATCAAACAGATAAGGCCTTTGACCACTGCAAAAGTGAATTCATGATGTAACAGATGACTTACTTCTTCCTGGGTTGCCCATAGTCAGGCATACTTTTTTTGACCATCCCCAGAGCACACCTTCTGAGCCATTTAATCTTATGCCGAGGTAAGTGTGGGATGCACTCTGGAGTGAACCCCAAGTCTGGGCATTTCCCAAGTGTACAGACTCTCCACATATACATAGGTTTGTGGAAGGTTTGGGGCCTCAGAAGTACCTGGTACCCCAGGGTCTTAAGGGCAACTCCTGCCTCTTGGGGCATCTCTCTCCAACTTCATAGAGGAGCTCTGGTCACAGGCTGCCACGCACCAACTCCTACTGAGTTCTCAGATTCTCCAGCCTACCTGCGAATGCTGTTGCAACAGTACTGTGAGGCTCTCCTTGAGGAAGCCAAGACACAGAGCAGTCATGTCACCTAATCTAGGTCTCTAGTCCAGAGACCATAGGGTTTTGGAGGCATTCCTAAGTTCACACTCTTGACACTTCTGCCATGTGGCTGTCTGTGCATGGGAAAAGAGGTCGAGACTTCCAACTTCATCCCAATTCCAAAGTCAACACCCAGGATCACACAGGAAGTCCCTATACCCCCTGGGTCATGCCAGGTAGGGCTTAATGGGAAGATGCATAGCATCTCCTGCTTTCATTCTGAGACCTGCACCCGACATGCTCTCAGCACCAGACACCTCTCGCTCCTGGAGAGTATTGAGAACTCTAGGCATGGAATTTCCTCCCATTGAGCTCAGGCCACACCCCAGGAGGGCAGGTTGCCTCCTCCTGCAGGCTCTCTCTAATTCAGTCACCCCAGGGACTCACAACAAACTCCAGTTTCTCCTCCTTGAGGCCCTGGGCTATTCACCTAAATCCAGGTGCAGCAACAGCTCCAGGCATCCCATGTTGAGCCAGCATGTTAATGAGTCCAGGAGAAGCACTTTCTCCAGAAAGAAACTTCTTCCAGTTCTTCGCCCCCACCCTTCCTGGTCCGGAGGCTATACCTGGGCTCAGGCAATATGAAAATGTGTCCCCAGAAGACCAGAATGCATGCTCAGAGCTGGGATTCTCCGAGTGGAGGGGGAGCGGGAAGACCAGTCTTCCTAGTGGGGACTAAGGAGGCCTTGCTATTATTATAAATCAGGCTCACTTCATTTGCTACAAATGATGGAGTGGTGTGACCATATGTCACTTGGGCATTAAACCAATCCTAATGAGCTAAAAATATGTTTCTTTTAGTTAATTGACCTCTTTGGCCTTCAAAAACAACTTGGTAAACATCCTCAAATAATCACTTCCAGAGAGTAGATTATGGCTGTCAAGTGTGCTGAGAAAGCCCAACCCCTCCCCAAGGCTGCCTCCCCTGGCTGCCTGCTGGGCAAACATGTGTGTCTGACTGCTGTCTGCACAACCCAAGTGTGTGCTGGAGATAACAGGCCAAGTGAAAGGTGGTGAACCAGGCCGATATTCCAGCTCTGCCTGGCTGTGTGCCCATGCTTTCAGTAGTGGTTGTCTCTCAGCCATCGCTGTCTCATCTGTTAAGTGAGGGAAATACCCACCCCTATAGGGATGCAGAGAAAAAGCAGGGGTTCTAGGTCCTAGGCAGGACCCACGTCACTTTCATGTGAAGGAGCGGAAATTGGGAAACTGTGAGCCCAGCAGTGGATCACATGGGACTGGCTCATGAGCTCTGTATAGGTAGGGAGAGTAGTCTGGTTACCTGTGGGCCCTCAGACCACAGGGAGCCAAATCCTACTCAGGTGAGCAATGGGCTGTGCCCGGGTTCTCAGCCAACAGGAGAATGGATGCTCCTTAGGCCTCAAAGCTAACTTCGTCTGACCTGGAATCCCTGATTCTGTGATGTTGGAAAACAGGTCCCCTTCTCAATCACCAAGCCCCACACTGAGGTCCAGACATGCCATTCCTATCATTTGGAAGCTGTCAAGAGGACCATTCTGGTTCCCTGATGGCATGAGTAGGGCCTAGGAATAAACTTCAAGCTCTGAAGTTGATGGGGGCCTTGGGCTCGGTATTTGCACTGTGTAAGCCAATGACCCCCAGGCTTTCTCTCCACCCCACTTCCCCCACCTACTAAATTGTTTCTTTAGCTAAAAATCAGGGATAATATCTAACAGTGAGAACATGTTAATAGCTAGGTGCTTCCTTCTTACTTGATACTGTGAAGAGCTTTATGCCTATTTTCTCCTTTACTAGTAATAACACAGTAAGTGAGACCTAAGACCACATAGAAGAGTGGCAGAACCAGATCTCCAGTGAATTCTATCTAGTTCCAGAAGCAATGGGAAATGCTATTTACTTTCAAGTTAATGACTCTATTTCCAAGAAGACTTTCAGCCTATACAGCATGGAGCCTGCAGGTGGCAGGAACTCAGAATAAATGGTCACTATTCACATGATTATGCACAGAAGTGACACAGCAAGATGAGATTCAGCATACCTTCTAGGTCAAACCAGCCTGTGCCAGCCCGGGGCTGAGGAGCTTGTCTTAGCTGGTATTAAAGGCTAACTAGAGGTGGAAGCAGAGCCTCAGCTCCACATTCAGCCTCAGACCTTCTGTCTGCCCGCTGAGAAGGCAGCCAAACAGCAGCAAGAGTGAAGGCAGCACTGTGCAGGAGCCAGCCCCCTTCTGGGTCCCCATGAGAAGGGAGTGGGCCCTGCTCTTGTCCACTCTTCTCTGTGGCCTGGCTGGTCCCACACATCTCTTCCTGCCATATCTGATGCTGGACATGGCAAGGTCTCATTAGGGAACTACTGCTTTGCAGAGAACCTGATGGGATGCAGAAAGCCATCAGCGGGCCAGTTCATGACTGACTCTGACGTCAGGCCCCAGAGTCGTGAAAGCCTGGCACCTCAGACTCTCAGATACTGGCCCACATCCTGACGGTGGGCAGGAGTGCAGAGCTCCTTGAATCACCCCTGCCTGGTCACCTCTTATGAGCCCATGGCAAGTCCCATCACTCATCAACCTCACACAAGAGGAATTGCCTGCCCAGTACAAAAGAACACCCGCCATGATGTTCTGGAGGGCAACATGGGCTCCTGCGAGGGGACAACATCCCAAGCCAGGAGGTAGTGAGCAAGCTGGCCAGTGTCTGGAAGGAACTCAGGGTCCCTGCGCCAAGGGCCACATTTCTGGCATCCCCTATACCATCTCCTATTGACACCTAGGAAACTCAGCCCTGAACTTGGACACCATCTATGCTCGTCTCTCCAACAGAACCATCAAGATTGATCCTGCCCCAGGTCCTGGAGGGAGGTACAGTGCCCACCAGGAGGTGGTGGTCCTCACCAGCGGTCACACTACTGAAGCACATCCTCAGAGGTGCAGGGCTGTCATGGTGAGCAAGTGAATCCGGAGTCCTGGGCCTTCTGATGCTGAGGCTAGACCAGCCCCACTTCTTTCTCACAGTGCCCAGGGCCCTGTGGAAAGGCAGTGGATGCTGTCCTGTGTGGAGATGTCCCCTGAGCAGACCCTAGAGGAGACCCTGGCCATCCTGTGCAGGGCCCTGTGGGAACTAGTGCTGGGGGATTGCGTGCCTGCTCTGCATGCCTGGCCAACATTGATGTTTCCACTGTGGCTCCCAGGAAGTTCTGGCTGCTCAGAGCAGGTCTGCAGATTGTGTCCCAGGACCCAGGCTCCCGGTGCGGGCCGTCAGGCCCCAGGAACCTCCGTGGGGCCTGAACCTGGGGCCGCAGTGCCCCAGTAGTGCAGGAGGAGAAGTTTCCCTGCGCCCCTGGTGGACTCCAGGTTCCAAAGGTCCATGCTGCTGGTCCATGTGGGTTACCTGCTTTGGATGCTTTGCCAAGGCCTCTGTACTGGGGCACTGGGCGGGTGTAGGGGGCCTCTGTAAGCTGTGGAGCCCCTAACGGTGGACCTGTGCAGGAGCCCCTCGTGTCAGGGCCATTCTCCGTGGAGCCCCTGCTGCTGTCCTTCCTCCAGGGCCCAGACTCCGGAGCGTGTGCCTCTTCACCACCTAGGACCGCAGCACCAATGTCACATGGGAGCACTTTAGCCTCAGGGGGGTTGAGGGGTAGAAGGTAGCTGGGCCAGCACTGCAGCTCCTGGGCTTACCACCCCATAGCCGGCCCCCAAGGAACTGGCCTTCCTCCTGTAGTAGCCAGGCTGGGCCACACTGGTGGGCAAGATCACCACTGGCATCCCGCTGCACAGAGCACATACCCCTTCTGCAGACTTCGAGGGTAGCCTGGCGCTCACAGTATCCCTGCTTACCCTCATCAGCAACTGCAGCGAATGCTGGCTGGGTGGCAGTGAGGCACCATATGCCATGGGGTTGGCCAAGAAGGCCCTGGACAGGGCCCAGGAGGTGCTGGTGTTCTACCGAGGTCTGGAGCCTTGGCAGAGGGCACGCATGTCTGCTGGAGGCTCCATGTGTACAGCCTGAGGATGTTGAGCAGATAGGAGACCTGCTATGAGCCAAGCTGGTGTGGGCGGGGAGGGAGGGAGGGAGGGAGGGTCTACCGCATAGCCATGGACCTGGAATCATTGGCTTTCCAGCTCTAGGCTGACCTGCAAGAGGTGTCTGCCTGGGGACCACCATGCTCTGGTGCTGCACTGAGGAGGCACCCCCTCTCCTGGCAAGTCTTCCCCCAGGAACCCTCCTACTTTATCCAGGCCTGTTTAAGAGGAAGGTGCTGCCCGC
Organism: Lasiurus cinereus; assembly: GCA_011751065.1. Classification (NCBI taxonomy): domain Eukaryota; kingdom Metazoa; phylum Chordata; class Mammalia; order Chiroptera; family Vespertilionidae; genus Lasiurus; species Lasiurus cinereus. The sequence goes on from JAAGEH010000021.1 coordinate 9,021,628, forward strand.
CAACTGGGCTACTTGGGCTTTGATGCCATGGCTGAGCTGGAGATCATGAAGGCATCGGGCCGCAACTGGCACAGCTGGTGTGACAGAGGCTGATGGACAGGACCGGCCATGTGGACATTGATCTGTGCTGCAACCCTGGCAGCTACTCCACGGTGGTGCTCCTGCTCTGCTCCTACTTTTGTGAGGCAGAGCCCTGCCAGCATCTCTACTCTGTCTTTGATAGGACCATCTCAAGGGTCACAGAGATGTGACCCTGCCCCAGGTGACTGGTCAGCACTACGGCCCCCACAAGGACCTGTACATCCTGATGAGCCACACCAGCAGGTCAGCAGCCAAGGCTTTTGCTCACTCCATGCAGACCTGTGGTGGTCCACCCTCATCAGGATCCCATGGCTGAAGGGGCACTCTCTGTGGGCATCTACCAAGTGGACTGAAGTCCCTTATATGCCTCCATGCCCATGCATATGGCTCTGAGCTCCAGCACTGGCAAGTCCTGACACCTGGCAGGAGTAGAGTCCAATGTCACCCTGCCTGTGAGCCAGGCCCTCTCCATGCCCAGGACATAGCTGGCCTGAGCGCTGAGGTGCCCCCAGTGCTGCAGACTGCTGGGAAGCCGGTCGCCACCAATAACTATGCCTCCCCTGACGTGGGTGACCTATCTGCACAGCCCTTACTCGAGGGTGACCTCTGAAGGGGCGCTGGCTGAGATACTGTGAGCTAATCTGCAGGTGCTGCTGGGGACCCACACCTGAAGACAGCCCAGATTCCTAAGGATTGTGCCCATGCAGGTGAGAGGCATAGGAGCTGGGCTGAGCAAAGTCTCGGCAGGGTGTTGACTGACGGCACACCCAGGCTTTGTGCGAGGTGCAAGGTGACAGCTTCCAGACTTGTTTTCACCTTTGAGCTTTTAAAGTCATATCTTGCTCTCTCTCCCTCTGCATGCCATCAACTCCCATGCTCAGGGTGTACAGCCTGAGGATGTTGAGCAGATAGGGGACCTGCTATGAGCCAAGCTGGTGGAGGCAGGGAGGGAGGGAGGGGAAAAGGGAGGGAGGGTCTCAGAGCACCTCTGTGGAGCATTGGTGCCCATAGGAATTCAGTTGGGAAACCCCTGTTTTAGCAGGCACTACACTCTTGTCTGGGTGGAAGACAGGTTTTTGTGGGGTTTCTCATTGTTGTTGCTGGGAAGAGTCGTAAGTTTGTGAAACACTGAGCAGGGAATCAGTGCTGAGGAGTTTGCTGCTGGGTGGATTCAGGGAGTTCTCCTCCCCAGTGGCCAAGGGGAGCAAGTACTTCCATCAGCTACGAGCTCCATTAAACATAGCACTTACAACAGCTCTCCACATCTTTCATCATCCATGATGCTACTGCATAGAGGGAAGCAGTTGTCTTGGGTTCCTTTAAAATAGGCCGTGACAGCAAAATCTCAGACATACACAGAAGAAACTTCTTCACTGAAACTGCTTCTAGGACAATGGAAGCTGAAGAGAAAAAAAAATGGTACTACATTAAAATAAAAAGCTTTTGCACAGCAAAAGAAACCATCAACAAAACAACAAGAAAGCCCACTGTATGGGAGAACATATTTGCAAATGTTATCACTGATAAAGGTTTAATCTCCAACATCCACAGGCAACTTAAACAACTTAATAAAAGGAAGATAAAGGATCCAATGAAAAAATGGGGAATGAACCTAAATAGAAACTTTTCAAAAGAAGACAGAAGGAAGGCCATGAAAACATGAGCAAAGTCACAAATTATCAAAGAGATACAAATAAAAAAAAACAATGTGATACCATCTCACACCTGTCAGAATGGCAATCATTAACAAATCAACAAACAACAAGTGTTGGCAAAGATGCGGAGAAAAAGGAACCCTCCTTCATTGCAGACTAGTGCAGCCACTGTGGTGAACAGTATGCAGTTCCCTCAAAAAACTAAAAATGGAACTCCCATTTGACCCAGTAATCCCACTCCTACGAATATACCCTAAGAAACTAGAAACACCAACCAGAAAGGATATATGCATCCTTATGTTCATAGCAGTACCATTTACAATAGCTAAGATTTGGAAACAGCCTAGGTGTCCATCAGCAGATGATTAGATTCAGAAAACTTTGGTACATCTACACAATGGAATACTATGCTGCCATAAAAAAGAAGGAATTCTTACCATTTGCAGCAACCTGGATGGAACTGGAGAGCATTATGCTAAGTGAAATAAAGCCAGTCAATGAAAGAAAAATACCACATGATATCACTCATTTATGGATAATAAAGAACATTAGTAACTGATGAACAAAAAGATAGATACAGAGGCAGTAAAGCATCAAACAGATTGTTAAATTACAGTGGAAAGGTTAGTGAGAGGTGGGATAGATAAGAGATCAACCAAAGGACTTGTATGCATGCATATAAGCATAACCAATGGACGCAAGACACTGGGGGTTTAGGAGATGTATGGGAGTGGGGGGGAGTACAAATGTAATACATTAATAAAAAATGGAAAAAATATAAAAACAAAAAATAAAATAAAATAAAAGAGGGCCTGAGACAACGGCATGGGTGTAGGCGATGTGTGTGGGGGGTGTTCACTGAAGCAGGAGTGAAGGGGCAGGGAGAAGGAGGCATGGTGAGAAGCTAGGTGCTTACAGGTTCCAACAGGACACTAACAACTGTGAGAAATGCCTCCTGCAGCCACCTCTCAGCAGCTCCTGTCCTCCATTGGCTGAGGCCCATGCATCCTGCGCCAGATGTGGGGGCCTCTACAGGTAGTGAAGTCCCTGATTATGGACCTGCACCGGAATCCCACAGGGGGCAGGGGCGTCCTCCATGGTGCCCCTGCTGCTGTTCTTCCTCCAGGGCCCCAGACACTGGGCTCTGTGCCTCTTCATCACCTATCACTACCACCCTCATGAGGGAAAACTTCAGCTTCTCAGGGCTGCTGGACCTCTCAAACTCTGAGGAAGCTTAGAGAAGTTTCTGAAGTGGAGAGCAGGAAAATAGGCCTGTGCCAGAGGCACGGGCCTGTCAGCTGGGATCCAGTTTGCAGCTGAAATCAAAGTGGGGCTGAGGATGCCAACAGCAACTACTACAGAATTGTCCATATTTCAGAAACAGAAGTTGAGGTCTGGAAGGTGCAGAGATGAATGGTCCCCAAGAGCTGTTAGTAAGGACAGGACAGAGCATGACCTACAGGCCCTGGGTCCCAGTCAACAGTGGTGGCCTTGATGACTCTTTGCCCTCAGTCCAGCTCACAGAGCCAGCAGCCTTTGAGCAGCCTTGTAGAGAAAGGGGGAGGCCCGGGCATCCTGGAAAAGTGGAGAAATACAATGTGGGTTCAAGTAAAAGTAATAGTTAGTGGAATATAAGGTCCATTTCCTCAGTGACATCAAAAAGTGTCTGGCAAGAGATCAGGGAAAACAGAGTGGAGACAATGTGTAAGCCTTTCAGCTCCAGAGCATGGGATTGGCATCCTGAGCATTCTTGGTAAGGAGGCTGCCAGTCACCTGTGGTTTCAACCAGGGCTACCATCCATATAAGCTCCTGGCACCTCAGGAAGGTTGCTTCCTTTTATACCCTTAATATTTCTCTTGCTATAAAGGAAATCTCTGGTGTCCACTTGTCTAAGCTTTAAACTCTGCTCCTCTCCTGACCCTGAGCTGGATCTCTCTATCTCAGATCCCTTCCCCCAAGTCTTTAAAGACCTGATCAATTTTCCTTCCACACTAACGTGCTTGAGGACAACATTGGCTACTTGAGGTCTGACATGTTTGGAGATTGTGAACTGCTCACCCAGGTCTCAGAGCTGCTGGTGGAGCATGTCTGGAAAAAGATTGTACACATGGACGCCTTGATTATTGACATGAGGTCAATGGGCTGGGGGTCAGAGGTTCCTGGTCAGGTTCCTGTTGCTAGAAGGTAGTCAGAGTTATGGGCCCAGTAGAGAAGAAAAAGAACCCTGATAGTTGAAAAGGATTGGGTCACCTGGTTCTCAGGGCTCTGGCCAGGTAGCCTAGGGCTCTGGTTTAATTGACTGGGTGAGATCTCAGTACTGGTAGATTTTAAAAACTCCTCTGATGACCCCAATGTGCTTTTCAGACTGAGAGTTACTGAGCTAATTTGCTGATCCCCAAACGTACCTGGTCACAGGATTCCTTGGAGAGGGAGAGGAAAGGGAGACATGAAGAACACTGGTTCCAGTGCTCCACCCCAGCCCCACTGAGTCCAACACTCCATGGGCCAGGCCCAGTCATCTATACATTTCGAGTCTCAGAAGCTAGGTCTTTACCTATGGTTGTGGTTCACCCTGGTCATGAGAATCATGAAGCTGAGTCACAGATTAGCCATCATTGCTGCAAAAAGAATACTTTGCCTCACAAAATGATTGTTGGGGGGACGCTTCCAATCAGCCACCTCGCTTCTGCCTCTGTGAAGGTGTGCCGGAGAGAGGGGGGTTTCCTCAGAAAACAGGGGAAGTGGAAGAATCCGCTCTGGCAATGGCCAGGAGAGGCTCCCCCTAACTCCCAGGTCCACCAGCAGCTTGCCCAGGTACCCTCTGTGGCCAGAGGAGGGGCAGGCTACCAGACAGAAGCTATTGGAATTGGCAGGGATGGTGTCCAGCTCTGTCCCATGGTACTTCATTGTCACTAGGTGGCTCTGGATCCTGAAAGCTGATTCTCCTCTTGGGGAGACAAACTGTCTCCCAGGCTCCAGTGTGTGTGCCCAGAACTTGAGTTGGGGGATCCTGTGTGTACCTCTGATCTCTTCATTCTCCAAATGCTCTATTAAACATCTGAATGACCTTCATTTTAAGATCCTGCCTACTAAATAGTGCTACCCACATTTTTTAAATAAAAGGAAGCCCCGCCTATTGGGGTGCTCTGCTTAAAGACCCTTCTAATCTGAGGTTTGGAGTTTCAGGTGCTGAGATCATGGGCCCTGAACCCAGGCAGGCCATCCTAGACCATCAACCATCCCTGAGCTCTTTGTTGCCCAGATGAAGAGGCAGGGGCCCAGAAAGATGACCTGAAGCACATCTACTCATATCTACATGGCCTGGGACAGGCACAGCCTCCCTCACCTCTGATACAGTTTCACAACCTGAGCGCTCTGCCACACTGTTTGCCTTGATAGGGCACTTCGACTGAGACACATAGTGGGTTTTGTGAAAATCTTGAAAATGCAACTAATAAGGACAGTGTTCCCAAGATGATGTGTTCCACTGACAGGAAACACAGGGGAGCAGGCCATGGTGCAGGGGAGCGTGTTATGATCAGTAAGGGTGGGGGAGGAATTTTTCAGCAAGGTCCAGCTCTGCTCTCAGTGGCCTCCACTTCTTTCCTTCAGGTTCAACATCGGTGGCCCTACCTCCTCCATCTCCTCCCTGTGCTCCCATTTCTTTGACAAAGACCCTCCCATTCTGTTGAATAAAACCTACAGCTGCCAACAACTCTGTCAGTGAGATCTGGATCCACACCCGGCTCATAGGTGCATGCAAAAGCCTTTTCCTCCCTGTTCTTATTCTAGAATCGTCTGGAAAATTGGAGAAATACAATGTGGGTTCAAGTAAAAGTAATAGTAAGTGGAATATAAAGTCCCTATCCTACGCCCTGCACTTTGCACACATGATCTTTAATCCTCCAAAACTTGTACCATCATGCCCATTTTCTAGAAGAGAAAAATGAATCTCTGCTGAGTAGAAAATCCTGCCTAATATCCCTTAGCTAATAAGCAAAATGCCAAAATTTAAACACCAGTTTGTCTGAAAATAAAATGCCTCCCGTTTGCACCACTTTAACCATGTACCTGCAAGACCAATGCGGACCTAGAAGGATCTCTGCCCATCACCATACCCCACAGGGTTTCCAGTGTTCATTTCATCCACCTCTCCTCAGCAACTCAGCACACCTGCCAAGGACGATGCTGATGCTGGCAGTGAGCAGAGCGTGGGGCAGGCTGGCTGATTTCCAGAGCTATGATCCTCCCTACCCTGTCACTAGTGGACAGTCTCACTCCGTCCCCTTCCCAGTGCCCAAAACTAGAGACCCTGCACTCCCATGGACAAGGGGGAGCTGGGAGACCAATGGTGTGCATATGAGCCCCTTACCACCTTCTTTGTACACCTCCTTATCATACAAGCCTGTGGGGAGCTTCCAGGGAGCACACTCAATAGTATTGAAAAATATAAATAAAAATCAGAACAGATGATTCAAATAGACAGGGAACTAAACTAAGACTCAGGTCTGCAGCTCACAGGGTCCTAGGACTTCAGGGTCCACTGTGGAGCCTCTAAGCAGGACGGTAATGGATGAATGGTCACTCATACATTCATATGAATGTGAAGTGGAAGGTGACTTCAGATTTTTTATGAAGAAAAAGAATTTAAAATATCTCAATAATAACTATATTAACTGCATTTTAGATGAGCATACTTTGGACATATTGCGTTACATAAAGCTTTACTAAAATTCAGTTGGTCTGCTTCTCTGCACTGTTTAATGTGGCTCCTGGGAAACGGAATGACTGACAGCTCGCATTCTGGCTACAGTTCATTTGCACTGGACATTATTGTGCAAGAGGCTTGTTGTCAAGTCACAGATCTGGCTCTTTTGAATGTCCAAAGGAAAAAGAGAGTCTATCAGGTTTGTAGTTTTATTATTAATAAAAAGGAAACACCTTTTCTTCAGAGAAGTCAAGTCTTTCCCTATTTCTTGGTGGTAAAAGTCTGGAGTATTTAACATGCTCAGGATTAGGCACCGTTTTCATCCCCATTAACTGATGCACAAACTGGGGCTCAGAAAGGTACAGAGCCTTGTGAGTGGGCACAAGGATGCAGAATTAGGTCCCAGGTCCTACTCTCTGTGGGCCCAGACAGCATGGAGAAGTCAGGTCCCCAGGCGAGGCCTTGCCTCCCCATCCTGAGGGTCTTCTCTTTTGTGGCAGAATGTCAGGACTCCAAGGAGAGCTTGGCCTTCCTGACCGGCATCAGATGGTCAGATGTAGAGTTCACCCACATCACGAGAAGGTAGGCTGCACATTGCTCACTGGGGAGGGGACCAGCAGCAGCTGCCAACCTCCACAGACCTGCCATGTGCATGACACACACCTCTACATCACCAGCACTGCCTGCTCAGGGGGGCTGCGGATGGCAGCTCCTGGGAAGGAGTGGGCGTGGTGCCCTACATGGCTGTCCCTGTGAAGTGGCCCTTACCAGAGCTCCTGCTCACTGAGGAAGGCAAGGCAGAGCCCAGACCAGCAGGGCCTCCTTGGGCACAGCCCTGGCATGGGCGAGACCCCTGGCCCCACACCAAGGGAACTCAGGTACTTGGTCCTGATGAGGGCCCCGAGGGGCAGGAAAGGGCCCTCTGAGCTCTGGTTGGGCTTGGAGGTAGAAGTGCCTCGCACCTCACCCATCGGCCTCAGCACCACTGCCAGCATCCTCTGCTACATAGGTGGGGAGCTGGCCTGCCCAGTCATAGCTGTTTTGGGGAAATGAAACCACATCGACCCCCGCCCGTGCTTTATAATCGCCAGCCCTCGGTCCCCATACTGTCAACTGGGGCAGTTCTGTCCAACTGAGTCAGACTTGAGCCACAGACACCAGGCACAGGTGTCAATGTACATGTTTTATAGCCACATTTAGAAACGTTAAAAGAAGCAGGTGAAATTAATTTCAATATTAAATCTTATTTAACTCACTATATTCATAGTATATCATTTCAACAAATGCTCACTATAAAATTATTATGAATGAGATAGTATTTTTATACAAAGTGTCTAAAATCTTACAGCACATTCCCATTCTCATGTTCCACTTGTCTAGTGCTCAACAGACATCAGTAGCTGGCAGGTCCCATGTGAGGTAATGGACCATGCACCCCTAACCTACTGGACTTACCAGGGATCCAAAAGTGAGAAGCCTTTAGGACTCTGCCCAAAGTCGTGGTGGGGGTGAGGCCGGAGGAGAGAGGGAACCCAGACCAAGACATCTGAGTGAGGAGAGTGCTGGTGCCTCTGGCCTGGCCGCCTGCTGATCGGGCGGTAGATGCTGCAGGCCACGTCCTTAAGGCACTGGGCTGGCTGCCTCACATTCCTGTCTTCACCAGCATCCTCCTTGGACTCCACTGCTGTGAGATCTGGGCTACCACCAATTCCAAGCAGTTTGCCACTGGAAGGCAGAGCCATCCCTATCTGAACAAGAAAGTCCAAATGGTAAAAAAAGACTTCGGTGCCCATCAAAGACTTCACTCCAGTTCCTTCTCCTTCTGCTGAATGCAATTGAGATTCCATGCATGGTTGAATTTTAAAGCCCTGTTCATGTCCAGGATGTATGGTGGCCCCTGACAGGCTTACATTATAGGGGTTCTCTGTCACACATAGATGCACACGCTCGCATGCGCGCGCACATCCACACACACAGAATGTATATACATATTTAACACCTGATAGCTGAAGTTTGAAAATAAAATATACTTTAATAAACACTGCCTTTCTCGTTATTCAAAGTGTGTGTATACATTTTTGGGGACACCCTATATATATATAGCTATCAGGTGATCACCAACATCAAATCTACATGATTTCTTCTAGGTGGTTGAACCAAGGATGATATTTTAAGTTTCTTTTCTATTCCTTTCTTTTTTCTTAAATCCTTATAATGAGTACATAAGATTATTTTCAAATGCAGCAATTATTATTCCAAAAAATAAAACATATCAAATAAATTATAGAATTGAGTCAGTAACCATGCCTGATAGAAAGTTGGATTTTACTTTCAATATCATTTGGATTTCCCTGCTACTGGCATTTATTGACAGTTTATTTCACCTAAGCTGTTGGGATAAATGCTGTGGGGTTCACAAGTGACAAGATTCTGGTGAGTGTTAAACAGAGGAAGGCACAGAGCGGATCTTAGGCTGGGGGATGTGCACAGTCCTCTCTCCCGAGCATCACAGCACAGGGCCAGCATCATTAACATGTCCACAGGAGTCAGCCGAGACTTGGAGAAGCTCAGGAAGTTTGTCCAGCATTTTCCACCCAGCACTTGCACCCACTTTGGGGTTCAGAGAATTGCTCCCCATGTGAGCCTGTGAGAAACAGACTCGCTGAGGAGCAGTGAGTGGTTGGGAACCCAGGTTTCTGCTTCAGCCAATCGAGGTAGGAAGGCAGCCTAGCCACCTCTCAGTTGTGTAATTCTGGGCAATTTACTTCACTTTTCTGGCCCTCAGTTTGCTCCTCTCTACAGTGGTAGAGATAATAGCCCCTTTGGGTGCTAGAAAATTAAAGGAATTAATTTGGTGCCCAGCCAATGTGAGCTGGCACCATTTCCCCACTCTGAAACTGTATACCCAGAAGCCTACTCTCCCAGCCCCCTGATGGCTGGGTTTAGGCTTATGGTCTTTCCTGAGCCCATCAGAGACTCTTGTGTAGGGTGTTTAATCTGGAGCAAGTGACTTGGAATCTGAGCAGCAGCAGTGGCCAGATGCACAGTGTGGAAAGCAGCACATTTGCGCTGCTCAGTGTCTTCAGCTGTCCTCCTGCCTGACCATGGCCTTGGCCCTGCTGAATAGCTCCTTGTCCATGCCCCTGGTCCAGCCTGGGTCTCAACCTTCCTACTCAACCTTGGGTGCAGCCCAGGCTCCTCTCAAGATATCCCTTTATGCTTCAATCAACCATGTCTCTGCTTTCTGACAACAGACTTCACTGTCTAGGGCAGCTGAGTAGGGAGTAGGTGAGAGGTGAACCCACATCTCTCTGGCTACTTTGGGAATCTTAGGGGGAGTCCCAGAGGAGGGTTTCAGCAGAGTACTCCTCAGTTTTCCAGGTGATTTTTTCAGGGTCCTGGTCTCCCAGCACCAGGTCAGGAGGTCCTTAGTCATTGCAGGTGGTCCTGTTGCCACCCCCCTAGCTGTGCTGCTTCTTTGGGCCTGGAGCTGAAATACAGCTGAAGCGTAGATATGATCCCCAGGGATTTCTGGATCAGCTGTGATTGCTTTTACAGTCTGTTCAGGTTTCCCTGTTCCATTTGTCCTGTCTCACTGACCTGCCTCATTAGCTCTGGAATCCAGGGACCCACATCTGGGCCACACCCTGCCAGGCTCTCTGTAGTTAGAAGAGGAAAGGAAAGGTGACCTTTGTTGTTAGGGTCCTGAGGCTTGACTAAGCCCATCTGGGAAGCAGGGCCAGGGACGTCTCTAGGAGGAGTGTGAAGGAGGTGCCTAAGAGACTGCATATGTGTTCTCTCTTCAGGGAGGGCTGGAGCCCAGGGGGAGGACCAGCTCTTCTCCCAGCACCCTTCTGGTTTCTGTGCCCCTGCATCTGCCCACACAGCCTGACACAGCCAGTGGCCACATTTGTGGGCCTTGTTACCTATACAGTTTTTATGCAAGGAGAGGACACAGCTCAAAAAGAAAAATTATACAGTCCATGGTACACTGCTGGCCAAGGAAAACTTCCTCTGAGGTCCCTACTGGACGGGGCCCTCTCTACCTTCTCCACCTACTGGTTCCATAGGTTTAGTGCCACTTGGTCTCCAGACTTATTCATTGCCTTGCTCACCAGGGCAGCCAGTGCTAAAAACAGCCTTCTAATCCAAGCCATTTGGAATAGCAAGGGCAGCATAGGCTGCTGGCATCCTGTTTCCTGCCCCAGGAAAGCACAGATGGTCAGAGAAGAAAAACTTGAATTTAAAGAATCCCAACCCTTCTCTCAGCATGCACTGACTCCTCAGTCCCCAATCAAAATTGTTTTTTTAAAAAAATTACTTTCTCCTGAGAAATGATATAAATAAAACACATCAGAAAATTATTTATTTTTTAAATAAAAGGTTTATTTTTTATGGAATGTATATCTTGCTGTATGAGGTTTACCCCACAAGACTTCTAGTACAAAAAAACACATGCAAACATTTCTCTGAAAAGAAGTGGCCTACAGGGAAGGCCTTCTGCCTCCAAGGGGTGCAAGCACCTTCCAAAATAAGAAAGGCTGCCTGGTTCTCCTTGGGACAAAACCTGCCGCCTTTCACTCAGAATTCTCCACCTGTGCCCAGAGGAATCAAGCAGTATGGATGAGGCTAGTAGAGCCAGGACCAGCATCTGGCAGAGACTGGGACCATAACAAATTGAGGGATCTCCAGGTGGTTCCTGCCTCTCACCGCCACTATCACTGTGCTCCTCGAGTCCCTGCATTTCATTTCAGCCATCAGTTTAGAGCCACTTGCATTGGCTGATCTCTAACTTTATAAGCAATGCTGATTCCAGTAACCTAATGTACAGTCATTTGAAGAGAATCCACAGCCAGAAGTTGGCCAAAAGTTAACATCCAGGATCCCAGACTTATCAAGGTTTTACTTCTAGATAAAAACAGGAAGAAAAAAAGATCTTGGTTAAAATTGAGAAATAAAATGGATCTGAATTCAAAATGTCTTAGCCTCATTGGCACATTTTTTGGACTTTGATAAGTCTTAACTGAATGGCTGCTGGGAGGTAGTTTATTAGAATTAGCTATTTTTCTAACCACTGTAGCTTTTCTCCTTCTCCTTGCCTAAGAAGTTGCCCAAGGTTTTCTGTTCATTGACTTGGTGGCTTCTGTGTTACCTAATGACAGCATTGTCAGAAAACCACAAAGTCCCAGGACCCTGGGGGTGTTGGAGGGGGCGGGCATTGGGAGAAAAGACAGAGCACACTGAGAAATAGTGGCAAAGCCACCAAGGTAGTGTGGGGAGATGGCATGATGTTAAAAGAGCTGTCTTCTTAAGTGTGGGTGCTGGGGAACTTTCTCTGAACTTGAGAGGCAGGAGAGGAATTTCCAAAAGACAGATTGCATATCCTACCAAAGTCAAAAGATTGAGGTGCAGAGATTAAATGTGACATAGAGAATTTAAGGAATATAGCAATTTTTATCCAAGGCTTGGGGAGAGAAATTCATACCTGCTGATGTGATGTTTTGTGGCAACATCAACAGCCAGCACTTAAATGGTACAGAAGGTAGCAGAGGGCACTTGGGCAAAGTCATGATTAAAAGTGACTCCTTTCCAGCAGATGAAGGAAAGCAGAAGAGAAGAATGGATGAGACAAGATTCAACTGTCAAGAAGACTTTGGGAGCCCAGCTGTGACAAGTGGTATCTGCCACATTCATAAGCTGTAAGTCATCACCTCTGTACCGTCATCTTTCATCTTGTCAATTTCAGTGTCTGCAAAGCAGCTTGCATTAACATCAATTTTTACCAAAATAAAGTCCATCTTAAAAGTTAATTGTTAACAAACTGAATTCCATCTTAAAAACTGAGCTGGAGAAAGATGTTTTATTGTGCTTCTTCATAAGCTTAATTAAGTTAATTAACTATTTTTCTAAATGTCTCCCTTGCTTGTGAGTGGTGCGGCCACTGTTGGTAATAATTCCATGTGAGGCCACAGCCATGGTTCCTCAAGTCCAGCAAGCCAGGAAGATGCCCAGACTGGGCCTCACAGATGGCTGGGGAACCCTGGCCTCAGCCTCACCACCAATCGCCACGCATTACTTTGCAGCCATCTTACCCAAAGGCGGCAGTGCTTAATGCTGTGAAGTGAGGGAATGGATGAGAATTCTACACTCTTGGTTCTAAATGTCTACTGTGTCTTCATATAGTGAATTTATGCGTTTCAAAGTGATTTCACAGAAATTATGGAAGCCAGAGGATGGCTGAGCATGCCATTTGACTGAGGTCAAAATGCAGTGAAAAGCTGATGTAAGCCTTGTTGGGCAGAAGCAACCTGCTGAGCATCTGCCATGTTCCTGCATCCCTTTGCTGCTGGAGCCACAGCAGTGCCCAAAGTAGCAACACCCTCATGGAACTCACACTCTATGGATAGGACACAGCCAACAAGACAGATGGCATGCAAGCTTGTAAAAGCGCTAAAGAGAAAAGCAATAGGAAGATGGGCGGGGGGGAGGGAGACAGGCAGGGGGCAAGCTGAAGTCAATGTCTGGTCCTAGTTTATAAAGCATCCTCAAGGACTTATGAGCACTCGGAACAGATGGTGGCAGGCGAGGAAGGATGTGTGCTTGGCATGAGCAGGTCCTGGGTTCCTGTCCTTGTGCCCATGGGCTTAGGAAAGTTCTTTAACCTCCTGCAGTTCAGCTTCTTCTGCAGGAAAATGGGAATTGAAGCTCTCCCTCCTGGGTGCCATGCAGATGAAATGATGTCTGGAATGAGAGTGTAAAACCTCAGGCCCAAACCTGCAAGGGGTCCCTTCTGCCCACCTGGGACAGCAGAGAGATGCTCCTGGCAGTGTCAGCCTCTCTGGGCAAATCCTACCCCCACACAGCTGCTCAAGGGGCTGGCCTGCAGGCCTTTCCTCCAAGCTTCCCAGAGAGAATGGAGGTCTCTGTTGGTGTCTATAGGGAGCACCCTGGATCCTTTCAAATGCAAAGAAAGCACCTCAGAGGGGCTTCTCCTCTCCTCTAGCCATCCTCCCCTTCTCACTGAGGCCAGAGGCCCTCTCCAAGTGCCTCTCAGAGCCAAACCTCCATGCCTGGTCCAGGCTCTTTTTCTTCGGGGCTCTCGTGCATCTTCATTTCCTCTGAAGGCTGCCTCCCTCTCCTTCCTACCCCTGCAATCCTTCTGCTTTCCTTGCAGCATCCTGGTGCCTCTATGCTATGACCACCCTCCTCCCAGCTATTGCCCTCCCTGTCTGAATCACCAGCACTGCTGACTTTGAGGCTCAGCTCATGCCCCCCACTCCTCAGAAGGCCTCTGGGGATGCCACACACCCCTCCCCACAGGTCTGACTTAGGCGTGCTCCCCATGGTACCCCCACTAGATCCTCCCAACCACACACCTGAGCTCTGTGATGGAGGGCCCACCAGAGGGCTGCAAGCTGCAGCTCAAAAGAAGAAATCCTGAAAGTGAAGTGGAAACCAATCAAAAACACTGCATAACCCAAAAGGCTCCCAACAAATGGCCTCCACACAGCTAGCCTGCATGCCATCGATTTATGGCCTGGCATTTGCAAGGACAAACATAGAAAGGCAGAAGAGATAATAATGGGACCCAGAACTCTCCTGCTTCTCACATGGTAAGCCTTGAGCTTCTGTACACACTCCCTTCCTGAGAGCTGCAGATGCAGAATGTGGAGAACTATAGCTAACTATTTTTTTATTAAATCTTTATTATTCAGATTATTACATTTGTTTTTCTTTTTCCCCTCCATAGTTCCCCTCCACCCGTCTCCCAAACCTCCCTCTACCCTTATCTCCCTCCCATTGACCTCATCCATAGATGTGTGATTTTTGTCCAGTCTCTCCCTGTACACCTTTTCCCCCTGAGAATTATCAGTCCACTCACTTTCTGTGCTCCTGATTCTATTATATTCACCAGTTTATTCTGTTGATCAAGTTTTTAATTCACTTAATTTTTAGATTCACTTGTTGATAGATATGTATTTGTTGTTCATAATTTTTTGACTTTTACCTTTTTCTTCTTCCTCTTCTAAAAGAGTACCTTTCAGCATTTCATATAATACTGGTTTGGAGTTGACGAACTCCTTTAGCTTTTTCTTATCTGTGAAGCTCTTTATCTGCCCTTCAGTTCTGAATGAGAGTTTTGCTGAATACAGTAATCTTGGTTGTAGGTTCTTGTTATTCATTACTTTGAATATTTCTTGCCACTCCCTTCTAGCCTGCATAGTTTCTGTTGAGAAGTCAGCTGACAATCGTATGGGTGCTCCCTTGTAGGTAATTAACTGTTTTTTTCTTGCTGCTTTTAATATTCTCTCTTTGTCTTTTGCTCTTGGTATTTTAATTATGATGTGTCTTGGTGTAGTCCTCTGGATTCTTTTTATATGGGGTTCTGTGTGCTTCCTGGACTTGTAAGTCTATTTCTTTTACCAGATGTGGGAAGTTTTCAGTCATTATTTCTTTAAGTAGGTTTTCAGTATCTTGCTCTCTCTCTTCTTCTGGCACCCCCACAAATCTGATGTTGGTACGCTTGAAACTGTCCCAGAGGCTCCTTACATTATCTTCACATTTTTGGATTCTTTTTTCTTCTTGCTTTTTCAGTTGATTCTTTATATTTCAAATTTTTGACTTGATTCTTGCCTTCCTTTAGTCTGCTGTTAGGTCTCTGTATAATATTTTTTATTTCAGTCAGTGTATGTTTAATTTCTAGTTGGAACTTTTCCATCTCTAGTTGGTTCTTTTTCATCTCTTCTTGAGTCTTACTAACTTTATCCAACTTTTCTAGGATATTCTTGAAAAACCTTATAAGCGTGGTTTTGAACTCTATATCCAGTTGTTTGTTTTCCTCCATTTCTTTTGTTTGTGATCCCTTCCCTTGTCTCGGCATTTTCACTGTGCCAGGAGAACTTATATGTTGGATTCAGCCTTATGATACCAGACTTGCAAAACTGCAAAAGCCTCTGTGTTGAGCTTGGGATGGGTGGAGTCTCAGGGCTTACTGGACCACCTTGCCTTCCAGTCAGCCCCGCCCTCCACGGCCCCCAAGTCTCACGTGACTGGGTAATTGCTGGAGCAATCCCTGTGTGTGCAAACGCTCTCTCTTGCAGTGCCTCTAGACTGCTGCCTTTCCGGCTCCCCTGCGCTCCAGGACCATATAAATCTGGGTCCCCAGGGTTTTGCCTGAATCTGGGGTTTAGTGGAGTTAGAAGTGACGCAGTTGGAATGTTTTGTCTCCCACCCTCTCGTGAAAGCCAGCGGCACAATCAGCAGTCGGTCTTCTGTGTGCAGTGCTTTGCACACCACCCAACTTTTGTCCTCCTGCGACTCCCCCAAATTTCCGTGCACTTCTCCCTTTTCACAGTCCAAACTCCCCCCATATGAGTTTCGGCTGGATCTGGGGTTTAGTGTCATAGGATAAGGGGTTCAATGCCATTGGGGGTCTTCGTTTCCCTCCCGCCAGAGAAAGCCAGCCAGGCACTCCGGCACCCACTCTCTCCACGAGCGCGTCTCCATACCTCAGCTTTTTGTAGCTCCTCTGGTTCTCTGTGAGCCCCTCTCTTTTCTTCTAGTTGTAGAACTTCCACTCAGCCAGCTTTCCTGTGGTTCTGGATGATGTCCATTCTGTCTTTAGTTGTAGTTTTTAAATTGTTGTGTGAGGCAGCAATGTAGGTGTTTACCTATGCTGCCATCTTGGTTCCCGTCTCACAATTCTATGGCTAACTATTGATCCCAAGTCTTCACGCTCCTGTAGTAGGTGACACACCCACTCGCTTATCCTGGCTTCACCATGGCAGCATGCACACTTCACTCCTTAACCTTGAACTTGGCCACTGACTTGCTTTGGCCAAGGAGATGTTAGCGGAAATGACTCAGGCAGAGGACTTGCCCTCTCGTGCTCTGGTGTGACCATGAGAGAAGCATGGTCTGGGTAGCCCAGCAATTCCAGAGATAGAGCATATGTGGCCTGGAGCCAACCCGGGAAAATACCAGTCTGGATGGTGGGAAGTGGATACTCTGGGTTGTTGGCCACTTAGATTTTGTTATGTAGCACAGGCTGACTGATCCAGACAATGATAGTAAGTATCCTTTACACAGTGATCTCACTGTTTCAGGCACTGTGCTGGCCAGTTTCCTCACTTCTTTCCATGGAACCATGCAACAACCAAAACCACAAGTGTCATATCTCCATCTTACAGGTAAGAAAACTGGGGCTCAGACAAACAGAGCAGTTTGTTCAAGGGTAGGTATAGTATGTAAAAGGGCTGAGACTCAAATCCAGGCTGGTCTGTCTCCAAACCCATGCTGCAGGCCAAATGCGGCTCCATGAAGCCCAGGGTGGTGCCAGGAGCGGCCCCACTCTTGAAGATGTTGGAAGTACTTTGCGCCCGGTAGTCCCAACACCCTGGTTTAGCAAAGTGCATCATTTTATTTCATGAGTTTATTTACCTCAAAACACATCCCAGCCAAGGACTACCTTTTTCAGTTATGATGGAGCCCTGCAGATAGCTGCAGAGAGCTTTCTGTGCTGTGCCCTGGGGACCCATACCCCTGGCCACTCCCAGCTCCATGGCCACCTGTCAGAGGTGAGAAGTCATGTGCCGGGAGAGATGGTGGTGCTCCCGGAAGTACTCATGACAGAGGGAGCATGGGAGTGCTTCGTCTCTCAGCTTCTCAAAAAACAAGTCAGGCCCTCCATGTTCCTTTCGGTGGCGGGACTGCATATGAGAAACTAGGTCAGAGGTCAGGCGAAAGGAGAGGTTGCACTTTGCGCACCAGTTCTGGCTGGACAAGCCCAGGGAAGTGAACACAGATGGCAGGAGGGCCCAGGAGACCGAGGAGGGAGATGAGGCTGTGAGTGTTTGGGCCATGGCATGCATTAGCCACGGCGTGGGGGCACCCATGACAGCATTGCTGTGAGCAGCATTTTGTGGCAGCATCTGCAGGTTCCAAAAGTCACTCACTGAAACCTTGGAGTTGAAAAGTCTAGCCCAGTCAGGGATGTCTGCTATTTGGATGGGTCCCAACAGATCCCCCCAAGCATCTGCAGGTCTGCCTGCCTGGAAGCGAGAGGCTGACCTAGGTCTCCCTGATGGACACTTGGCTGGTTTGCAGAAGGCACTTCTCTGCTCCCTTCTAGCTCTGCTGGGCCATGCGGAGAAGATTGTGCTGCCAGCTGGGTCCCTAGGGATGCCCTGCGTCAGCTGCCAAGGGCCAGGCTGTCCTGTGAAGTCATCATGCTCCCTCTCCTTGGTCCACATGCCCTGCAGCCTCTTCTTGAGATGAGGCATCTCCATAAAGGTGCTCTGCTCTTGTTCCCAGTGCACCATCTGGGCCAGAGCTTTTCCCAGTCTAAGCTTCCCCGGGGTTGTTGGCAGTGCCAGCTCTGTGCCAGCCTCCTCCTGGCCACCACCACTGAGGGCAGCCTCGGAACCCAGGTGCTTTGTTTGCTCCAGAAGCACTGGATTGCAGTTCCAGATTTGCAGGACCTCCTTTCCAGCAGCCATGTTGACTAGTGGGACCTGGGACAGCTCAGCAAGGTAGACACTCCCATAGTTGTGGTCTTCAGGGAAGAGCTATGAGATTGGAGAGCTCCCAACTGGGTGGGCCAGCCACACTTGGACAACAGGCCTCTGCAGAGAGATGAAGCAAAAAGCAGTTGTTTGCATCCAAAGAATCCTGACTACTATAGATGCCATACTCACCTGTCTCAGAGCTTTATGCCATCTGCTTTCACCTCCAGTTCTCCATCAGGGAAAGACAATACTGCCTCCCAGAGGAGTGGTTCAGTACTGTTTCCACACCTGTCAGCACCCAGGCAGCAGAGACTGTATTAAGGGAGCAAGCACACAGGGCATCCAACAGTCAGTTCTGGCTTTATGGACAGGTCTAACATGTTTGCATGTTGATTTAGGGAAGTTTGCATTTCTTACTACACAGCATGCCAATTCCCCCCAAATCCTCAGAAATGCCAAAACCTTTAAGCACCTGAGACAGGAGCTTCTGCAGGTACAGACATCCAGAGAGATAAAAGCTGAAGCAATAAATACTCAGGTATGGCAGGGTAAGTGTGGAGCTGTGCCTGGCCTCCACTGCTACACCTGGGAGTCAGCCACCTCTGTTCTTGCTCCTCCTCTGGAACACGTGGGAGTCTCTCCCATCTGTCTCTACTCGTTGAAAGTGCCAACACTTGTTTCTCCTCACATTAATCCACTTACTTTTCTTCTACTCATCTGGCAACTGGCCCACTTGCTGGGCACACTCAGGTGGACCAGCTTCTGTAGGCTCTTGAGGCTTTGAGGGGACGTATATAGTGTCCATATGTGAGGTTGGCATTGAAGAGAAGAGGGTGCCCTCAGCCCTCTAGGGAGGCACTCTTCTCTGCCTTTCCCTCATCAGCTCTCCCAGCAAGTTCTAGAAATTGGGAAACCCATCTTCAAGCATCCACCTCAGCCAGCAAGCAGTACTGCTGGGCCACTCTCCAAGTTTTCATATTAGAAACTATTTCCGAAGGCCCAGGAGGACCTGACAGCAGGCAGCTGGATTTCCTCATATGCTTGTTACACATAAATACCAAGTAGGCTCATGTCAGCTCCTTCTCCCACCCTGCCTCACGCCCCACATGGAAAAGGAAGCCCAGGCACTCATTCCAGCCTCCGTCTTGGTGGCAGGAATCCATGATAGGTGCTCTGCATATGTCACCTCTTTCTACCTTCACCCTTTTTCACTGACAAGCGGACACAAGTTTTGGAAAGCTACACATCCTAACCAGGTTCCCCTGAAAGTAGGAGGTGCAGCTGGGGTTGAAACCCAAGAGTGAGTCCCCAAAGCCCGCTTTGTTTGCACTACCCATGTCAGCCTCGCATGCCCCAAACTGTGCTTCCTGGGGTCTGAGCCCTTCTTTTTTTATTTAACTTAATTTTATTTTCTTGTTGAAAGTATTACCAATGCCTCTCTGTGGTCCTGCTGCACCTCGAATTCCTCGGCACACCCCCCGCCCCCCACTGGGCTCCTTCACTGCTCAGGTGGCCTCTGCCAACCACAGATGTGTGGACCTTGTTGCCAGAACTGTCCAGAGTGCTCTGAGCCACAGCCATGACAACCCTCTCCTTAGCACTGAACTTTTAGATTGTGGCCTGACTGTAGGATGGAATATTTTGCTACCAGGATCCTTCATGATAGAAAAATAGAAGTCATTGTTTATTGGCTACGTTAAGTTCATGAAGTAAGGCTCAATCACCTTACTTCATGGACTTTCCACAGCAACAATGTGAGGAAAGTTGCATATCTCAACTCAACTGCATTCATCTTCAACCTGCCAAATGCTAAGCTCAGCACTGCACTCCAGCTTTTTGAGACACTGTAGATCCGGACTCTGCCAACTGTTGTGTTAGATATGCATCCAATTTCACTTTCCATCAGTGCTACAAGACAAATCTTAATAATGATGAGGAGGAGAAGAGAGAAGAAAATGAGATGATAAAACATAAAGGTAATAATAATGAGGAAGAGGAGCAGGAAAAAGAAGAGGAAGCAAAAAAGCAAATGAAAATGCTGATTGGGACTTTTTTTAAAATATATTTTATTGATTTTTTACAGAGAGGAAAAGAAAGGTATAGAGAGCTAGAAACATTGATGAGAGAGAGAGATATCGATCAGCCACCTCCTGCATGCTCCCTACTGGGGATGTGCCCTTGACAGGAATCGAACCTGGGACCTTTCCAAACTGGTTTCGGCCTGACTGGGACTTTTGGCATGACTCCAGCCTCCCTGAGGGTCACCACTCTCCCATATGTCCGCGCTGCTGGGTAAGATCACTCAGGCAAGTGCAGAGAATGTCCTGCTAAATTCTGCTGTGGCCCCATCTAATCCCATCCCACTCTGGGCCACAATCACCAGATCTGAGCTTCTCAGAATGGAAAATGATGCGAGGCTGATGTGGGTTGGTCCAGTGAGCCCTTGCTAACTATAATGCTCATCATCTCTTCCTGTTGATGGACTCCCAGGAGCTTCTCCAAGGTCAGCATCAGACTTTGGTCTCATCCAGCTCCAGGCTCCATGGACCTCTGTCTTGTAACCCAAGGCCTCTCAGATGACCTCTGCAGAAATGTGATGTCACCTCCAGGGTCACTCCATGCCCTATTCAAAGAGTTCTGGGGCAGGTGACCACATGCACAAACCACCTGCACTGCCTTCCTCCTCCTTTCCCACCTGGATCCACCAATGCCTTCTCAAATTGGGAGATGGGTCTCTGTCCCTGGCAAAGTGAAGCTGTGCCTTCCTCTTTCTTCTTCCATGACTCTGGTTGCCCTGGCAGTCAACGGGTCTATGCAGCCTTTGCTCCCAACCAACATTAATGAGCCCTTTGTCCTCCTCTGCTCTCTTCAATAGCCTCAGTTTATCCCAGGATCTCATTCCCTAACACTACTTACTACTGGTCCTCATCACTCTCTATCATGTGTGTCCTGAAAAGACATTTTTCTTGTCTTCCTTGGTCCTTTCAACATGAACTCAGTAACATATCCTCTCAGCCATAGACATCTGCAGTTCCACCTGTGTTCTTCCTATTAAAAAGACTGGGTTTCAATTTCAGACTCCAACTGTCTCTGAGCCCTTGCTTAGATTATGGGATTACTAAATGATGATCTTTGAAACCACCTGAACCTGAGCTGTCAAGGCCACAGGATGTCCAACCACATCCAACCATCCCCACCAACACTATGTTTCTCCCTCATGCTCCCAACCCTCCTGGGTCACC
Source organism: Lasiurus cinereus (assembly GCA_011751065.1). NCBI lineage: Eukaryota > Metazoa > Chordata > Mammalia > Chiroptera > Vespertilionidae > Lasiurus > Lasiurus cinereus. Next base: position 9,042,822 of record JAAGEH010000021.1, read on the forward strand.
AACCAGAGTTCTTCTGACCAACATGGGAAGTGTTCATTCTAAAAGATGAAGCCTCACCAACCTCACCCTTGTAAAAGCACATGTTTTCTTTGTATATTACCAATTCCCTGGGCACTGACTGCAGACTCTGGCCATTCCTTTATCTGGGAATTATTTTCCTTTTCATGCCCTCCCAGCCACTCCCAGGTGATCATGGAGCCCTACATCACATAGAAGCAGACTCCTGGTCAGATGCTTGGATCAAACCTGGCTCTGCTCTTCCCAAACCTGTGATCTTAATGAATGTGCTAATCTTTTCTCTGCCTCTATTTTCTCATTTGTGAAAAAGGGATCACCTTGGTGCTCACTTCATTAGGTGGTTGTAAAGATTAGATGGATTAATATATCTGAGTGCTAAAGAACCTAGCTCAATAACTGTTGGATAGTATCAATTTATCAATTTATTATCACACTAGAGGACAGGTGCATGGATTCATGTAACGGTGGGGTCCCTCAGCCTGGCCTGCAGGGATTGGGCTGAAACTGGCTCTCTGACATCCCCTGAGGGGACCCAGATTATAAGAGGGCTGTTCTCAGGTGACACACCCCAGAACCAGGCTCCCTCCTCTCTGGTTCCGGGTGTGTCACCCAGAAACCATAGCTGTCAAATAACTGCAGTTCAATAGCTCCTGCATTGAGCATCTGCCTCCTTATGGTCAGTGCACATCATAGCTATTGGCCGGTCAGTGGGTCGGCTGATCACTTAGGATTTTATAAATATAGAAGACTAATGCAAGGGTCAGAGTCTAAGTCATGGCCATCTTCCCTCTATCCCTATGCATCCAGGGACTCGTGTATAACAGTGGTTAGTGAGTGACCAAATGGCCAAGCACTTTTCTTCTTCCCACTCCACTTACAGAAGAAAATCTGTTAGCAACCCACTGAGTGACCTCATTTTCCTGAGGTATCTGAAGGTACACAGGTACTGGCCCTGAGTCAGCTACTAATCCTCCAGCAGCTCCAAGCTGCAGCTCAGAAATTAGATATTCAGTGACACCTCCTACATGGCCAGTCAGGGTGGTCCTGTGTCTGCCTTTCTTTTCAGCTAAAACAAATAAAAGCAGAAAATATCTCTTGTGCTTCTACCCTTCAGTTCTCTGCACTCCAGAGATGCTTCTCAGACCCTTTTGAAAGATTTCAGAGGATAATCCTCTATCAGCCTCTTCTACATATGGATTGTGAGATTCTAGGATTTTCTGGGAAGAGAAACACATATGCTCTCTAGGCATCTTTTTAACCCTGGAACCCTGAAAAAAATTAAAAACTGAAGAATTATTCAGGCTTCCCTAGAGCTGGCTAGCAGGGCCATGGAACTGGAAGAGAGAGGGCTTCTCTACCATCCCCCACAGGCTCCATGTCCAGTTAGGCCTTACATGCCTCCAGCATCAATGCTTGCTGTGCTCAATCAAAACCAAATGCAAGATTCCCAGAATACAGCCAGCTACCAGGCCACAGTGAGGTTGGCTGGATACCTAACTTGGCCCTGTGGACCAATCCCAGTGGCTGCCTTCAGCGGAAAAGCCCATGGTTTCTACATCAGATTTCCCAGCCAGACTCTACCTGATGCCAACAATAGAAAGGAGAGTTACAGCCTACTTACATAAAACATTTTAAAGCACTCAAGGCCCAATGCATGGATTCATGCACCAGTGGGGTCCTTCATCCTGGCCTGCACCCTCTGGCAACCTGAGACCCCTTGGGGAATGTTGGAAAGCAAATTTTGGCCCCATCCCCATAGGCCAAGGCCTCTAGTATGCATATAAGATCTTTAGAAAATCTCTTCCTGCCCTCCCTTTTCCCCACTTCCCTCTGAGATTCATCAGAGGGAATGTTTCCTGTGCATTGACTGTCTTCTCCCTGGTGGTCAGTGCACATCATAGCTACCAATCAAATAGATTTTTCTCTATCTAAAATCTGTTTTAGATAGAGAATTTATCTCTATATAAAATCTCTTATATAGAGAGATTGTAGGTAAAGATTTCACCTTAAATTTTAAAATATGGCATAATTATCTGTTTTAAAGAAAAGCTGTCACTTCCTGGGTTTCTGAAAAAAGAAATCTAAGCAAAGTACACATGATAATTCTAAATCATTTGAAAAGCATCCATTTCACCCTACCCCAGAATTTGAATACATTGAAAGTCAGTGATTAAAAGAACTTAAAATATATCAAGAAAATAGTTTCCCAAATCAAAATTCTATTGCCTATACCTATGAATTTGGCCAACATCTTTTATCTAAAAATCAAAGAGTCTTTCAGTAAACACAATTGTTTTCCATCATATTTAGTTTTGTTCATTTGTTCTGTGTGCTTTATCTATTAATAAATTTCCGTTTCTATATCAATTGAACAGTTATAAATAAGCATAATTATTACTAAAAATCATAATAAACTAAAGAGAGGTTAAATTCTTTCTAAGAACCCAAAGCTTCAAATATTAGGTGGTACTTTAAAAAACAAGTTTTTTAATAACTTAATATACATATATTAATATATATATACAGTATATATATTACTTTTATTGCATGTGTTTGACCATATATTGATAGCTACATATCTTATAAAATATGAAATGTCTCTCTGACAAAATTAAAATTGTTAATGAAAAGTAAAAAATTACTTCAATATAAAATACTTCTATTTTATTTCTTAAAATGACTCAGATTTGTTTAGATTTCTTCACTTAAAATGTGTCTAAGACAATCTTTGATGTTAAGATGAAATACTTCATCATGGATCTACCTAATGTTAAACACATTAATTTCAAATGCCATAATAATTGCTATAAAATGGCTATTTCATTCAACATTAATTATGTAACTTAATTTCTGCACATCAGCAGCATTGACAAGTGTATATTTTCAAAATATACAGTGAATTTCTTATTTCAACTCTCACCCAAATGTTTTACATGCAAAGCCCTCGCCTCCCTATTGTCCCCACAAGTGAACTCTGAATACAACCCCTCTACCCATTTACCTGGCCTTACGCTGCCTTCACACAAAGATGGTGTAAGCCTCAATGTCTCCTAAATGTGCATGCAGGATGTGGAGTGCTGTCTATGCCAGTACTAAAGGCAAATTCAAGAAAAAGATTAAATCAACACTTTGTGTCTAAAGCCAAGTATTTTTCCAGCTCACCCTAAAAATTCAGAGATTTGTAACTTAAATATTTGTGTATTTTCCACACAACAGGCATTGAACAAGTTACATGCACAGATCTTTGGATAGAATCTGTTGAAGAAAGATGCCAATGCATCTTTATTAGCCTGGAGCCCAGCACAAGCTTGGCTGAGAATAAGGAAGCAACACAGAAAAAGTGGATGAATAGATGGGTGGAAGGGTGGAAGGGTGGAGGGGTGAGGGTAGGTCTTGGAAAGGTGGGTGGGTGGAGGGGTGGGGGTAGAGTTGTGGAGGGGTAGGTAAGTGGAAGGGTGGAGGGGTGGGTTAGTGGAGGGGTAGGAATTGAGAGCTTGAGGGTGAGTGGAAGGGTGAAGCGGTAGGAGGTGGAGGGGTGGAGGGTGGAGGAGTAAGTGAGTGGAAGGATGAAGGGGTGGGGAGTGGAGAGGTGGAGTGATAGGTGAGTGGAAGGGTGGAGGGGTGGATGAGTGGAAGGGTGGAGGGGTGGATGAGTGGAAGGGTGGAGGGGTGGGTGAGTGGAAGGGTGGAGGGGTGGGTGAGTGGAGGGGGTAGGAGTGGTTCAGTGGAAGGGGGGTGGAAAGGTTGAAGGGTGGAGGGGGGTGAATGGAAGGGTGGAGGGATAGGGGAGTGGGTGAGTGGAGGGTGGAAGGGTGGGAGAGTGGAAGGTGGAGGGGTGGAAGGATAGAGGTGGAAGGGTGGATGAAAAGAACTGCAGCCCAAGGAGTCACCTAGGGGTAATATCCAGGGCAGACAGCTGGGTGGAGGGGGGAAGCGGGAGGAGGAAGAGAACAGGGAGCAAAGAAAGGGAGAGAAAGAGCAGCAGGACAGGGGAAAGGGTAGCAGAGAAGAGAGAGACTGAAAAAGTGAAAGATGAGAGGGAAACAGGAAGAGACCAGGATACAAGAGACAGAGAAGGAGGAGGCAGGGGAGGTGGCCTGGGGGAAAAGGAGATGGAGAAAGCAGGTGCCTAGAAGGAAAGACGCGAAGAGGGACCGTCAGGGGCAGGACTGAAGCTCGCAGAGGCAGGCGGCGGTGGGGGGAGGGTGAGAGGAACCCCGACCCCCACGCTCACTCGAGGCTGGTCCCGGGCTCAGGACCGTGCTCTCTCCTGGGCTCTCCGGAGGCGACGCTGGAACACGCTGCAGCCCACACATCCGGACAGGCCGAGCCACAACTGGGACCAGCGCGGAAGGGCGGGTCCCGCCTTCCCTGCTGTCCAGCCTCCGGGCGGGGCTCGGGCTACCCCCACCGCTGGGCCCTGGACTCCCTAGGGAACCTGCCACATTATGGAACCCGCCCCCCGTAGGCGCAGAAGGGCCCAGCTTCCTGGACGCTGGCCGAGCTCTGCACCCCGAGCTCCCCAACCCCACGCCTCTCTCTCCCGGAGCTGGTGGCCTCGCCCCTTTGGAAGCAGCGTTGTTCTCTGGGTTCTTCGGGACCCAAGAGACACTAGAGGTCAGTTCGGAGTCCATGCCTCAGTGCCCTGCTCTCCAGCCCTGATGCTCGGTTCCTGGAGCTGCTGCCCGCGCCCCCAGCCCCCAGGGCTGTGCACCATAGCACCGGGCAGAAAACTGCGAGTTCGGAGACCTGGGAGCGCGCAGGGGGAGAAGTTGAAGCGCCAGCGAGGTTGCACAGCCTGGGACCCACCGCGGAGTGTGGCGGTTGAGTGCGCGGTATTCCAGGACTTATGCTCCCTGGAGCTTTGCCTTGCAGTGAGGGGTGAGGAGAGGGCAGTAGAGCCTGAGGCAACACAGAAAGCTTGCAATGGCAGCCAGATGTGGGGGACACATTATGTGAGCCTAGGGGTGCAGAGCAGGTCAGATGTGGGAAGGCTTGAGGGACTAAAGGGAAAGGCAGCTGAGTCCCTGCTCCTTCCTTCATTCAGTCAATCAATGTGCTGGGTGCCTGGGGTGGGGCGCTGACACCTGTGGGCTTCCAGAGGCTTTAGAGCATCTATTACAAAGGTTAGATTGTAAAAGACAAAAATGGTCAATCGAAGGTGGGAAAAACAAGGTACTGAACATACATTAGAAATTTGCAACTGGTTCCCAATGCATGACTTTTCTTTTATGAAGAGAGCCCATTGAAGAAGATGGGGTGAGGCACTAAACCCCAAGGTAATTCTTGCAGTCTGATGAAGTCATAGAGCACCCAGCCCACCTTGGGGATAATCTGCATGCTCAGCATTCAAAATGAAACTGAACTGTTATTCAAGAGAGAGCCTGGCCAGGTGGGTACTAGACTCTTCGGGGACCATGTCATAAACTTATTGCCAAACCACCGTGCTGTACACCTGAAACCAACATAAAATCATATTGAATCTCAGCTAATATTGAATATCAGGGTAACTGAAAAATAAAAATACAGATTTTGAGAAAAGAGTGAGGACAAAACAGATGCTTTCAGATGTAAAAAGTTTAAGGCTATCATCTCCATAACCTGAACTGAAGAGTACTAAAGAATGTGCTGCAGGATGAGGGAAAATGAACTCATATGAAAGAAGTGGGGTTCAAGAAACAAGGGTGAACAAAGGAACTGGAAAAAAAACACAAAAAACTGGAGCAGTGGTTCTCAACCTTCCTAAGGTGGCGACCTTTGCATACAATTCCTCATGTGGTGGTGACCCCCAACCATGAAATTTTGCTACTGTTATGCATCGTGATGTAAATATCTGCATTTTCCGATGGTCTTAGGCGAACCCTGTGAAAGGGTCATTTGACCCCCAAAGGGGTCGCGACCCACAGGTTGAGAACCGCTGAACTGGAGGGCTACTGGGAATAGCTATATCACACTCCCTACTGCCAGAGACCTAAGTGGGGTATCTCCATGGCCCCCACAATGTAGATAGACTTGACTTATAAGACAGAGACAGAATTTCTCAGTTTGCTTGTTTTTAATATAGCTATATGCTTTTAAAGGAGACATGTTTAATACCTAAGGACATAGAAAAGTTGACTGTAAAAGAGTCAAAGACATGCCAGAGATGCTGGGCAAACCAAAAGGAGGCTGGAATCTTCACCACAGAAAACAAAATAGGTTAGAGTTAAAGTGGATGATTTCTTAATGATACAGGTTCAGTTTCCACAAAACCACAAAATACTAAACTGACATGCTGTTAATAAAGTGATTAAAATGAGTAATTGTCCAACCACTGTTACAGTGAGAAATGTCATTGCTCATCTGTCAAGAAAAGGATGTACTACTTAAAATATAGAAGATGTGACTAACACCATAAATAATATCCTATCTAATAAAAGAATAATATGCAAATTGATCATACCTCCACTACACCCACAAGCCATGCCCACCAGTCACACCCACCAGCCAATCAGAGTGTGTATACAAATTAACCCAACCAAGATGGCTATGACCATAGAGAGAGCAAGAGGGAGGCTTGGGTTGCCCCTGGCGATGGAGGAAACCAATCTTTCAGCAAACCCTGACCTGGCTTAAGGCAACAAAGTTTCAATGGATCCTGCCAGTGTGCCAGGGTTGGGTTGCCCCTGGTGATGGAGGAAGCATAGCTTTCCACACACCCTGTCCAGCACTTAAGACAACAAAGTTTCAATGGCTATGGAAGCAGAAGGCTTGGCTCTGCTCCAGGCTACAAAGTTTCAATTGTAGAAGACAAATAAATCCCAGATACCAGGGCCTCCACTTGGGTCACTAGGGGGCATGTCCAGCCTGTAAACCACCATAGGTCCCTTGCCCAGGCCACCCCATGTCCCAAGGGAACACCCACCCTGATCTGGGATACACTTCAGGGCAAACCAGCTGGCCCCCACCTGTGCACCAGGCCTCTCTCCTATCTAATAAAAGAGTAATATGCAGATTTACCATCACTCCAACACACAAGATGACTGCTCCCATGTGGGCAAAAGATCCTGCCATTCGTGTGGACACAAGATGGCCACCACAAGAAAACCAACAAGGGAGGGGACAGGGACCAGACCTGCAAGGGAGGGCAGTTGGGGGCGATCAAGCCTGCAGGGGAGGGCAGTTAGGGGTGACCAAGTGGGCAGAGGAGGGAAATTGGGGGTGACCTAGCCTGTAGAGAAGGGCAGTTAGGGGCGATGAAGCCTGTAGGGGAAGGCAGTTAGGGATGACCAGGCTGCAGGGGAGGGCAGTTAGAGGTGATCAGGTCCACAGGGGAGGGCAGTTAGGGACAAACAGACTGGCAGGGGAGCAGTTAGGCCTCAATCAGGCTGGCAGGGGAGTGGTTAGGGGGTGATGAGGCTGGCAGGAAGAAGCAGTTAGGGGCAATCAGGAAGGCAGGCAGGTGAGCATTTGGGAGCCAGCAGTCTTGGATTGTGAGAGGGATGTCGGACATCCCTCAAGGGGTCCCAGATTGGAGAGGGAGCAGGTTAGGCTGAAGGACACCCCCCCTGCATGAATTTTGTGGACTGGGCCTCTACTTAATAAATAACTCTCAACTCATGGTGCATTGAAACAAATCTTAATAAAGGTCAAAGACACTGCATCATTTTGACCATGGTCTCAGTCATCATCATGCAACCAGGTGGAAACCAATGAAAAATATTTTTAAAAACACTTAAATCTGACATAAAATAATTATGGATTAAAAAACACTTAAATCTGACATAAAATAATTATGGATTAAAAAACGAGTCAAAACTAAAAATATTTTTAAAGTCAAATGATAATAAAATATGACCTAAAAAATTTCAACTACAGTGAACGAGAAATTTAGAGGACATTTGTGGCCCCAGGATTTATGTTAAAAAAAAGAAAGGGTGCCGAGACCGGTTTGGCTCAGTGGATAGGGCATCGGCCTGCAGACTGCAGGTTTGATTCTGGTCAAGGGCATGTACCTTGGTTGCAGGCACATCCCCAGTAGGGAGCATGCAAGAGGCAGCTGTTGGATGTCTCTCTCTCATCGATGTTTCTAACTCTCTATCCCTCTCCCTTCCTCTCTGTAAAAAATCAATAAAATATATTTTAAAAAAAAAGAAAGGGTGACAATAAATAAGCTAATAATTGACCTTAAAATATCAGTGAAACAATAGTAAAATAAACCCCCATAAAACTGAAAGTGAGAAAATGTTAAGAAAAGAACAAGCAAATAAAAAAACAAAATTCCAGAGAAAATAATTGTCAAAAGTTATTTGAAAGTTAACATATGCAAATAGTCCTCTAATAAAATTGACCATGAAATAAGATTGTGCTTCTCAAACTTCTCTTTCTAGTATAACTCCCCAGGAGCTTTGTAAAAACTAGTTGTTCCTCAGGGAATATTGAAGCCATAGATACACAGTAAATATCTTTGTCTACTGTGTTCATATTTGAAGGAGGACTGCCTTTCACTGCTTGAAACAATGTCCTTCTTGTGAATGCACAGAATACCAAAAGACACAATCATATATATATAAAGTGCCAGGGTCCATAAAAACCAAGGCTACACAGAACACCTGGAAGTCAGTGCTGGGTCCCATGGCTACTGACTGCTGAGGGAGGGGGATGGGGAGCAGGCCCAGAGAAAGATCTGCAGAGAAAGAGGCAGGGTCTGATCCCCAGCCTCCATGGCAGCTGTTGATCAGCCTTGCCTCTCTCTTTCTCTCTTGGCTTCACCAGGAGCCACTTCTCTTTCTTTCTCAGCCTCCTCCGGACTGCTGATCAGCCTTCCTCTTTAATCAGGCCCAGAGATAGGCCTAGAGACACTAACTGACATAGAAACTGACCAATCAGAACCAAATCTGGGTGACGTGCCAGGAGGCAATGGCTGCCAAGGAGGCATAGCTTTTGACACCAACTGGCATAGAAACCAACCAATCAGAACGTAATCTGGGTGAACTGCAAAGGCAGAACCTAAGGTGGAGGCTGAGAAGGGATTTTAAGGGCAACAATTGTTTGGCATAAAGTGTAAGAAAGTGGTTCAATTTTTTCATGACAGTTTGATAGTATAGTGCATATGGCTGCCTATCAGTCCAGATATAGGGATTATGTGTTTTTGTCTGACAAGAGCATCTCCTCCTGCTGAAAAAAAGGTTCCTCCCACCCCCTGCATTTAAGCAATCCTATCCTATATAATCTATCTATACTAATAAAAGGGTAATATGCTAATTAGATGGGATCAACTGGCCATCTTCTGTAAGTCCAACTTCCTTCCAGACAAAGCCATGGTGGTGGGGGCTGAGGCAGAGGCAGTTAGGCGTGATTAGGCCAGCAAGAGAGGGAAGTTGGGGGTGATGAGGCAGGCAGAGGCAGTTGGGGGCAACCAGGCTGGCATGGGAGGACACTTGGGGGCGAGATCAGGCTGGCAAGGGAGGGCAGTTAGGGGTGATCAGGTAGGCAGGCAGGTGAGCAGTTAGAAGCCAGCAATTCTAGATTGGAAGAGAGATGCCCAAGTGCCAGTTTAGGCCCAATTGGAGAGGATGCATGCAGGCTGGGCTGAGGGAACTTCCCCCCTGCCAGTGTACAAATTTCATGCACCAAGTCCCTAGTCCTATAGAATGCAAATTGACTGAACAGTGGAACAACTGGTCACTATGATAAGCACTGACCAACAGGGGCCAGATGCTTAATGCAGGAAGAGCACCTCTCAGCTAGAAGCCACAGAGGTGGTGGCAGGAGCCTCTCCTGCCTCTCCAGCAGCACTAAGGATGTTTGACATCCCCCAAGAGCTCCCAGATTGCAAGAGGGTGCATGCGGGGCTTAGGAACCCTGCGGAGTACATGATTTTCATGCACCAGCTCTCTAGTTAAGGAATAAAAAAAAATTTTAAATTATATAACTATAGAGCAAAAACATAAAAATCAAGCGAATCTGAACAAGATTATACCAATGCTTGTGAATATCCAAATTCATATAAAACTGACTTATGAAAGAAATAGTACTACATCAGCCAGTGTGTTCATCTGCTCCAGATTCATAACAAGGAGCCACAGACTGCATGGCCAAAACCATAAAAATTCCTTTCTTCACTGTTGTGGAAGTTGGAAGTTCATGATCAGAGTGCCAGCAAGATTGGTTTCTGATAAGACCTCTCTCCCAGGTAACAGACAGCTGCTTTCCTGCCATGTCTGCACATGGCCTTTTCTCTGTTGTGATTGACTAATGCCTGTGGTCTTGATCTGACATCTGGAAGGATTCTGGAATCTTAGACCAATAAGCAACATATTTTGAATTCCTAATTTTTTCAGAGAAAACACAAAAATTATTTTCTCAAAAATAAATTACTATACTTTAGGCAATTAGTTACCATAACTACATAATTTCTTCCAATTTAATATGAACCTTAAACTTTTAGAGCAGGCAAGTCAAATATTTAGATTATTTATTTAATTTAGCAAACTCCCAAAGTTTTAAGCTGCCAAAGGAGTTTGGAGGAAGTTTGTAGCCATTCAAATGCAAAATTGTCACATTCCTTTCTCAAAGATGTCCCTGGGAAGCCAGCCTTCTTAATTAACAAAAGGCATAACCAATTTTTTCTAGTTAGATCTTTACAATTAATATCATTTATCTATGTTTCAACAATTTTTTTTTAGATTTAAGTCCAATTCTAATTATGTTAATGCATTTACTTTGGATAAATTCTATACCAGAGACAATTTTACTGATTTTCTTGGCAGCCTTAAATTTAACTTTTGAACAAGGCTCATTAGCATTTTTAAAAGTTACTCTTTATTATGGAAATACCAATCTTGTTGCTAGAATGTAGCCTATATTATTTCCTGGATCCAATCCGCCATCTTTCTGAGGGAAAATCCTTTTGGATTTGGTTCTGTACCATCTCAAAAAGAGTCAAGCTCTGCTCAAAACTCTAAAATCTGAAATTGGCTGGTGTGCACATTTGTTTTAAGCTAGCTTTTCTCTTTACATGTGCAAATAAATCCCAGACACATTTCTAAATTTTGTAAAACTTTTCATGGCAAGGAGACTTTAAATTAGCATTCTGGGGAAGAGGGCATCCATACAGGACCTCCATGTGTCTCCCTTTCCTCACATCCTGCTTGCTTTGATTCCACTGCATTTCTTTTCCCAATTATAGGCATCTTTGATAAAGACAGATTTTAAATTTTTTCCTAATTTGCTTTCCAAAGTAATGACTGCCATTAAGTTGATTTTTGCCAAATGTTGCTTGTACCAATGAATTCTGCTATAATTTTTAAACAAAATTTTAAGTAGCCTTTTTGTGGGAGAGCTTATAGCTCTGAAGCTGCTTTTGAATCCATCTGTGTTGTGCCTGGAGTCAGGGGTCCCCAATAATCAACCACCAGAGAGCCTTTTCCAATGCAAAAGTAAAGAGTCTTTATTCAAACCCAGGTTTGGCTCCCAGCCTCTTTCTGGCACAGCTGCAAGAGGAGAGCATGCCCCTGAAGAACAATCTGTAATATGGGGTTAGGATATTGGGCAGGCTTAGGGAAGTGAGAAGGTTACAGAGATTGGTCTCTGTGTTCCTGGAGCTTCATTGGTCCATTCGGGTGGTGGGCAGGGAAGTTAGGACATTGCTGGCACACCTGTGGCCACTCCCAGAAAAGGGAGGGGGTTTAGGCAGGGGGCCCAGCCCTATAGGACAAGATGGAGGAAAGTTCATTTCTGCTTTGTCCTTTCAAATGAAGCTCCAGGAAGGAACACAGCGAGGGTCCTAATTATGCTAAATCACAGAATTCCCTAATTCAAGTGATCAATCTCTGTAACCCTCATCACTTCCCTAAGCCCTCCCAATATCCTACCCCATATAACTCAATGTTCTGCCCCTGCTCGCTCTCTCATCTCTCTGCTGCACCAGAAAGAGGCTGGGAGCCAAACGCGGGTTTGAATAAAGACTCTTTGCTTTTGCATCGGAAAAGGCTCCCTGGTGGTTGATTATTGGGGAACCCGAACTCTGGGCATAATATTTGGGGGCCTGTCCTGAATCCCCAATTCCTACGAGGGACCCCAATCCTCAGAGTCTGACTGACCACGGTAAGTGTCTGTACATTGTCTGTTCTGGTCTATTCTGTTCTCTGTGCAAGCTTGCTTCTGAAGTCTGTAGTGCCCAAAACAGTCTAAGTAGACTCACGCGGACCTCAGGCGGAAGGAGTCAGAGGAAACTCTGGTCCTCCATCTGGAGGGACGTGGAAACCCTTCACAAAGGAAGTGGAATCCCCTTAAAACTCTGGGACGAAGCAGGTTGCTCCCACTGGTTGGCGCATGGCCATCACCAAGTTTTCGGTTTTGTTTCCGAGGAGTTGGAAGACTTTCTTGGGGCCCTTTGTTTGTGTCTGTGTTTCTCTGTTTTATTCTGTGGACATAGATTGAGAATTATCTCCTTCTATTTCACTTGATTTGGGATGGACCTGCTGTGACAGAGTGCAAAAGTCTTTAGCAGCTGCTGGAATTCTTTTTCTGAGTTTTTGCTCTCTGTCAGAGAGGGAGTCAGCCCATTTAGCTAATAAAAATTCCTCTCTAATTTTGAATAAGTAATGGTTTCATTTTGTTCTGATTTGTGAATTTGCTATTTTAAATTTTAAAGTCCTAGGCATAAATTTGTGACATTTCAAAGAACAAAGAACTTTTATTTA
>JAAGEH010000021.1:9065525-9133578 GCA_011751065.1 Lasiurus cinereus
TAAATAAAAGTTCTTTGTTCTTTGAAATGTCACAAATTTATGCCTAGACAACATGCATACCGTGGTCTGACAGACTCTCCAGATCGGGGTCCCTCGTGGGTATTGGGGAGCCCAGATCCCGAACAAGCCCCCAAATGTTGTGCCTGGAGTCCGGGGTCCCCAATAATCAACCACCATGGAGTCTTTTCCGATGCAAAAGCAAAGAATCTTTATTCAAACCCGGGTTTGGCTCCCAGCCTCTTTCTGGCGCAGCAGCGAGACGAGAGAGCGTGACCCAGAAGAACAATCGGTTATATGGGGTTAGGATATTGAGGGGGCTTAGGGAAATGATGAGGGTTACAGAGATTTGTCGCTGTTCCTGGAGCTTCATTGGTCCATTTGGGTGGTGGTCGGGGAAGTTAGAACATTGCTGGCATACCTGTGGCCACTCCCAGAAAAGGGAGGGGGTTTAGGCAAGGGGTCCAGCCCTATAGGACAAGATGGAGGAGAGTTCATTTCTGCTTTGTCCTTTCATCTGCATTAGAAGAAGATTCGGCAGCGGGATTATATTTCTTTTTTTTTTAATTATTATTTACAATATTATTGTTTCATTTTTTTATTAGTGTATTACATGTGTACATATCTTCCCATTGCCCCCACCACCCCATTCCCATGCATACCCTAACCCCCCAGTGTCTTGCATCCATTCGTTTTGCTTATATGCATGCATACAAGTCCTTTGGTTGATCTCTTATCTCCTCCTACTTTCCCTAACCTTTCTGTTGTAATTTGATAGTCTGTTTGATGCTTTACTGCTTCTGTATCTACCTTTTTGTTCATCCATTTATAATGTTCTTTCTTATCCACAAATGAGAGATAATGTGGTATTTTTCTTTTATTGACTGGCTTATTTCACTTAGCATAATGCTTTCCAGTTCCATCCAGGTTGCTGCAAATGGTAAGAATTCCTTCTTTTTTATGGCAGTATAGTATTCCATTGTGTAGATGTACCATGGTTTTCTGATCGACTCATCTGCTGACGGGCAACGAGGCTGTTTCCAAATCTTAGCTATAGTAAATTGTCCTACTATGAACATAGGGGTGCATATATTCTTTCTGATTGGTGTTTCTACTTTTTCAGGATATATTCTTAGGAGTGGGGTTACTGTGTCAAATGGAATTTCCATTTTTAGTTTTTTGAGGAAAAAAAACTGTTCCATACGTTTCTCCACAGTGGCTGTACCAGTCTGTATTCCCACAAGCAGTGCACGAGGGTTCCTTTTTCTCTGCATCTTCACCAACACTTGTCTTTGGTGATTTGTTGATGATAGCCATTCTGACAGGGGTGAGATGGTATTGCATTGTCATTTTGATTTGCATCTCTTGGATAATTAGTGACTTTGTGCAAGTTTTCATGTGTCTTTTGGCCTTCCTTCTGTCTTCTTTCAAAAAGATTCTATTTAGATCCGTTGCCCATTTTTTTTTATTGGATCCTTTATCTTCCTTTTATTAAGTTGTATAAGTTGGCTGTAGATTTTGGAGATTAAACATTTATCATGATAACATTTGCAAATATGTTCTTCCACACAGTGGGCTTTCTTGTTGTTTTGTTGATGGTTTCTTTCACTGTGCAAAAGCTTTTTATTTTGATGTAGTCCCATTTGTCTATTTTCTCTTTAGCTTCCATTGCTCTAGGAGAAGTATCAGTGAAGGAGTTCCTTTGGCATATGTCTGAGATTTTGCTACCTGTGGATTCCTCTAGTGTTTTTATGATTTTTCCATCTTATGTTTAAGTCCTGTATACATTTTGAGGTTATTTTGTGTGTGTATGGTGTAAGTTGGTGGTCTAGTTTCATTTTTCTGCAGGTATCTATCCAATGTTCCCAACAACATATCTTTAAGAAACTATCTTGACTTCACTGTATGTTCATGCCTACTTTGTCAAATATTAATTGAGCATATTGGTATCAGTCGATTTCTGGATTCTCTGTTCTATTCCATTGGTCTATATGATTGTTCTTGTGCCAATACAAGGCTGTTTTGAGAACAATGGCTTTGTAATAGAGCTTGAAATCTGGTATTGAGATCCCAGCTACTTTATTTTTCTTCTCAGGATTGCTGTGGATATTCGGGGTCTATTTTTGTTCCAGATGAATCTTTGGAGAATTCTTTCTAGGTCTGTGAAATATACCATTGGTATTTTAATGGGGAGAGCATTGAATCTATAGATTACTTTGGGTAGTATGGACAGATTAATGATGTTGATTCTCCCAATCCATGAGCATGGAATGCTCTTACATCTGTTGACGTCTTCCTCTATCTCTTTTTTCAGTGTCCAGTAGGTTTCCACGTATAGGTTTTTTACCTCCTTAGTTAAGTTTAATCACAGATATCTTCATTTGTTTTTGGTGTGGTGGTAAATGGGATTGCTTTTTAAGTTTCTCTTTCTTTAAGTTCACTATTGTTGTATAGAAATGCCATAGATTTCTTGGCATTAATTTTGTATCCTGCTACATTGCCAAATTCATTTATTAAGTCTATTAGTTTTTTGATGGAGCCTTTCCCTTTTTTATGTACAATATCATGTCATCTGCAAATAAGGACAGCTTTACTTCTTCTTTTCCAATTTGGATGCCTTTTATTTCTTCTTCTTGTCTAATTGCAATGGCTAATACTTCCAGTACTATGTTGAACAGGAGTGGTGAGACTGAGCATCACTATCATGTTCCTGTTCTTAGGAGAAATGGTTTTAATTTTGCCCATTGAGTATAATATTGGCTATGGGTTTATCATATATGGCTTTTATGATGTTGATGTATGATCTTTCTGTCCTTATTTTGTTGAGAATTTTTATTAAGAAAAGGTATTGGATTTTGTCATGCTTTTTCTGCATCAATTGATATGATATGTGATTTTTATCTCTCAATATGTTTATGTGATGTATCACGTTTATTGATTTGCAGGTATTGTACCATCTTTGCATCCCTGGGATAAATCCTACTTGGTCATGGTGTATGATTTTTCTGATATACTGCTGGATCTGATTTTCTAGAATTTTGTTGAGGATTTGGCATCTATGTTCTTGAGTGATATTGGCCTGTAATTCTCTTTCATTGTGTTGTCTTTATCTGGTATTGGTATTAGGGTGGTACTGGCATCATAGAAGGAGCTTGGAAGTATTCCTTCTTCTTGAAAGTTTTGGAATAGTCTGAGGAGGGTAGGTTTTAATTCTTCCTTGAATATTTGGTAAAACTCCCCTGTATAGCCATCTTTCCCTGGGCTTTTATTTGCTGGAAGCTTTTTGATGACTGCTTCAATTACTTCCATAGTTATTGGCATATTGAGGTGTTTATATTCTTCCTGATTGAGTTTTGGAAGGTTGTATTTTCCTAGGAATATTTCCTCCAGGTTGTCCAGTCTGTTGGAATAGAGTTGTTCATAGTATTTTTTAACAATCCTTTGTATTTCGGTGGGGTCTCTTGTTATTTCACCTCTTCCTTTCTGATTTTATTTGGATCCTCTCTCTTTGCTCCTTGGTGAGCCTGACTAGAGGTCCATCAATCTTGTTTATCTTTTCAAAGAACCAGCTCTTGGTTTTGTTGATCCTTTGTATTGTCTTTTTGGTCTCTAAGTCGTTATTTCCACTCTGATATTTATTACTTCTTTTCTTCTGCATACACTAGGCTTTTCTTGTTGCTCTCTTTCTAACTTTTTGTAGGTTAGGTAATTTATTCACATTGTTTCTTGTTTTATTCAGTAGGCTCATTCGCTGTGTCCCATAGATTTTGGATTGTGTTTTCATTGTCATTTGTTGCCATGCTGTTGTTTTTTATTTATTTTTTTGATTTTTTACAGAGAGTAAGGAGAGAGATAGAGAGTTAGAAACATCGATAAGAGAGAGACATCAATCAGCTGCCTCCTGCATGCCCCTCACTGGGGATGTGCCCGCAACCAAGGTACATGCCCTTGACCGGAATCGAACCCGGGACCTTTCAGTCTGCAGACCGACACTCTATCCACTGAGCCAAACTGGTTTTGGCAGCCATGATGATTTTTATTTCTTCCTTGATCTCTCTGATTACCTTGTCATTGTTTAGTAGTATGCTGTTTAGTTTCCATGTGTTTGATTTCTTTGTTTTTATTGTAGTTGATTTCTAGTTTTATGCCACTGTGACCTGAGAATATGCTTGATGTGATTTCTATCTTTTTGAATTTGAAGAGACTTTGCCTATGACCCAACATATGGTCTATCTTTGAAAATGACCCATGTGCACTTGAGAAGAATGTATATTCTGTGGCTTTGGGGTGAAATGTTCTGAAGATGTTAATTAATTCCATCTGATCTAGTTTGTCATTTAGGATTGATGATTCTTTGCTGATTTTTTGTTTAGAGGACTTGTCCAATGGTGATAGTGGGATACTAAAGTCTCCTACTATGATTGTATTACTTTCAATCTTTTCCTTGATATCCTACAGGAGTTGTTGTTGTTGTTGTTGTTGTTGTTCTTTTTAATCTATTTGGGTGCTCCTCTATTGTTTACCAGAGTTATTTTTTCTTGTTGGATTGCTCCCTGTAGTATTGTGATGTGGCCTTCCTTAACTCTTATTATGTCCTTCACTTTGAGATCTAATTTGTGAGATATAAGTTTTGCTACCCAAGTTTTTTTTCATTTACATTCGCCTGAAAAACCGTCTTCCATCCCTTCATGCTCAGTCTGTGTGCATCTTTTTTTCTGAGGTGGGTTTCTTGTAGGCAGCAGATATATGGGTCATGTTTTCTTATCTGATCCATTACCCTATGTCTTTGGATGGTGGTATTTAATCCATTTACATTTAAAGTTATTATTGATAAGTACTTATTTGTCACCATTTTTATTCTTTACCCCTGTGTTCCTTCTTCACTTCCTATTTCTTTTTTTAGCATTTCTTGCATTGCTGGTTTGTTGGTAATAAATTCACTTAGTACTTTTTTGTCTGTGAAGCTTCTGATTTCACCTTTCATTTTGATTGATAGCCTTGCTGGGTACAGTATTCGTCGATTCAGACCCTTCCTTTGTATAACTTTGCATATTTCATTCAATTCCCTTCTGGCCTGATGAGTTTCTGTTGAAAAATCAGTCGTTAGTCTGATGGGGATTCCTTTGTAGTTAACTTTCTGTCTCTCTGCCTGACTGTAAGAACTTTGTCATTGGTGTTTTCCAATTTAATTATAATGTGCCTTGGCATTGGTCTTTTGGGGTTCATTTTGCTTGGGACTCTGTGAGCTTCTTGTATTTGTGTGGGTTTTTTCTTCCCTATATTAGAGAAGTTTTATGTCATTATTTCGTCAAACAGGTTTTCTATTCCTTTCTC
Source organism: Lasiurus cinereus (assembly GCA_011751065.1). Lineage (NCBI taxonomy): Eukaryota > Metazoa > Chordata > Mammalia > Chiroptera > Vespertilionidae > Lasiurus > Lasiurus cinereus. The sequence goes on from JAAGEH010000021.1 coordinate 9,070,857, forward strand.
AGTTTCCTCTCCTTCTGGAACCCTTATTATGTGGATGTTGTTTTGTTTTGTGTTGTCCCAAAGTTCCCTTAGGCTCTCCTCCTGCTTTTTAAATTTTTTTTCTACAAACTGATCTACTTGGGTATTTTTTCCTACCTTGTCTTCTAGCTCACTGATGTGATCCTCTGCTTATTCTAGTCAACATTTGATGCTTTTTATTGAGTTATTAACAGCAGCAATGTCATTTTTCATTTCTTCTTGGTTCCTTCTCATATTGTCTTCCATTATTTCAGCCACCTTATGACCATTTCTCTGAATTTTTTCTCTGGCAGGTTGCTTGCCTCCATTTCATTTACTTCCTTTTCTGGTGATGCCTGCTTTTCTTTCATATGCAGGCTGTTTTTTTCTCTCCCCAGGGTCTCTCTTCTCTGGGTGTCTGGTTATGTAGTTCTCTCTCTCTCTCCTGTGTTCATTTAAAGGCACAAAATACAACACAACCAGGTACAATGCACAAGGCACTGAACAGAAATATATTCTCAATATTAATAGCCACAAATAAAGTTGACCACCAGAGAGAGACAAATTAGGGGATAGGAGAGAAAAGAAGAAGAGAGGAAAGAATAAAGAAAATAAAAGGAAAGAGTGCCAAAATGAAATTGGGAGAAGGGAGAAAAAAAAGAAAAAAGAAAAAAGTAAGAGAGACAATAAATAGAATAAGAAGGAGAAGGGGAACAAATTATATATAAGGTGAGAAAGCTCCAATAGAACAGCCACTAAACCCAATAAATGCCATCTACAAGTACCTGGAGATTAATACAGACTACAAACAACTACTAATATCAAGTAATGCAAGGGAAAACAGAAGTGAAAAACAAAGCAAACAAACAAACAAAAACACAAAAATTATAAGCAAAACAATCTCACAGAAAAGTATAAAAAAATAATATAATCAACATTCAAGCAAACAACAATAAAAGAACAGAGAAAAAAACTTATTTTTGGAGAGTGAATACAGCGAAGAGAGAGTTGTGTATGGACTTGGAGCAGGGGATTGGAAATTAGATATATAAGTAGGGTGAAATTTTAACAGGGGATAAAAAGAAAGAATAGGGAAAATATAAAGTAATAAAAGGGTAAGAGAAATAGGACAACAAAAGGGGAAAAGTTAGAAAGAGAGTTGTGGCATAAAGGTTGAATTGAGAGAGTAAAATAATGCTAAAGGAAAGATGAAAATAGAATGTAGAACTCTAATCCCAAAGTAAAATAAAATGAAAATTTTTTTAAACAAGAAGGTAAAATAGCAGTAGTAATAATACTGATTGAAAATAAACATCTAATAATTAAAAAGGTAAAATCAACTGAGAATAGAAAAAAATTAGTTTCTTAACTAAAAGATGAAAAATTAAATGAGAAATAAAAAATAAAAAATAGAATGTGCAGTTGTGAAGGTCATTCATTTCCTCTATTGTTCTGTTTGGCATTCCTCTTTCCAGTCAGCACAGTATTACAGTTCCCTGCATTCCACTGGTGCTCAGTATTGTAAGCCAATCCTGGTTTTTAAGTAGGCAGTATGTCTTAATCTCTTAATTCTTTTATTTGTGACTAGAGGCAAGGTGCACAAAATTTGTGCATGGAGGGGGGGGTGTCCTGCAGCCCAGCCTGCTCCCTCTCCAATCTGGGACCCCTCAAGGGATGTCCAACTGCCCATTTAGGCCTGATCCAGGTAGCATCGGGCCTAAACGGGTAGTTGGACATCCCTCTCACAATCCAGGTCTTCCAACTGCTCACCTCCCTGCTTTCCTAATTGCCCCTAACCACTTCTGCCTGCCTGCTTTATTACCCCTTAACCACTTCCCTCCTAACCTGATTGATGCATAACTGCTCCCCTGCCATTCTGTTTGCCCCTAACTGCCCTCCTCTGCAAACCTGATCACCCCTAACTGTCCTCTCCTGCAGTCCTGGTCACCCCCTAACTACCTTCCCCTGCAAACCTGGGTCCTCCCTACCTGCCCTTACAGGCCTGGTCCCTCCCAACTGCCCTCCCCTGTGACCTGGTCCCTCCCAACTGCACTCCCTTGCTGGCCATCTTGTGGTGGACATCTTGTGTCCACATGGGGGCACGCTCTTTTTCCCACATGCAGTCAGTCATCTTGTGTTGCAGTGATGGTCAATTTGCATATTACTCTTTTATTAGATAGGATACAGTCCTGGTACATAGGTGGGGTCCAGCTGGTTTACCCTGAAGGGTGTCCCAGATCAGAGTAAGGATTCCCTTGGGGTGTGGTGTTGCCTGGGTGAGGGGCCTGTGGTGGTTTGCAAGTTGGCCATGTCCCTCCATGACCCAAGTGGAAGCATTGGTATCTGAGATTTATTTATCTTCTACAATTGAAACTTTGTAGCCTGGAGCAGAGCCAAGCCTTCTGCTCACTCCATGGCAGCAGCCACTGAAACTTTGTTGTCTTAAGCAGAGGTGTGTGTGGAAAGCTTGGCTTCCTCCATTGCTGGGGGCACCCCAAGCCTCTCTCCTGCTCTCTCTGTGACCATGGCCATCTTGGTTGGGTTAATTTGCATACTTGCTATGATTGGCTGGTGGGCATGGCTGGTGGTGTAGTGGAGGTAGTGTCAAATTGCATATTTCTCTTTTTTTAGATAGGATTACACAAGAGTCAATTTGTGAGTCAGCCCCTGAATGACAGTTTCTGAATTGACCTTTGAGACTATAGATCCTCTCTAACCTGTGCTTAAATCCTGCTTTCCCTGTGGCACTCAATACTGGTTTGTAGCAGTGGGCTGCCCCAGAGCTGGTTCTCCGACAGTCACTCCCCACTTCGATCCCCAGGTTTCGGAAAAACAACTGCCTCTTCAGTCTCCCAGGGTGTCCCCAACTGGGTGATCCTATGTAGTGGGCTTAGCAATCAGAAGAAAGGATCTGAAGAGGAAAGAGCACAAGTCTTCACAGTCCCCCTTCCCTGCTCTTGTAGAAGCAGCCGGCACACTTTAATAACTCCCAGGCTGCCCTTCTGCGTCAGATCAAAATGGGTTGCTTTCTAGAGATCCCCTCTGTTAGCAGCTCTGAAGACCTCCTTCCACATTCACAGATCATGCCAGCCTCAACAGCCACGGATTTCTCTAGGTGCAGTCTTTCCCCAGTCCTGCAGCTTCCACAGTGCACATGTTTCTCTGTCCTGTGGGACCAGAGACCTCACCTTATCCCAGACGAAATCTGACCTTTCTGTGTGGAGTGTAAAGCTCCTCTGAATCCAAATGTTTGCGCCAATTGAGGTCTGGTGTTCTGGGGCTTGCAGCTGTTGGGGGGAGAGGGTGGCGTGCAGTTGTAGATTTTCAGTCTTCTGATAAAACCCACTTTCCCCTTAAAGATGGCATGGTCTCCACATCCCAGCTGGTGGCTCTGGGAGAAAAACCCAGCAGCAGTTGGGGCTGCCTGGTCAGGGGAGCCCCGTCCAGCAGTTGCCCACCTTTTCCTGGAGTATAGCTGTCCCTTAACTTGCCAACAAACACTCCCAGTGCACCCCTCAGCTGTTTTCTCTGTCTGCTCAGGGACAAGGCTCGGGACATGTCTGTCTATTCTGCTGCCATTTCTTTTTAAGGGTTTTATTTCTTATTATAGATTTTCAATTCCAAATATGAATTAGGATTTTAATTTGAACAAGAAACCACCTTTTTTAAAAAGTACCTTTTGATATTCCTATTTGTTTATAATTTTGCCTTTTAACCAAATTCTTCCCCATTATAATTTGACTTAAACCAGTATCACTGATGCACTTGTGGATCCAAGGGCTTCTGAAGCTGACATGGGTTCTACACACAGTTAATCTTACCACCATCACTGGTGCTATTTTATTCACTCGGGCAAATACTTCTTTTCCAGATTTCTGTTCTTGTTTTGAGCATCATTTAATGCCAGTTGTCTTGATCTGACATCTAGAGGGGATCTAGAATCTGGAGAAGGGGTTGTGCATAAATTAAATAATAGTCCAGAAATGAAACATAATTTTCAAAGGCATTTGGGGGGGGGGTGCAGGGTGCAGAGGAGCCTGGCTAAAGAACCCAAGTTCTCCTTGTCTCAGGACCCCCTACATTTTATTAACACAAATTATCCTAAGGCAAGGTGGATAATTGTAGGGAATTATAAGATTCAGGAATTTCCTCTGGCTGTTCAAGTGTTTAGCTAGGAGGAGACAATAACATATAGATTAAGATTCCCTGAGCTGTCTGGCAGCAAGTAATCATTTTATGTATCCTTTTCAGTTTTGGGTAAATGCCTTTCAGCCATTCCCAGATGTTTCAGCCCTAGCTGACATGCTGGAATTGGCTTCTGGCAAGTGACAAGAGCACTCTCATGTCTCTTCTAATAAGGGCATAATCCTCTGATTTAGGGCCATGGTTGGAAAACTGCAGTTCATGAACCACATGAGGCTCTTTGACCCTTTTGAGTGTGGCTCTTCCACAAAATACCATGGCCTGGGTGAGTCTATTTTGAAGAAGTGGTGTTAGAAGAAGTTTAAGTTTAAAAAACTTGGCTCTCACAGAAACCGATTTGGCTCAGTATATAGAGCCTGTGGACTGAGGAGTCCCAGGTTTGATTCCAGTCAAGGGCACGTACCTTGGTTGTGGGCACATCCCCAGTAGGGGGTGTCAAGGAGGCAGCTGATCAATGTTTTTCTCTCTCATCGATGTTTTTAGCTTTCTGTCTCTCTTCCTCTCTGTAAAAAATCAATAAAATATATATATCTTTTAAAAATTGGCTCTCAAAAGAAATTTCAATTGTTGTACTGTTGATATTTGACTCTGTTGACTAAAGAGTTTGCCGACCACTGGGTTAGGGCCCTACACTTTGGGCATCATTTAACCTTAACCACTTCCTGAAGGTCCTATCATGACATGCAGTCACATTACAGGTTAGTGCTTCAAAATATAAAAGAAACCAGGTTGGGGGGGCACAATTCAGTCTGTAATATTTAGTAAATACTAAAAAATTGTGTCAGTAGTTTAAGACTTTCCATGACCAATACAAAAAGACACAGATGCTATCACACCAAACATTCAATGAGCAGATTACTGGGATCATGCTCAAAGTCTTTCCAAGGAGAAATAAAGTAAAGCGATCCTTAGTATTTTATAAAGTAGGATTACATGCATAATGTCAACATCAGATAAGGACAGTGTAGAAATGAAAAATTATAGGGCAGCCTCTCTTATATAAAAGGTAAAAAGTTATATATTAATAGCAAACACTTCCCAGCACTATTTTAAAAAAATATCATGGTCAAGATGGATTTAATTATAAAATTTAACCTTGGCTTTACAAGCATTGATGTAACTAATCATTTTAATACATTACTAAAGAAAAATATATATTCATCATAAAATATGCTAAAAATAATTTAGATAATATTCAACACTCATGCATGATTTGTAACAAACCCAGAGTAGCATAATAAAGATTTTATTTCTCAGATTATCTCTAAATTGATAAGGGACTTCTACCAAAATCCCTCAGTAAATACCCATCATAATGTTGACATGTTAGAAGTATCCTCTTTAAAATCAAGAATACCTCTATCATAACTTCAGAGAACAAATAGTCAACACAGTGTTTTCCTTTATTTGTTTTAATTTTACAAAGAAACCCAAGACACTCTGCAGATAATGTTTTAGAACAAAATAGCTTAGCAATATGGGTAAAATATCAATAATTGAATACATTCTTCATAAGAAAAATAAAGAATTTAAACCATTGTTTTAAGATGCCATTTACTATAGCAGTAAAAATGTAGGGTGCCCTAATTGGTTTGGCTCAGTGGATAGAGCATCGGCCTGTGGACTGAAAGGTCCCAGGTTCAATTCCCGTCAAGGGCATGTACCTGGGTTGCAGGCACATCCCGAGTAGGAGGTGTGCAGGAGGCAGCTGATTGATGTTTCTCTCTCATCGATGTTTCTAACTCTCTATCCCTCTCTATAAAAAAATCAATAAAAAATATTTTTAAAAAATGTAGGGTATTTGGGGAAGTTACTAAACAACACAAGTCAAGGGAAATTAATTTGGAAAGCATTGAAGGAGACGAAATAAATGGGGACATGGCCACATTCACTAATAAGAGGAGTCCAGATTGCAGATACAAAATCTCTGCACATGTTTCAACATATTTAATCTATAATAATAAAAGCATAATATGCTAATTTGACCAGACTTCCTTCCAGAGAGAAGCCTGGGTCTTGGGTGCTGGTAGGAAGCCCAGGTCCAGGGTGCCAGATGGTGCTGGCAGCTGGGGGAAGGAAGGCCTAGTCTTGCATGAATTTTGTGTATCAGGGCTCTAGTGTTATTATAATAACACTAGAGGCCTAGTGCATGAAATTTGTGCTTTGGGGGGTTCCCTCAGCCCAGCTTGCACCCACTCCAATCCAGGACCCTTTTGGGGATGTCAGACCACTGGCTCCTAACCACTGACCTGCCTGCCTGCCTGATTGCCCCTAACCCCTCTGTTTGCCTGCTAGATCCCCCCTAGCTTTTCAGCTTGCCTGCCGGACTGCCCCTAACTGCCTCTGCCTGCCTGCCTAATCACCCCTAACTGCCCTCCCCTGCTGGCCTGGTCGTGCCCCCTAATGCCCTCCTCTGCCTGTCAATTTGGTTCTGATTGGTCAGTTTCTATACCAGTCAGTGTCAAAAGCTCCATCTCCTAGATAGCCATTGTCTCCTTACATTCACCCAGATTTTGTTCTGATTGGTCAGTTTCTATGCCAGTCAGCATCTCTGGGCCTAACAATGGGTTCTGATCAAAACAGCAGGGCTGATCAGCAGCCAGGTGGAGGCCTGGGTAGAAATGGAGGCTTGGCTGTTAGCCAAGCCAGGAGAGAAAGAGAAATAAGTTCTGATCAATGGCTGGCACAGAGGCTATGGATCAGACCTTGCCTCTCTCTCTGCAGGCCTCTCTCCAGGCCTGATCTGTAGCCCCCTAGGCCCATGGTCAGCAAACTGTAGCTCGTGAGCCACATGTGGCTCTTTGGCCCCTTGAGTGAGATTTTTCCACAAAATGCCATGGCCTGGGTGAGTCTATTTTGAGGAAGTGGCATTAGAAAAAGTTTAAGTTTAAAAAATTTGGCTCTCAAAAGAAATTTCAATCATTGTATTGTTGATATTTGGCTCTGTTGACTAATGAGTTTGCAGACTACTGCCCTAGGCAGTCAGTGCCTGGTTACCATGGCAACCCAGCACTGAATTCTGGTCTGGTGGAGCCTTTGATCATAAGGTCCTTACGACCCTGGCTCTTTATTATATAGATATTAAGAGGGTTTGGGGGTAGTGGTGACTTTATGAGCTGATTCTCAAGTGTACATAAAAGAGCCACCAATTATCATAAGACAATGAGGTGGGTGATTTACCCTTCCTAACAAGGCTTGCTGTAGAAGTCTGTGTATGTTGGGTAGGACACTGATACCATGTATATCAGAATCTGCTGGGTTATCTTCAGGAACAAATGCCCCAAATAAGATCAGCTTCAAAGCAGAAACTTTATTGCCTGCTCACATGTCTCACTGCCCCACATGCGCCATCCACCCAGGTTCCCAAGATGCTGCTGCATATCATGTTGCTCAGGTGCCAGGCGGCTGGGTCCACCTGAATCATAACTATACCCTTAAAGATGCTGCCCAGGAGTGGCAAATGGAAGTTCTATGACCATTTCACTGGTGGAGTCAGGTCCAGGCCTGCAATGCATATGGCAGGGAAGCTCTGCCTCCTCTAAAGGGGATGCCATAGTGAGGAAAACTAACACAATGTCCACACCATCACAAGTAAGATGCTGTGGAATTGACACTAACTGTATGGAGAGCACTGAGCCAGTCCCGCATCTATGCAACTTAAAACACGTCGAAGGTGATATGCAAATCTTTTGAAGAAAAGATGGCATAGTCCACAAATGATACTGGGATAACTTGCTCCATATATGGGAAAATATGAAATCAGGTCCTTGGCACAAATCACTAACAAATTAACTCCTGAAACTTTAAATATCAATTTGAAGGGCAAATCTTTAAAGCATTTCATATATAATGTGCTAAATCTTTAGCCAGGAAGAATTTCTTAAAATAAGACACCAACAGTGCAAATCTTAAATTTTAAAATTCAACTACATGAAAAGTAAGATTTCTGTTTTTACTATAAGACAATAAATAGAGCAAACCAAAAAAGCCACACTGGAAGATATTCGCAACAGTTGATAAAGGATTAGTATCCCAGGTATATAAAGGAATGTTCAAGAAAAAGATAAATTCCAGAATCAGAGAATGGACACAGGCAGGAATAGCACTTTACAAATGAGAAAAAGGCATGACGCCAAATGTCCTGAACAGAAGACCAATCTCATAGTAATTAGGGAGATGCACATAAAACCTCAATGATATATCTAATCAATAGATAAATGCAGGAGTGGACAAAACTAAATTTATGGCTGTTCATATGGAAAACATTATAATAATTAAAAATAATACAAGAGTAAAGTCTGTGTTTCATGTACTCACAACTATAAATTACTTTTGCCCACTCCTACATATAAAATATGACAATACCAGTATCATGATATGAAACCAGTCATACCTATCTATTATGCTGCTGGAAAAGACGTACTAAATCTCATCAATTCTAAAATACCATTTATTTAAGATATTTTAGTATTTTACATAGTATTCTAAAAGCAATAGTAACTACAACTGCCAACACAATGCTTTTATCACTTGTCATTTCAGTTATACATATGGAAAGGCCTATTTTATACTTGTTAGAGAGGGTTTTTATGATATTTAATTCTTCATTTCTACTCACAAAAACAATAAGACAAAATAAAACCAGTTAAGATATTTCTGAAAGCATTTTACAACCCCAGTCTGTGTGTGTGAACTTTATTCTTTCCCACTGCAAGGAGAACAGCAGCATGGCAAGCACACCTGATGTGCACACTCCTGTGCTGCAGTGGAATGGCTCTAGGTGAAGGGAATAACATTCCAACAAACTTGATTATCTGACCAACACTGTGACAGCTCCCCACTGAGGCCGCCAAGACAATGCTCCAGGACTTTGATAACTCCTGGAAGAGGGCCAACCACACACACACAGCCTCTTTATGTGGAAAAGGAGCTCCCAAACAGAACCCAATGGACAGCTTGAGCTTCCCTACTAGATGGCACCCCTGGCTGACCTTCCTACAACTTTCTCAGTTTCTATGCCCATGTTTCCCAGGTGGCAGAGACAAACTATTCCACTCAGCCATCTCCGAATTTCCAGTTCTTGTTGATGTCATTGAGAATTGGGTGGTTTGTTGTGCAAGAGTAGATTACTGGACAGTCCATCATGCACAAAGGACTTGGCATCCTTGCACGACCTTCTACCCCGTCTGGACCCTTCTGTCCCTGGGGTGCCTGCAGTGTCCTCAAGTACGACCATTACAACACTCTCGCCTCCCAGTTCCTTCAACCCCTCAACAGCAGCTTATCACCTCGGCTGCCCTTTCAGCTTACAGAAAGGCAGAAGTTTTCAAGAACCCTAATGATCACCTGGGGTCAAGGAGTGGGGGGATGGGCGTGGAGTTAAGGGACAAACGAAGGCTTCCTCTTACTGTCCCTCCAAAGATTACAGACTCCCATCTGGGTTGCCAATAGGCAGATCACTGAGCAGAGCTGCAGATCACAAAGTCACCATGCCAACCTTTATGGCCATCATAACAGGGCATTCTGCCTCCACTGGGTGGGGGAAGGGATTAGCAGGTGGTGAGGGCCCTTGCCCTAAGTTAGATTCTGGCCCCTTCTGCCTACAAGGCAGGTACCAGGTGGAGGCACACAAGGTGCTTTGGTGAAACAGCTGAGTGGCCAAGGTCCCTGGGCAAGGCAGAGGCAGCAAAGGTGGTGGGTGGTTTAAAGTAACCTGGAGTGGCCTGGCATCCAGTGGAATATCAGGGATGGCCAAGCAAATGGAGAGTGATGACCCCAGGGTGCTGGGCCCCATGCTCTTCTTGCTGCTGGTGATGCCTCCTCCCCTGATGAGCGCAGGGAGCTTCTGGCTCAGAGACCTGAGCTGGAGAAATTTAAATAACCACCTTGGTCAAGAATGGGAAGGCTTCAGCCAGAGAGCCAGATATCACAGAAGCGAGAAAGACCAGTTCAGATTCTGCGATGGCAAGTTTGACCTCTACATTCTAGTGGACACGTGAGTGGCCATGGCTGTCCCTTAGTGTGTCATGTTAGCCAAGGTTCAGTGGGCAGGAAGTACCACAAGGGTATTCCAGTGCATTAGAGTGGAAAAACAGGGCCAGTGTTAGTGAGACTAAAGGAACAAGGTCCCGCTGGCCTCCTTGTTCCTAAGGCAGACGAAGCATCCTTTGTCTCCCCAGACAGTTTCTTTTGGAAAGGTTAAAAGGACACCTTTCTAGATGGGTTTTCAGATGGCTCTCAGCCTCTATCACTATGGCCAGCAGCTGTGACCCACAGGCCCCTGATGGAGCTAGAGGGACAGGGGTTGCTAGGAGCCTCCTCCCAGTAGTTGTCAGGAGCTCATGGTAGGTTATGGGTTTGCTTTGTTTCACTGTGTTTTTCCCAATGACTTCCATGATTACCAGCCCCAGAGAGACTGCTGTGTGTTTCTGCAGGTATTCACTCAGGGTTACTGCTTAGAAGTTTCTCTGCTTTGTTGCTGCTAAGTGTTTTGCATGTCTCTCCTTCCTTCTAGACCCCATCCTACAGTTTGTGTGCACACTCAGAACAGTTTGGGTGTCTGGTGTGTCCCTCGGAGGCTGGGCTGTGGATCATGCACCATCTGGCCCTCAAAGAAAGAAGGGGAGGAGCAGGGCTGTGGTCCTGGAGAGATTGCCTCATTCCATTCCCAACTCCTTTATGGGGCTGAGAATACTCCTTATTGCTCAGTGGTGTGGTGGCATAGCAGCCAGTGCCCAAGGCCAGTCCCGGCCCTTCTGTCACCCTCAACTCTCCTGGTGTATTGAGTAGCGAAGATGTTTCCAGGTGCAACTCCCTGCAAAGGAGCACCTCCTGAAGGTTGGATGAAGGAGCCCAGAGACTGGTGGTGGTCACAGGACTCAGACTTCCTGCATTGCCATCATTCTAGCACCAGGTTTTACCTCCTCTGATTCCTCTGATTCTCTGTGGAGACTGGTGGTTGGGGTGAGGAGAGGGATCATGCCCAGCTTACCAGTTGCTGAGAAAAGTTGGCAGAGCTAGGAGCCACCCTTCCCACAGGGTACCCTTCTCACTGTACATCGATGGCACCCTGAAATGCACTGGGCAGGGCTGACTGGTTGATCCTGACCACAGCCCAGGGAGTGGTGTTTCCCCTCCTGGATACTGAGCTTGGACATGGATCTGTAATGTGAGCAACTGCCAGAATGGGTCAGTCTATCCAGAGTACACTAGTGACCTCAAAGGGTCTCAACTGCAGTTCCCTTATGGTGCCCTGGCCATACCCCTACTCTCTGCTCACAGGACAAATGTGGGTGCAGTCCAGCTCTGGAGTGGATGAGAGAGGCCTCTAGGTAGAAGTGAACATAAGAATAGTATTAAATGAACACGTAGCATGTGTCATGCAATGTGCTGTCCACTGTGTACACCCAAGAGCTTGAGGGAGTGGTTCTATTCCCCTATTTTAGGGTGCTGATACCGAGGCTTGGGAGGGCTAGTGATTTGCTCAATGTCAATCAAAGCTAGTTTCCTGCAAAACTTTAGATGGTGGCAGAATGCTCCCCTATTCTCTCTCGTTGGGAGGGTGGTACTTGGGTAAACTAGAAAGGTGGCATTGAATAAATTCCTGAGCCAGGGGCCAGGGTACTCATCACCCCACTCCACCTCTTGTTCCTTTGGCTTCTTAAAGGGCTGGGAGGCAGCACTGGTCCTTCTAACCATGGCCAGTTGCAGCTGGAGCTCCATGTGAAGGGTGTGTTGTCCTGAAGACTGGGGAGGACAGGGGAGCAGCAACTCAGGCCCCCTGGTCCTTTTTCTGGCTCCAGGATAGAGGTTCCTCCACATCACCCTAGGCACTGCCAGCCTTGACTCTTGCCATTCACGGGTCAGGACAGAGTCCTGCTGGATTCTGCAAATGGAAGGAAGAGCAGAAGGTGTCTCAGAGAGAGCACTCACACACCCATGTCCCAGCCCCAGGCCATCAGTAAGGCCAGTCAAGAGTCTGACACCACAGCACGCTTCTAGCCCCAGGGAACAGCCCCTTCTCTCTGGAGCTCTGCTCACCCTGGGACTGGAAGAAGGTCTTTGCTGCCTTTCAGGGCCAGCTTGATGACAAGTCTTTGGAGGATGGGACTGGCTCCGTCTTGTGGCTGTGCCTGAGGCTCTGGGAAAGGGGAGTAATGATCACTAAGAAGGTGGTCCCAGCCTTGCACCAGTTAGACGCCAGTCACCAGTCAGATGGCCCTGGACAAGTCACCTTATCTCCTGTGCCCCAGTGTCCCCATTTCTATAGGGACCCTTTTCATCCCCCTTTTGAGGTTGGGGTGAGAACAAAAGGAGAGTAGGTAGTTTGCTCAGCATATTGTTGGATGCAATCATGAGTATGAAGATGATGATGAGGATGAGATAAAATGTGAGGGAAGAATGTCACACTCTCTGGGGACTTCTTGTACTCCAGGGGCACACCCAGCCCTAGCTCAGTTCTGTTCACAGGAGCCCTTTGAGGTGAGGTGGGGTGCTGGTCAGACGCCTGTGCTGGTAGCTCTCCCATGGCTCTCTGGACCTTTTCCCCATGTGATAAGCAGTCTGTTCATTCCTTTCTTTCCTTATCAGTCATCCACTCACAATCCAGGCCTGAGCCGCTGCCAAGTGTGTGCCATTATTTTGCACGGTGGGGATAAGGCAGAAAGGAAACTAGACAAAACCCCTGCTTTTCTGGAGCTTCCATTTTTGTGGAGAGACAGGACAGGAAGTGGTGTGTTAGTTAGGTGAGCACCAGGGAATGGCAGGAAGTGCTGTTGGAGGGGCCAGTAAAGAGGTGGTCAGGAAAGCCCCTTGCACAGAGTGGAGGACAAGGGGTTAGGACTGGGTGCTTTTTGTGCAGAGGAGTTGTGTGCTTGGATCTTGTTCTTAAAAACACTCTCAATTTGAGGGCACAAGGGCAGAGACTGTGGATAGACCAGGAAGGAGTTGGCACAGAGGTCTCAGGAGGAAGAGGTTGTGGTGTAAATTGCAGGGTAGAATGGAGATGATGAGGGGCCAGATGTTGGATCTCATTGGAAGGTCCAGGCCACAGGCTACCAAACAGATTGGATGGGAGAGAGCTGGTATAGCAATAGCCTGGGGTAAGAGAAGGTTTAGGAGCAGGTTCATCCCTGTGTCTTCCTCCCAATTGAGGGTAAATGTCTGCACCTATTTTTACAGATGAAAGTAGGAGGTGGCTAAGGGCCAGAGAATGACCCACTGACATCCAAAGAAGAAGAATGGGTCAGGAGCTGAAAGTCGAGAGTGTCTGATACCAAACTGAGGCTGGGCCAGTGGTTGTGGGTAATCCATCACCTTCAGGAAGGTCTTGAGTGGTTTGCTCGCAAGTCATTCTTTATATTTCTTATTTATTTGCTTTGCTTGTTCATTGGATTTAATTTGATGATAATGAATAGCTCTCCCATGTGCCCACAGTATTGTCCAGTGGCCTATGAAGGCCCAGAACCCTCTGGCTAAGGAAGTGGCCTGTGCAATGCCCTGAACAATGAGGTCCTCTGGTGATCCCAGCAAATTAAAATGTGAGGATGTGGGGAGAAAGAGCAAGAGGACAGGCCCACTGTGGGCCCTGGGGCACACGTAGGAGATATGTTTTTAGCCTGTGGTGCATTTGTGGGTCCTGTAAGAAAGGTTTTTACCAAAGAAGAGATGGGTCAGACCTGTGTTTTTGATAGAGCCCTGTCCACCTTGGGAAAATGGGTTAGAAATGGGAAGAATGGAAGTGTGACTAGAGTGAAAAGGAAAACGGTCCTAAGAGGTCACAGGAGGCCTTGGAAGATGGGGAAAGGCAGGTAGGAGCCCAGGCAGGTGTGCCCAATAGGAGAGTGGAGAGTCTGAACCCCTGGGAGAGGTGTACAGTAGTGGCACAGGTGAAGGAAGCGACTCTGATATAATGATAAAAGCAGATCTTCAGGGTCCAGCTATGCCAGGACCATGCAGGCATCGGGATGTATCTCTATGGGTGTGCTGGGAGTGGGTAGGGACTTATAATTTATCTACTCATCTGCTGATGGGCACTTGACCTTACTTCAGCATGCATGGCATAATATCAGACTACATCTAGCCAGTGCTGGTGGGAGCACTCCAGGATCCAGAGGCAAGGTTTTTATAGAGATGATGCAGAAGGAAAGCAAAGAATGCTGTTAATGATTGCCTCCTGTTGTGCCTAGATCAACACTTCTGAGCATGAAAAAACTCAAATATAAGAATTAGGAACAAAAGCTGAAGTATTTGGAAAAGGCTATTCTGCTACTTGGTTTTGATTTGCTCATATAGGCCACAGCATTAGAGCAACCTCAATTGAATGGCCTCCTTGTTTATAAAGCATAACAATCCCCCCTACCTCCTTTGGTCATCCTCTCATACATGAGAAATTGACCAATAATTTGTCACTAGCCCCTCTCTCAGTTACCATTTGAGTTATGCTGTTCTTGTCCAGTCCTGAAATTTATAGGTTGTGATGTCAGGTCATTGGCATACTATCTGGCTTGCCCTCGTTTGTCATCTTGTTTCTGTTTCTCCATGCATTGAGACCATTTGGTGCACTGCTGATGGCTGTGAGCATGTAATTAAGAGCCCAAGAGAACACAGCACACGAGGGATTCTACAGTGATGACTATCGGGAAGATACAGAAAGAGACAGAAGGATATTTCTTAATCATGGCCCCATGAATCAAACCAGTTGGCATCAAATGAGTCAAAAAATGTACCTGAGAGGCATCAACCTGTTTTAGCCAAGTGGTTTGTGCATTAATCTCTTATATTTGAGTTTCTTCATGTTCACAAGTGTTGATCCAGGTACAATAGGAGGCAATGCTATGGCATAGAGTCTTTCTTGTTCATCTAACAAGTAATCTAAACCATCCCATCAACTCCAAGCAACCAAAGAGATATATGTTGGGATGGCATATTTTGCTACCCCTTATTCACTGCCTTTAAAGTTCCCCTAACAAGCTTAATTGTCCAGAAGTTGAGTTGGTAAATCATTTTATTTCTTTTATCCCATATCTCAGTCCTGAGAAAAGGTTGGTTCAGTTAAGTAGGTGTACCTCATTTCAGTGGGCAGTGCTGCAGATGGGCTCTCAACGTTAGAGCTATATGGTATGAGCAATTAAGTGCTTCATAAGAGGCATTTCTATGGAAATGAAAGAAAAGGTTAATTGTTGGAGCAGACTGTAAATCAGAGAGCATGTAAATCCTTAGACATGGGCTCAAAGCATCTTTTGCTGTTTGATTGTGTCTGGTGATATTATTGGGTGTTCTGGTAAGCTTCCTGGGGGGCCCAACAACATTAGGCACTAGGTTGTCTGTGCATGAACCTTTGTGGTGATTTTTTCTGAAGTTTATATCAAGTCATCTTGTTTCCATTTGCAGAGCTTTAGGGGAAAAGCCAGTTTTTGCTCATAGTGATGTCAGGTGAGGGGTGAAAAACAATTGGAAACATTAGTTTAGAGGGTTGTAGCCAGATATAGAAAGAAACTAGAATTTAGAATCCAGTCCATCTTACAAGTAGAAAACAAAAGACAATGAACAGGACTAAAAGCTGATATCTGCTAGGGTGTGTTACAGTTTTCTACTGAAACATAATTTTTCATTGTAATTACCTTAATTTCTAGCAAAAGTAATCATAATAAGAATAATTTGTTTGCAAAATAAGTCTAGTCTCATTAAACTTGGCCTGATTATGTAAGTGCAGCAAGAATAGTGATTTCAAGTACATTCTCAAATATGCTATCTTTGTTAAAGTTCTGGTGATATCTATGGCAATTTATTGTGTCATGAAATCCACATTAGTAAAACTTAAAACTGGTAAAGAAATAATCTCAGACTAGATCTGTAAAAGCTTCTTTAGTCTAAGAAGCCAAGCTTAACATTTCTCAATTTCATCCTGGTACAAAAAAGAACTCATTCTTATTGAACTTATACAAATACCTATATTGTCATGAAAAATAAGAAGACATTTTCACTAACAATTTTTGAATACTAGAGGGGTCAGAGAGGGAGAAAAATGTAAATATTTTATTTTTCTTTATAAAAGTTTGCATTAACAAGTTGCTGTGAATTATAGATAAATTAAAAGAAAGGAGAAAATGTTCTTTAAATCTGGGGGAAAAACACAGAAGAACCAGAAATGTTTCAAATAGAATCATAAAATTTTCCTCATCAGTTTATTCTGGCCTCATGAACATAATTTTAGATTATTGCTCAGTCTTCAATTAGCAGGTTGATGCAACATCAGCTTCACCCTTAGAGATCTGCACATTGTGATTCAGTTTAGTCCTGTGATTTCAAGCCTGTCAGAGCCTCTGCATGTCCAAATCCCACCCATGAAATCTTTTGAAGAATAAGTACTTTTGTAATAGAATTAGAGAAAAACAGTAACTAATTCTAAATGTCAAAATACTTCAAAGTGGCCAAGGTTAAAAATGTGAGGGGACTTCATCACAATACAATTGACAAGGAAATTTCCTTTATTGTAACATATGACATTTTAAGATAATAATTAAAATTATGACTAAAAACATTGTAAGACATATTAGATTTCTAAAAGTTTTATAAAATTTCTATAACACCTATGTCAATAACATATCCTATATAATAAAAGGCTAATATGCAGAAAGATCAAACAGTGGGAACGACTAGTAGCTATGACATGCCTGACCCCCAGGGGGCAGATGCTCAATGCAGGAGCTATCCCTTGGTGTCAGTGTGCTCCCACAGGGGGTTGCTGCTCAGCCAGAAGCCCTGAGCTGGGCTCATGGTTGGCAAGTGCAGCAGCGGTGAAGGGAGCCTCTCCCTCCTCTGCGGCAGCACTCAAGTTGTCCGACTGCTCACTTCCCCTAAGCCATCAGTCAGATATCCCCGAGGGCTCCTGATCTACAAGAGGGTGCAGGCTGGGCTGAGAGACCTAGTGAGAGTGCTCACACACTCAATTTTGTGCACTGGGTTTCTAGTACCCATATAAATGTAAGTAAAGAAGTTTTAACATTATTTTTTTTATATGATGTTTATTGGTTTTTGTTTGCTTTCCCCTCCTCCCCCATTGACTCTCCTCCATCCATACTGGCCCCTCCCAGGTCTTCACTACTCTATTGTCTGTGTCCATGGGGTTATACATATATGCATGTAAATTCTCCAGGTTAATCATTCCCTTTCCACCCCCTAACCCTCAACCTACCTCTGAAATTTGTCAGTCTGCTCCATGCTTCTATGTCTCTGGTTGTATTTTATGCATCAGTATATTTTGTTCATCAGATTCTACATATGAGTAAGATTATGTGGTACTTACTTTTCTCTGGATGGCTTATTTCATTTAACATAGTACTCTGCAGGTGCATCCATGCTGTTGTAAATGGTAAGAGTTCTTTCTTTTTTATAACTCCATAGTATTCCATTATGTAGATATACCATGTCTTCTTTATCTATTCATCTGCTGATGGGCACTTAGGCTTTTCCAAATCTTGTTTATTGTAAATTGCACTGCTATGGACATAGGGGTGCATATATTCATTCTAATTGGTGTTTTGGGTTTCTTAGGATATAGTCATAGAAGTGGGATCACTGGATTAAATGGCAGTTCTATTTTTAATTTTTTTTAGGAAACTCCATACTGTTTTCCACAGTGGCTGCATCAGTCTGCATTGCTACCAGCAGTGTACTAGGGTCCCATTTTCTCTACATCCTGACCAACACTTATCATTTGTTGGTTTGTTGATGGTAACCATTCTAACAGGTATGAGGTTTACAAACCTCACCTCTCAGATAGTTAGTAACTTTGAGCATTTTTTCATATATCTCTTGGCCTTTTGTATGTCCACTTCAGAAAAGTGTCTATTTAGGTCATTTGCCCATTTTTAATTGTATTATTGTCTTCCTTTAGTTAAGTTTTATGAGTTCTCTATATAATTTAGAAATTAACCCCTTATCAGATCTTCTCATTTTTTTGATGATTTCTTTGTTGTACAAAAGCTTTTAATTTTGATGTACTCCCATTTGTTTATTTTCTCTTTAGTTTTCTGTCTGAGGATATGTATCAGCAAACATATTGTTATATACAAAGTCTGAGATTTTGTACACTATGGTTCATTCAAAGATTTTTATGGTTTCACAACTTACATTAAAATCTTTTATCCATTTTGAGTTTATTCTTGTGTATGGGGTAAGTTGGTGGTCTAGTTTCATTTTTATTTTTGCATGTACCTGTCCAATTTCCCCAGCACCATTTATTGAAGAGATTGTTTTGACTCTATTGTATACTCTTGCCTTCTTTGTCAAATATTAATTGAACATAATTCTGTGGGTCGATTTCTGGGTTCTCTGTTCTCTCCTATTGAACTACATACCTGGTCTTGTGCCATTTCCAGGTTCTTTTGAGTACAGTAGCTTTGTAGTATAACTTGATATCTGGTATTGTGATTCTTCTAAATTTATTCTTCTTCCTCAAGATTGCTGTGGCTATTTGAGGTCTTTTTCAGTTTCATATAAATTTTTGGAGTGTTGATTCTAGATTTGTTAAATATGCCATTGGTATTTTAATAGGGATTACATTGCATCTGTAGATTGCTTTGGATAGCATGGACATTTTAATGATGTTGATTCTACCTGTCCATAAACCTGAAATATTCTTCCACTTGTTTAT
Source organism: Lasiurus cinereus (assembly GCA_011751065.1). Classification (NCBI taxonomy): domain Eukaryota; kingdom Metazoa; phylum Chordata; class Mammalia; order Chiroptera; family Vespertilionidae; genus Lasiurus; species Lasiurus cinereus. The sequence goes on from JAAGEH010000021.1 coordinate 9,089,713, forward strand.
GTTTTCCTTTCTCTCTCTTTTCACTGTCCTATAGTTTTCCAACTACAGGTCTTTATTCCTTGGTTAAGTTTATTCTTAAGAATCATAATTTTTTTGTTGCAATTGAAAATGGTAATTTTTTTTTACTTTCTCTTTTTGAGAGTTTATTATTGGTGTACAAAAACTAGACCACCAACTTACCCCATACACATAGTCCTAACCAGTTTGGCTCAGTGGCTAGAGCATCAGCCTGCAGTGAAGGGTCCCAGGTTCAATTCTGGTCAAGAGCATGTACCTTGGTTGCAAGGACATCTTCAGTAGGGGGTGTGAAGAAGGCAACTGATTGATGTTTCTCTCTCATTGATGTTTCTCTCTCATTGATGCCTCTCTCTTCCTCTGTTGAAAAGAAATCAATTATATATATATTTATAATAACATGCAAATGGTGTCACAGTAATGACCAAGGCTGCACACCATGGAGTACCTCTAGGTTCCTGCCCCCAACCCCCTGAGGGCGGTAGTGGCTTCCTCCTGCCTCCCCAAGTTGCCCAGCTCCCTCCTGGATTCTGTGGGTGGCAGTGGCTGGGTCCTGCCTCCTGTGGAAGTGACATGGCTCCCTCCCACCTCCCACGGAAGCTGTTCAGGTCCCTCCCAGCTCCTGTGGAAGCGGTGCGGCTCCAGCAGAAGCAGTGCGACCCTCCTGCCAGCTCCCATGTAAGTGGCACACAATATCATGCACTGGGCCACTAGTAAAAAAATCAAAAAATAAAAATGCCATAGATTTGTGGGTATTGATTTTGTATCCTGCTACTTTACAAAATTCAATTATTAAATCTAATAGTTTTTAATGAAGTCTTAGGGTTTTCTATGTACAATATCATGTCATCAGTGAATAATTAAAGTTTTACTTCTCCCTTTCTAATTTGAATGCTGTTTGATTTTTCTTCTTATCTGATAGCTATGGTCAGTATAGTGGGGTAGAAAGCCCCTCCCCCTATCCAGTCACTGAAGTTCCCTGAGATTGTTCAAATCTGTAAGCTTGTCCTTTGCTTTTGTTTCTTCTGAAAGGTCAAAATGCAGAGTGTGGCAGACAGGGGTTCTGACTGTGGGGCAGGCTGTATCAATTAGGGTAGGTTACCTATAATGGGAGAGATTTTTTTTTCCTGGTCTGTGGCTACTAGGAGCTGTTAGCTCCTCTCAGGATAAATAGCTGTTTCAGTTTTGGGCCTAGGACCAAATGTTCCTGGCTGCTGCTTTTCCACATCTCCCTGCAATGCTTCCTACCCAGACTCTCCTTAAGCACCTTGAGTCTGCATCTACCTTCCTGAACCAATGTCTTGGGTTAATAACTGCTCAATGAACTTCCAGAAAGAATATATGATCTCAGCGAGAAGTTCAAAAAAAAGATTGAAAATGTAAAAAAGGATAAATCAGAAATGAAAAATACAATAACTCAAATGAAGAATAGAATAGATGGAATCAACAGATCAGATGAAGAGGATCAAAACAGTGATTTAGAAGATAGAGACAAACATCAAATCAAAACAGTAAAAGAAAAAAATTCAGATAGCTTAAGGGATTTCTGGGACAATATCAAGCATAACAACATTCACATTATAGGGGTATCAGAAGAAGAAAAAAGAGAAACAGTAACTGAAAACCTATGTGAAGAAATGGCTGAAAACTTTCCTAATCTGTTGAAGAAAATATACAAGTAAGTCCAGGAAGTACAGTGTCCCAAAGAGGCCCACACCAAGACACTTCATAATTAAAATGCCAGAGTTTAAGACAAATAGACTCCTAAAGCAGCAAGAAAAAAACAGTTACCTATAATGGAGCTCCCACAAGACTGTCAGCTGATTTCTCAACAAAAACTTTGCAGGCCAGGAGAGGCTTCCATAAATATTTAAAGTACTTATATAACTAAAATTCCTATACCCAGCAAGGCTATCATTTAGAATTGAAGAAGAGATAAAGAGCTTTCCAGACAAGAAAAATAAAAATGAGTTAATCACCACCAAACCAGTATTAGAAGAAATGTTAAAGGAACTACTTTAAAAAGAAAAAAAAAAGATCAATTAATTACTTTAAATGGAAATCGATTAATTTCTCCACTCAAATGGCATAAGGTGACTGAGTGGATAAGAAAACAAGATTTTATATATATATATATATTCATTCCACAAGAAACTGACTTCATTTCAAAAGATACATAGACTGAAAGTAAAAGGATGTAAAAGGATATTTAATGCAAATGGAAATGAAAAATTCTATAATAATAATACTTATATCAAACAAAATCAAATAAAAATTCTGTAATAGCAATACTTATATACTTATATCAAATAAAATCAAAAGCAAAAGGATGTAAAAGGATATTTAATGCAAATGGAAATGAAAAATTATGTAATGGTAATACTTATATCAAATAAAATCAAATAAAAATTTCTGTAATAGCAATACTTATATCAAATAAAATCTATAACTATGGCCTGGCTGGTGTAGCTTAATGGTTGAGCATTGACCTATGAACCAGGAGGTCACCATTCAATTCCTACTCAGGGCACATACCCAGTCCCAGACTCGATCCCCAGTACAGGAAGTGTAGTAGGCAGCCAACTAACGATTATCTGTCATCATTGATGTTTCTTTCTTTCTTTCGCTAGCCCTTCCTCTCTGAAATCAATAAAAATATTTTTTTTAAATAAAGGCTATAGCAAGAGACAAAGAAATTTTGTAATGATAAAGGGATCAATCAAATAAGAAGACATAACCCTTGTAATCATTTATGAATAAATGAAACAAAAACAAACTCATAGATACAGAGAATGAGCTGATGGTTACTAGATGGGTGGAAGTCTGGATGAAAAAAAGTGAATGCATTAAGAAGTACAAATTGGTAGTTACAAAGTAGTCACAAGGATATAAAGTACATTTTAGGGAATATTATTTAATACAGTGGTACCTCGAGATACGAGCGCCCTAACATACGAGATTTTTGAGATACAAGCCTTTGAGCGAGCGATTTTTGCTTTGAAATACGAGCAACATTTGAGATAGGAGTAATCACATGGATCGGCCAGCTGCACACGACCCACCAGTTTACCGTGACATGAGCGTCTCATAGTTTCCCATGCCTCAAGGTTACGGAACAAATTAAACTCGTATCTCGAGGTACCACTGTAGTATTGTAATAATATCTATTGTCAGGATGGTGCAAGACTTACTATGGAACCACTTTGTAAGTTATATAAATGTCTAACCACTATGCTGCACACCTGAAACTAATATAATATTAAATGGAAACTATAATTGAAAAAAATTAAAATACTTAAGGTCAAACATTAAAAAAAAAGAGAGACAAATAAAATCAGTGAAAAATTAAAAGGTACAAAAGAAATACAAAGAGCCATTAAAATACTATGAACAAATTATGCTAACAAATTCAACTATCTAGGAAAATAAAGCATAACATATCATCTTCCAAAACAGAACCAGGGGAGGAAAATCCAAGATGGTGGCATAGGTAAACACCTATACTGCTGCCTCACACAACAATTTCAAAACTACAACTAAAAGACAGAACGGACATCATCCAGAACCACAGGAAAGCTGGCTGAGTGGAAGTTCTACAACTAGAGGGAAAGAGAGGGGCTCACAGAGACCCAGAGGAGCTGCAAAAAGCTGAGGTACGGAGACGCGCGCGAGGAGAGAGTGGGTGCCGGAGTACCTGGCTGGCTTTCTCTGGCGGGAGGGAGACGGAGACTCTCAAAGGCATTGAACCCCTTGTCTGGCGACACTAAACCCCAGATCCAGCTGAAACTCATACGGGGGGAGTTTGGACTGTGAAAAGGGAGAAGTGCACGGCAATTTAGGGGAGTTGCAAAGGATCGGAGGTCTGGTCGCGCACGACACCACGCGGAGGACAGTTTGCTGATTGTGCCACTGGCTTTCGCGAGTGGGCGGGAGACAGACCCTCCCAACTGTGCCACTTCTGACTCCACTAAGCCCCTGTTTTGGGCGAAACCCTGGAGACCTAGACTCGTGTGGTCCTGGTTAGCAGGAGAGCCGGAAAGGCAGCAGTTAGAGGCACTGCGGGTGCGCGCACGCACAAGGACCTCTCCAGCCATTACCCAGTCACATGAGACTCAGGGGCCGTGGAGGGCAGGGCCGACTGGAAGGCAAGGCGGTCCCTTAAGCCCTGAAACTCCACCCCTCCCAAGCTCAACAGAGGCTTCCTCGGCTGAACCCAGCACAGAAGTTTCCCTGGCATAGTGAAAATGCCGAGACAAGGGAAGGGATTACAAGCAAAAGAAATGGAGGAAAAAAAAACGACTGGATATAGAGTTCAAAACCACGCTTGTAAGGTTTTTCAAGAATATGCTAGAAAAGATGGATAAATTTAGTGAGACCCAAGAGGAGATGATAAATACACTGACTGAAATAAAAACTATTATACAGAGTACTAACAGCAGACTAGAGAAAGGCAAGGATCAAGCCAAAAATTTGAAATATAAAGAAGCAGAAAACATTCAACTGGAAAAGCAAGAAGAGAAAAGAATCCAAAAATGTGAAGATAATGTAAGGAGCCTCTGGGACAGCTTCAAGCGTACCAACATCAGAATTGTGGGGGTGCCAGAAGAAGAGAGAGAGCAAGATACTGAAAACCTGTTTAAAGAAATAATGACTGAAAACTTCCCACATCTGGTAAAAGAAATAGACTTACAAGTCCAGGAAGCACACAGAACCCCAAAGAAAAGGAATCCAAAGAGGACCACACCAAGACACATCATAATTAAAATGCCAAGAGCAAAAGAGAAAGAGAGAATATTAAAAGCAGCAAGAGAAAAACAGTTTATTACCTACAAGGGAGCACCCATACGACTGTCAGCTGATTTCTCAACAGAAACGATGCAGGCCAGATGGGAGTGGCAAGAAATATTCAACGTGATGAACAACAAGAACCTACAACCAAGAATAATCTATCCAGCAAAGCTATCATTCAGAATTGAAGGGCAGATAAAGACCTTCACAGAGAAGAAAAAGCTAAAGGAGTTCATCAACTCCAAACCAGTATTATATGAAATGCTGAAAGGTACTCTTTTAGAAGAGGAAGAATAAAAAGGTAAAAGACAAAAAATTATGAACAATAAATACACATCTATCAACAAGTGAATCTAAAAATTAAGTGAATTAAAAATCTGATCAACAGAATAAACTGGTGAATATAATAGAATCAGGAGCACAGAAAGGGAGTAGACTGATAATTCTCAGGAGGACAAAAATCATAAAGCATCAAACAGACTGTGAAATTATAGCAGAAAGATTAAAGTTAGGTGAGGTAAATAAGTGATCAATCAAAGGACTTGTATGCATGCTTATAAACATAACCAATGATCACAGACACTGGGGGGTCGGGGTACGCCTGGGAGGGACGGGGGGCAATGAGGAGATATGTATAAAAAATTAATAAAAATTAATTTAAAAAAACAGAACCAGGAATAAATAGAAAATCTAAGCAGACAAATTACTAACAATAAAATTAAAGATATAATTTTAAAAATCCAAAAAATAAGAAGTCCAGAACCAGATTACTTGGCAGATGATTTTGTTCAAATATTTAAAGAACTTATAATTCTCAAACTATTTTTTAAAAAAATTAAGGAACAAGGAAAGCTTACAGACTCATCTACAAATCTAGCATCACCCTGGTACCCAAACTAGACAGACATTGCCAAAAAGAAAATCGCAAGTCAATATGCTTGATGTACATAGAAGCAAAAATTCTCAAAAAATTTTAGTAAATCAAATTCAATAATGCGTTAAAGGGTTATACACAATGACTGAGTTGTGTTTATTCCAGATTTGTGAGGATGGTCCAATATCTGAAAAATCATTCAACAAGATACATAACAATAACAAAGTAGAGAATAAAAATCATCTCAATAGATGTAGAAAGAGCATTGATAAAATTCAACATCTTTTTATGATAAAAACTCTAAATAAGGAACATACCTTAACCTAAAGACTATGACAAATCCACAGCTAATAGTATACTCAACAGTGAAAAACTGAAAGTTTTTACTCTAAGACCAGGAACAAAACAAGAATGTCCAGTATCACCACTTCTCTTCAACATAGTATCAGAAGTCTTAGTCACAACAACAAGACAAGAAAAAGAAATGAAAAGTGTCCAAGTCTAAAGGAAGAAGTGACATGATGCTATAAATATAAACCCCTATAGACTTCACCAAAAATACTATCCTTCTAATAAAAGAATAATATGCAAATTGACCATCACTCCAAGACACAAGATGGCTGCCCCCATCTGCCCCATTGTGGACACAAGATGGCCACCCCAAGATGGCCTGCAGGAAAAGGCAGTTGTAAGCAGTTAGGGGTGATCAGACCTGCAGAGGAGAACAGTTGAGGGAGACCAGGATGGCAGAGGAGAGCAGTTAGGGGTGACCGGGCCAGCAGAGGACAGTTGGGGGAGACCAGGCTTACAGGGGTGGTAAGTTGGGGGGGGGGACTCAGACCTGTAGGGGAGGGCAGTTGGGGGGAACCAGGACTGCAGGAGAGGGCAGTTGGGAGGAGACCAGGCCTCCAGAGGAGGGCAGTTGGGGGGAACCAGGCCTGTAGGGGAGGGCAGTTGGGGAAAACGAAGTCTGTAGGGGAGGGCAGTTGTGGGTGATCAGGCCAGCAGGGATGGCAGTTAGGAGTGACCAGGCCAGTATGGTCAATTTGCATATTATTTTTTTATTAGAAGGATAGTATTTTTGGTGAAGTCTATAGGGGTTTATATTTATAGCATCATGTCACTTCTTCCTTTAGGCATGCAGGGGAGGGCAGTTTGGGAGTTAGGATTGCAGGGGAGGGCAGTCGGGGGGACCCAGGCCTAAAGGGGAGGGCAGTTGGATGGGAAGGACTGCAGGGGAGGGCAATTAGGGGCAATTGGGCCCACAAGGAGCAGTTAGATGTTGATCAGACTGGCAGGGGAGTGGTTAGGAGGTGATCAGGCTGGCAGGCAGAAGCTGTTAGGGGCAATCAGGCAGAGGCAAGTGAGCAGTTGGGAGCCAGCAGTTCTGGATTGTGAGAGGGATGTCTAACTGCCACAGGCCTAAACAAGTGGTTGGACATCCTTCAAGGGGTCCCAGATTGGAGAGGGTGAAAGCTGAGCTGAGGGACACCCCTCATGCATGAATTTTGTGACCAGGCCTCTAGTTACAAATTATAAATTAAGCCAGTAAAGTGGAAGGATGAAAAATCAATATACTGAAGTCTGTTGCATTTCTACACACCCATAACAAATCATCAGAAAGAAAACAAATTTTTAAGTCCATTTATAATTTCTCCAAAAATCATAAAATACCTAGGAATAAATTTAACCAAAGAGATTAAATACCTGTACTCTGAAAACAATAAAACAATGAAGAAAAATATTTGAAGAGAATACAAAAACAAAATGTAAAGATATATCATTCTAATGGATTAGAAGAATGAATATTGTTAAAATGTCCTTACTGCCTAAGCAATATGCAGATTTAATGCAATCTCTTTTAAAATACCACCAGAATTATTCTCAGAACTAGTACTACTAATCCTATAATTTATATGGAACCATAAAAGACCTCAAAAGCTGAAGAAACATTGAGAAAGAACAAAGCTGGAGGTATCATGCTGCCTGATTTCAAACCATACTACAAAGATACAGTAAGCAAAACAGTATATTACTTGCATGAAACACATATAAAGATCAATGAAATAGAATAAAGAGCCCAGAAATAAATTATCACTTGTATGGTCAGTTAATCTATGACAAAGGAGACAAGGATGTGCAATGAGGTAGACAGTCTAGTCTCTTCAGTATGTGGTATTGGGGAAACTGGACAGATACTAATATAAAGAGAAAAAATTGGACAAATTTCTGAGACCATATACAAAAATAAGCTCAAAACAAATTGACTTAAATGTGCTATCTTAAACTATAAAACTCATAGAAGAAAACAAAGCAATAAACTCTTTGATATCACTCTTATAAATGTATTTTGGATATGTCTCCCAAGCAAGAAAAAAAATAGAACTAACTCATACTAAAAAGCTTTTACACAGTGAAAGAAAGTATCAACCCACCTCCCAAAAAAGACAATCTACTGAATGGGAGAATATATTCATAAATAATACTGGTTCCCCCAACTGCCCTCCCCTGCAGGCCTGGATCCCCCCACCCCAACTTACCACCCCTGCAGGCCTGGGTCCCCCAACTGTCCTCCTCTGCTGGCCTGGTCACCCCTAAATGCTTACAACTTCCCTTTCCTGCAGGCCATCTCGGGGTGGCCATCTTGTGTCCACAATGAGGCAGCCATCTTTGATGTTAAAATCCAAAGTATATAAGAAATTTATACAACACCCAGAAATCCAAAATCAAATGAAAAAATGGGCAAAGGACCTGAGTAGACAATTTCCCAAAGAGGACATATAGATGGCCAACAAACTTATGAAAAGATGCTCAACATCACTAATCATCAGGGAAATGCAGATCAAAACCAGAATGAGATTTTGCCTCATATCTATCAGAAGAACTATTCTAATATGTAAAAACCCAGGGTCCATAACGACTGACTGAAAGCTTGACTGAACACCAGAAGTCAGTTCTGTGGCAACCCAGCACTGATTGCCCTCAATGTGGGCTCAGCAACCCAGGACTGACTGCTGAGGGGGGTGCAGATCAGGCCTGGAGAGAGGCCTGAAAAGAGAGGCAGGATATGATCCTCATCCTCTGTGGCAGCTGTTGATCAGCCTTTGCCTCTCTCTTTCTCTCCAGGCTTCACCAGCAGCCTGCCTCTGTCTCTCTCTGGGCCTTTGCAGGGGCTGCTGATCAGCCCTACCTCTCTGATCAGGCCCAGAGATAGGCCTGAAGACACTGACTGGCATAGAAACTGACCAATCAGAAACAAATTCACCTGCAGGGGAGGGCAGTTGAGGGCAATATTAGGTCAGCAGGGGAGAGCAGTTGTGGTCAAGATCAGGCTGGGGAGTTGGGGGCAACCAAGCCAGCAGGGGAAGGAAGTTGGGGGTGAGATCAGGCCAGCAGGGGAGGACAATTAGGGGCAATCAGGCAGGCAGGCAGAGGGGTTAAGGGCAATCAGGCAGGCAGAGACAGTTAGGAGTGATCAAGCAGGCAGGTGAGCAGTTAGGAGCTAGCAGTATCAGATTGTGAGAGCAATCTTCCAGTTTAGGCATGATCTCTAGAGGATGTATCTAAACTGGCAGTTGGACCATCCCCAGGGGTTCCCAATTGAAGAGGGTGCAGGCTGGGCTGAGGAAACCCCCCTCCATGCACAAATTTCATGCACTGAGCCACTAGTCATTAATAAATCAACAACAACCACCATAACCCATTGGTGGTATTGTAAAATGGTGCAGTCACTATTGAAAACAGTATGGAGATTCTTCAAAAAATTAAAAATAGAGTTGCCACACAATCTAGAAATTCTGCTTCTGGTTATTTATCTATCTGAAGAAAATAAAAACACTAATTTGAAAAGATATATGCCCTTCTATGTTTATTGCAGCATTACTTACAGTAGCCAAGATATGCAAGTAACCTAGGTGTCCATTTATAGGTGAGTGGATAAAGATGTGATGTCTTGCGCAGACACAACTGACCCCCACAACCAATTGGCTTGGAGGTCAATCCCTCCCCCAGTGATACCAACAACAATTAAGAATTAACTACAATAGACTGTACACACAGTTCACAAAGGGGTACACCAAGAGTATCCACCTCAGGTAACTGGAGAGGCAGAGCTACTGGGCCACATAGGACAGCTGGTACACAAAGCTACTCTACTAACTCAGGGAAGCAGTGAAATATCTGGAGACTAAAGAAGAGATCACAAATGAAAGAAATGGAGGAAAACAAACATCTGAATATAGAGTTCAAAACCACAGTTATAAGGTTTTTTAAGAATTTCCTAGAAAAAAAATGGATAAATTTAACAAGAACCAAGAGGGGATGAAAAAAGAAAACAAACAACTAGAAATTAAACATACACTGAGTGAAATAAAAAATATTATACAGAAACCTAAAAGCAGACTAGAGGATCGCAAGAATTAAGTCAAAGATTTGAAATACAAAGAAGCAGAAAACACTCAACTGAAAAAGAAAAAAAGAATAAAAAAATGTGAAGATAGTGTAAGGAGCCTCTGGGACAACTTCAAGCATACCAACATCAGAATTATGAGGGTGCCAGAAAAAGAGAGAGAGCAAGATACTGAAAACCTATTTGAAGAAATAATGACTGAAAACTTCCCCCACCTGATTAAAGAAATAGATTGCAAGACCAGGAAGCATACAGAACCCCCAAAAAAAGAAATCCAAAAAGGACTACACCAAGACAAATCATCATTAAAATACCAAGAACAAAAGACAAAGAGAGAATATTAGAAGCAGCAAGAGAAAAACAGTTAATTACCTACAAGGGAGCACCCATACGATTGTCAGCTGATTTCTCAACAGAAACTATGCAGGCCAGATGGGAGTGGCAAGAAATATTCAAAGTAATGAATAGCAAGAACCTACAACCAAGATTACTCTACCCAGCAAAGCTATCATTCAGAATTGAAGGGCAGATAAAGAGCTTTACAGATAAGAAAAAACGAAAGAAGTTCATCACCGCCTAACCAGTAATATATGAAATGCTGAAAGGTATTCTTTAAGAAAAGAAAGAAGAAAATGGTAAAGGTAAAAATTATGAACAACAAATACATACCTATCAACAAGTGAATCTAAAAATCAAATGAACTAAAAATCTGTTGAACAGAATAAATTGGTGAATATAATAGAATTAGGGGCATAGAAAGGGAGTGGGTTGATAATTATCAGCGGGGAAAAGGTAAGAGAGGGTGCAGAGAGAGACTAGACAAAAATCATACACCTGTGGATGAGGACAATGGAGGGGAGGTAAGGGTAGAGGGTGGGGTAGGAACCAGGTGGAGGGGAGATATGAAGGGTGAGGAGAAAAGGAACAATTATAATAATCTGAACAATAAAGATTTATTTTTAAAAAGGCAAATAAGAGATGTGATGTCTGTATATATACACTGCAATTAAAAATATGTGGTCATTTTTGACAATATGGATTATGCTGAACAAAATAAGTCAGAGATGGAAAGACAATACCAAATTATTTTACTTATATGTGTGAAATCTAAAAAAAGTGAATGAACAAAACAGAATAGAAACAGCCCCAGAAATACAGAGAACAGTGTTTGCCAGTGAGTTGGCGAGGGTATTGCACCTGGATAGCCTTCATTCATTGTTCCTAGTGAGAATACAGCCTTTGTTCATCATTCAGTTGAAAGTCATCTTTCTTTCCCTACTAATCTCTTTCTTAAGATTTCTGCCATTTCTTTATGACATTGGTTGCTAAATATGCATTTCTTTTTATTATTTTACTTTAATTTTAATTACCTTCTCTAATCTTTAATGTTGTTCATCAGTTTTGAAAAAAATCTCAACCACTATCTCATCATTTTTTATAATATTCTCTATTTCTAGAACTTCAAATACACTTATGTTCAACCTTCTAATTATATAATTTTCTACTAAAGGCCCGGTGCACAAAATTCGTACACTTTGGCAGGGGCGGGGGGGTCCTCAGCCTGGCCTATGCCCTCTTGCAATCCAGAAGCCCTTGGTGGGTGTCCAACTGATGGCTTAGGCCCGCTCTCCACGGAAGAGGCTCCTATCACCACCACTGCACTTGCCAGCAGTGAGCCTGGTTCAGAGCTTCTATCTGAGTGGTGTACCCGCTGTGGGAGCACACTGACCACCAGGGACAGCTCCTGCATTGAGCATCTGCCCCTGATGGTCAGTGCATGCCATAGTGACTGGTTGTTCCGCTGTTTGGTTGATTTGCATATTAGCTTTATATAGGATTACATATTATTTTGATGTCTCATTTCCCAATATATGACAGTCATTTTTTAAAGTATGTGTAGGCTGTCGGGCTGGTATTTCTCAGTGGTTGAGCACCAACCTATGAACCAAGAAGTCACAATTCGATTCCTGGTCAAGGCACATGCCTGAGTTGCAGGCTAGATCCCAGTGTGGAATATGCAGGAGGAAGCCAATCAATTATTCTCTCTCATCATTAATGTTCCTATCTTTCCCTCTCCCTTCCTCTCTAAAATTAAGAATAAAAATATATTAAAGTATGTTTAGGCTAACAATTTACAGTCTTTTGGTGTTACCCAAACAATTTAAATATTTGTAGAAAAAGTAAACACCTATTTTTTCAATAGTTAATCAGTATTACTATTGAGTCCACAAACTATGAGAATAACAAAAGACCTACTCTTCTACTTCCTCTTAAATTCCAATTATTGAATCATAAATGGTACTCCATTTGAAATGTTATTTTATGCAGAATATTTGGTGAATTATATTGAATTGTTAGTATGATTTTTTCAAAGCTCTTAATCAGGATAAATCCTCTTTCATTTTTCAGGGTTACTGAGGTATGGAATTAGATAATGATGGCACTATTTATCTTCAGATGGTAATAGGATATAATAGAGATTAGCATGTACTCTGAAAGTTGAGGAACTCATGCTCAAATAATAAGTGACTTTCAGTGCGAGAAATACTTATATTTAACTCCAACTGTGCATGAAACGTAACTGTAGAGATCAAACTTGTTTACATATGTAACACCCAATATAAGATGTAGAATCTTTTTCAAGATTTTAGAAGTTTCTTTCATCCCCCTTTCTGACTACTACCTTCAGAATTTCTTAATTTTCTGACCTTTATAATCATTGATAGTGCGCCATCAGTTCATGAAATTCATATCAGTGGCTTTATATGATGTATTCTCATTTGTGTCTCACTTCTTTTGCTCAACATAATATCTATGAAATTAACCCATATTATTCTTCACACCAGGATTTTATTTATTTTTTGTAGGTTTGTAGTATTCTATTATTTGAGTTTACTACCATTCTTCCATTTTCCTGTAGGTAAATTTATAAATTGTTTCTAATTTTAAAATATTATGAATAAAGGTACGTTAGACATCCTTTCACATATAATTTTGAGGACCAATATGCTCATGTCTTTTGGATATATAAAAGCAATAAATTTAATGAGTCATGCTGTAGGCATATGTTTAGATTTAGTAGATACAGTTTTGCATCTTTTTATCCAAGTTATACAACCACCTGCAGTGAATGAAAGTTCCAGATCCTGCGGATACTTGCCAATAATTAATATTATAAACTTATTTAATTTTAGCTACCCTGGTAAGTAATGGAGAAATAAGTTTGAGTTTACCTGGATAGATTATGTTGAATATATTTCATATATTTTTGACATATGGTTATTATGCTTTATCAATTCTTGTTTACATTTGTGTTTTCTCTACCTGAGGTGCCTTGATTTTCCCCATAATTCTGAAGGATATTTTCATTGGAAATAGGACTCTGTTGACAATTCTTTTATTTTTAGACTTTATTATTTCTAAAGGAAAAACTATTGTCATGAGAATTATTTTTTCCTTATAAAGTATAATTTGTCATTCAGAACTTTTAAGTTTTTTTATTTTTATTTTTATTTTTCAGAAGCTGACTATGATATGGGTGCTGATATCTTTGGTTTATCTTATTTTGTATTTTCTCACCTTATTAAAATTGAGGATTTCTGTCTTTTTACCAATTAGAAAAATTTTCAGCCATTATTTCAAGTACTATTTCAGCTCCATCTCCTTTAATTTCTTTCTGGACTTTAAATGTTACCGTTTTATTCATTTATTTATTTACTTATTTATTTATTTATTTATTTTTGTTGTTGTTATGACTCTACTGGTTCCTGTGGTTTTGATCTTTTTCTGGTGTTGTTTTCAAGTCCATGTTCTCCCTATTTTCATTGGATATTTTCATACTAGAGGCCTGGCACATAAAATTCATGCATGAGGTGGGGGCCCTTCAGTTCAGCCTGCACCCTCTCTAAGCTGGGACCCCTTGAGGAATGTCTGACTGCCCGTTTAGGCTCGATCACACTGGAATCAGGTCTAAACAGGCAGTTGGACATCCATCTCACTATCTAAGACTGCTGGCTCCCAACCACTCGCCTGCCTCTGCCTGATTGCCCCTAACCACTTCTGCCTGCCAGCCTGATCACCCCTAACCACTCTCCTGCCAGGCTTATCAATGCTTAACTGCTCCCTGGCTAGCCTGATTGCCCTTAACTGCCCTCTCCTGCTGGCCTGGTCCCTCTTAACTGCCCTCCTCTGCCAGTCTGGTTGCCCCTAACTGTCCTCCCCTGCAGGCCTGGTCTCTCCCAACCATCCTCCTCTGCTGGCCCAGTCTACCCTAACTACTCTCCCTGTTGGTCTAATCACCCACAACTGCCCTCCCCTGCAGACCTGGTCTCCACCAACTTCCCTCCTCTGCCAGTCTGGTCACCTACAACTGTCCTCCCTTTCAGGCTTGGCTCCCCGCCCCCCAACCCGAACTGCCCTCCTCTACTGGCCTGGTCCACCCCAACTGCCCTCCTCTGCTGGCCTGATCACCCACAACTGCCCTCCACTGCAGACCTGGTCTTCCTCCTCCCAACTACCCTCCCTTGCTGGCCTGGTCTCCTCCAACTGCCCTCCTCTGCCAACCTGGTCACCGTTAACTGCCTACAACTGCTCTCCCCTGCAGGCCATCTTGTGGCAGCCATCTTTGACCACATGGACACAGCCATCTTGTATCTTGGAGTAATGGTCAATTTGCATATTACTCTTATTAGATAGAATTTTCTAGTTCCCTGAATGTTTCCTCTGTTCCATCCATTCTGCTTTGAGCCTATTCACTGAGTTATTTATTTCAGTTATTATATTCTTTTATACTATAATTTTCATTTGTTTCTTCTTTATAGTTTCATTTTCTTTGCTGAGATTTTCTTTTTTTTTTAAATATATTTTATTGATTTTTTTTTACAGAGAGGAAGGGAGAGGGATAGAGAGTTAGAAACATTGATGAAAGAGAGACATTGACCAGCTGCCTCCTGCACACCCCCTACTGGGGATGTGTCCTCAACCAAGATACGTGCCCTTGACCAGAATTGAACCTGGGACCTTTCAGTCCGCAGGCCAACACTCTATCCACAGAGCCAAACCGGTTTCGGCTTTGCTGAGACTTTCTATTTACTTGCCATAAATTTTTTTTTCTCCCATTTAAGGATGTTCAAAATCACTCATGTAAAGATTGTTTTGATGGCAGCTTTAAACTTAATATCAAATAACTCTGTTATCTCTACCATCTCAGTGTTAGTATCTATTATTTTTTTTATTCAGTTTAGATCTTTCTGCTTCTTTGTATAAATAGTTTGATAATTGAAACCTAGAAATTTTGAGCATTATGAAACTGGATACTTTTCAGCCCCATTTTATTTGGCTTTGCTTTGATACTGCTCTGGTAAGAGAAGGGTGAAATGCCACCTCATTATTTCAAGAAGAGAGTAGAAGTCCAGGTTCCCCACTTGGCCCAAGGTTTGTAGGTGTGTGTGGGAGGGGAGGGGGAGTGTAATTCATTATTGTTATGAAATGGTGGGAGTTCTGGCTCCCTGCTATTCTTCTGCCAATATCTCCCAATGTGGAAGGTTAGGTCTGCATTGTTCCTATTTCTTAAGGTTTCCACTTAGATGACCCAGGACTTACTCCCTCCCTGACTGACTCCACACAGACTGACTCCTGCCCTGACTGTCTCCCGCCCTGACTGATTCCTGCCCAGGACTCCCACCCCCACCACACACACACACTGGCTCCTACCCAAGACTGACTCCCACCCTGCAGGGCAACATTAACCCCATGTTGTAAGATTTCCACAACTGACTTCTGATTGGTCAACCTTTGGTCATGACTGATCGTTACAATCCTGGGCTATTATTATTAAGATATTTTTATCTCTATGCCTCTCTATGCCCCATTCTGGAAGACTTATTTTCTGAGCTACTTTAGGTTAGAAATTCTCTTTTTAACTTTGTCTAATCTGTTATTACTTTAACCACTGTGACTTTAATTTTGGTTATTACAGTTTTCACTTTTAGGAGTTGTATTTAGTTCTTTTTCAAATGGCACATCTCTTTAAAATTTCTTGTTCCCTGAAACTCTTTTAGAGCTTGTTTTTATTTCAATGTACTTGTTTTGTAATCTGTATCAGATTATACAAATAATATTATACCAATAATGAAAGGGGGTGTTTTGTTTTGTTTTGTTTTGTTTTGTTTTTTTGCTGGTCAAAAACAAACAAACAAACAATAAATTAATAATTTAAATGTTTGATTCTACTATTTAAAAAATTAATGAACATTGATATTTTATTAAGTATCTTTTCTGATCACAATGAAACTAATAACAAAAGAAACACTGGAAAATTTAAAAATACGTGGAAATTAAACACACACTCTTAAACAACCAATGGATCAAATGTGTGTGTGTGTGTGTGTGTGTGTGTACATATATCTTCTTTTTTTATTAATCCTCACCCAAGGATATTTTTTCTATTGATTTTCAGAAAGAGTAGAAGGGAAAGAGAGAGAGAAAGAGAAACATCAATGTGAAAGAGACACATCTGTTGGTTGCCTCCTGCACCCATCCTGACTAGGGGCAATGGAAGGAACCTGCAACCTAGGTATGTGCCCTTGATTAGGAATCAAACTCATAACCCTATGGTGGGTGGGCTGATGCTCTACCACTAAGCTACACCATCCAGGGCTATAGATATATCTTCTTAATGGATTGGCCCCTTGTATCATTATGTAATAACCTTTATGTCTCTTTTGAACATTTTAGCATAAAGTCTATTGGGTATGACATAAGAATATTTATCATTTGCTTGAAATATCTTTTTATCATCCTTTATCATTCTGTGTCTTTACATCTAAAGTGATGCTCTTGTTAATCAGCCTATCATTAGATATTCTTTTTAATCAATTTAGCCATTTTGTCCTTTTTGTTTGGAGAATTTAATCTCTTTTCATTTAAAAGTTATTGATACGTAAACTTACTTCTGGCCCTGTTTCTACAATACAATCTGATATTTTGTGATCAATCCATGTAGGTTCTTCCAAGACCACCACGATGCAAGACCCAGTGAATTTTCTAGGAAACAAACATAATGCTAGGTATCTTCATGGAAACCATATGCTGTTTTTCTCACTTGAAAAACTATAGTTCCAGGGGGACTTCTTGGTGCTCTGTTTTTAATGACAGTGTGGTTAGAATGTAGCTGTTTCTCTTACTCTTCTAATGTGGTCCTTCATGGGCTCTGTGGTAGAGGAGAATGCTTCAACATTAACCCCATGTTGTAAGATTTCCACAACTGTGTCTTTTTTATGAATATGTGTTCATTGTTATTCTTTGGGGAACTGAAGTCAGGACATCACTGATGACATCACTCTGAAAAAGAGGCCTTAAAAAACTTATCTATTCTCATAGAACTTCTGTATACCAATAAAAAATGCACACCATTGTTTTTACAAAGTTCTGAACCCTTTTTATTTTTTGGGAATACCCATAAATAGATAAACTTGTCTAGATTAAGTTTCCCACTGTCCATAATTGATTGATAAGGTTTAGCAACTTATTAACATGAAAACAGGAGTATTGTAATAACTGAATAATTCATAGTTATTTCCCAGATGGAGGAGTGAAAGATGATTTGAATGCAAAAAAACCCATTTTTGCTTTGGGTGTTTTTTGTTTCTTTGTTCTTATATTAAAACAAAATTTTATTTATCTGAGGTTTTACACTGGACCCAAACTATTTTTAAGTTGGACCCAGTCTGGTTTCAGTTAGAGAACTATTAACATTTGTTAGACCCAGACTCACTCTGGACTCACCCCCCAATTCCCATCATATATGCATATGTATTCAGAAATGAAACTCAGAGAGAAAAAGTGTTAAGCCCAATGGTTCCCAAGGTGCAGCACATGCCCCACAGGAGGGGCAATTTGATTTTAAGTGGGGGCAATTAGAGAATGAGTTAACAGTGTTTTTTTGCATTTCTTATAGTTCTAGTGGGCCTCATCTACAGCGTATCCTACATAATAAAAGGCTAATATGCAAATGACCAAATGGTGGAATGACCACTATGATACGTGCTGACCACCAGGGGGCAGACACTCAATGCAGTAGCTGCCCCCTGGTTGTCAGTGTGCTCCCACAAGGGGAGCGCCACTCAGCCAGAAGCCGAGCTCATGGCTGGTGAGAACAGTGGCAGTGGGGGGAGCCTCTCCTGCCTCTGTGGCAATACTAAGGATGTCCAATGACTTAGGCCCACTAAGCCATCAGTCAGACATTCCCTCAGGGCTCAATGACTGCAAGAGTCCTTGAGGCCAACCTAAGGGTCCTTACCCCTACCAAGTGCATGAATTTTGTGCCCCCAGACTCTAGTCCTATCTAATAAAAGAGTAATATGCAAATTTACCATACCTCCACTACACCCACCAGTCATGCCCATCAGCCAATCACAGAAAGTATGCAAATTAACCCAACCAAGATGGCTATGGCCACAGAGAGAGCAGGAGGGAGGCTTGGGTTGCCCCTGGCAATGGAGTAAGCCTAGCTTTCCACACACCCTGGCCAGCAGGCCTCTGCTTAAGGCAACAAAGTTTCAATGGCTGTGCGAATAGGAGGCTTGGCTCTGCTCCATGTTACCAAGTTTCAATTGTAGAAGATAAATAAATCCCAGATACCAGAGCCTCTGCTTGGATCACCCAGGGTGTGGCCAGCCTGCAAGCCACCACAGGCCCCTTGCCCAGGCCACCCCACACCCTAAAGGAACACCTACCCTGATCCAGGACACCCTTCAAGGCAAACCAGCTGGTCCCCACCAATGCACCAGGCCTATATCCTATGTAATAAAAGTGTAATATGCAGATTGACCATCACTCCAACACACAAGATGACTACCCTCAAGTGGATACATGATGGCCACCACAAGATGGCCATCCGGGGAGAGCAGTTGGCAGGGGCCAGGCTTACAAGGGAGGACAGTTTTGGACAATCAGGCCAGCAGGGGAGGGCTATTGGGAGGGCCTAGGCCTGCAAGGAAGGGCAGTTTGGAGCAATCAAGCCTGTAGGAGAGGGCAGTTAGAAGTGATCAGGCAAGCAGAGGAGGGAAGTTGAGGGTGACCAGGCCTGCAGGGAAGGGCAGTTGAGGGGAACCCAGGCTTGCAGGGGAGAGCAGTTAGTGGTGACCAGGCCTACAGGCTAGGGAAATTAGGGGCAAACAGACTGCAGGGGAGCAGTTAGGCATCAATAAGGCTGGCAGGGGAGTGGTTAGGGGGTAATTAGGCTGGCAGGCAGAATTGATTAGGAGCAATCAGGAAGGCAGGCAGGTGAGCAGTTAGAAGCCAGCAGTCCTGGATTGTGAGATTAGGCCTAACGGGGCAGGTAGTATCTGGCCTAAATGGGTAGTTGGACATCTCTCAAGGGGTCCCAGATTTGAGAGGGAGCAGGCTGGGCTAAAGGACATCACCCCAACAAATTTCATGCACTGGGCCTCTAGTATATACGCTGACAAAGAAACCAATGCATACAATGGATAAAAGAAAGCCTTTTCAATAAATGGTGCTGAGAAAATTGGAAAGACACATACAAAAGAATGAAATCAGAGTAGTGTGTATCCCTATGTACAAAAAATAACTCAAAATGGATCAAAGACCTAAATATAAGACCTGAAACAATAAATTATATAGAAGAAAACATATACACTAAACTTAGGTACCTTGATCTTAGAAAAGATTTTGTGAATTTTACCCCAAAAGCAAGGGGGAAGTAAAGGCAAAAATAAATGAATGGGACTATATCAAACTAAAAAGATTCTGCACAGCAAAAGCAACTGACAACAAAACAAAAAGACTAACTACTGAATGGGAGAAGGTATTTTCAAACAACAGCACCAACAAAGGGTTAGTATCCAAAATATATAAAGATTTAATACAGCTCAACACAAACAAATAATCCAATTAAAAAATGGGCAAGAGACCTAAAAAGACAATTTTCCCCAGAAGACAAATATATGAAAACATGCTCAACTTTACTAGCTATTATGGAAATGCAAATAAAAACTACAATGAGATATCCCCTCATACTTGTTAGAATGGCTATTATCAACAAGACAAGAATAACAAGTATTATAGAGGTAGTGGAGAAAAAGGATATCTGCTTTCATCACTGGCAGGCCTAGCCACAGCAATGAGACAAGAAGAAAAGATAAAAGGCATCCAAATTGGAAAGAAAACAGTAAAACCGTCAGTATTCTCAGATGACATGATGTTGTACATAGACAACCCTAAAGACTCCACCATAAAACTACCAAACTTAACAAATGAATTCATCAGGGTAGCAGGATACAAAATCAACATCCAGAAATAGATGGCATTTTTATACACTAATAATGAACTCTCAGGAAGAGAAACTAAAAAAGCAATCCCATTTACCATTGCAACAACAACAAAAATATACCTAGGAATGAACTTAACCAAGGAAGTAAAAGATCAATACTTGGAAAATTATAGTACATTGAAAAATAAATAATAAAGATACAAATAAGTGGAAATGTATACCACGTTCATGGATTGGGAGAATTAACATCACTAAAATGTATATACTACCCAAAGCAATCTATAAATTCAATGCAATCCCTATTAAAATACCAAGGGCATACTTCACAGACCAAGAACAAATATTCCACAAATTTTTATGGGACCATTAAAGACCCTAAGTAGCTGCAGCATTCTTGAGAAAGAAGTATGAAGTAGGAAGGATTGAAATACCAGATATCAAACTCTATTTAGAAGCCATTGTAATTAAAACAGGCTGTTACTGGCACAATAATAAGTATATAGACCAATGGATCAGAGCAGAGCCCCCAGAAATTGATCCACACCATTATGATCAATTAACATTTGACAAAGGAGACAAGAACATATAAGACAGTCTCTTCAACAAATGGTGATTGGGAAACTGGACAAACATACAAAGAGATGAAACTAGACCACCAACTTATACCATACACAAAAAGAAACTCAAAATGGATAAAAGACTTAAATGTGAAGCATAAGACTATTAAAATATTAGAGGAGAGCCTAGGCAATAAAACTTCATATATCTAACATAGAAATATATTTATGGATACATCTCCTAAGGCAAAGGAAACTAAGGGAAAACATTTTTTTAAATGGACTACATCAAAATAAAAAGCTTTTGCACAGCAAAACAAAACAAAACAAAACAAAACAAAAAAAACGCCATCAAAATGAAAAGTTAACTCACTGTATGGGAGAACATATTTCTGAATGATACTTCTGACAGGTTTAATATCCAAAATATATGAAGTAATTCATACAACTCAACAAAAGGAAGATAAACAATTCAATTAAAAATGGGCAGAAGACCTGAATAGATGTTTTTCCAAAGAGGACATACAAATGGCCAAGAGACATGAAAAAATGCTCAAAGTCACTAATCATCAGAGAAATGCAAATTAAATCCACAACAAGATATCATCTCACACCTATCAGAATGGCTACCATCAACAAATGACAAATTCTGATAAGGATGTAAAGATAAGGGAACATTCATTCACTGCTGCTGGGAATGCAGACTAGTGCAATCACTATGCAAAACAGTATGGAGTTTCCTCAAAAAATTAAAAATGGAACTTCCTTTTGTTCCAGCAATCCTACTTCTTGGAATATATTATAAAAGACTCCAAACTTAACCAGAAAGAACATATGCACCCCTATGCTCATAGCAGCATTATTTACAATAGCTAAGATTTGGAAACAGCTCAAGTGCCCATCAGTAGATGAATGGATTAAAAAAGCTGTGGGACATTTATACAATGCAAAAAAAGAGGAATCTTTTACCCTTTAGAACAGCATAATGAACTGGAAAAATATTATGCTAAATGAAATAAGCCATTCTGAGAAAGAAAAATATAACACAATTTTACTTATTTGTGGAATCTAATGAGCAGAATGAGTTCACCAACAAAATAAGACCTGAATTATGGAGGCATGGAACAAACTGACATTCCTCAATATAGGGTTGGGAGGATGAGAAGAGATAAACCTAAGAATTTATATATACTTATAGGCATAGTCCATGGACAAGGGCAATAGGGTAATGAAGACCTAGGGGGATGGGAAAGGGACTGAGAGGATGGGGTAAAGAGTTGGGGGAGAGAAGAGGAGATATCTGTAATACTATCAACAATAAAAAGTTTATTTTTAAAAGATGAAATACTGCTATTTGCTACAACATGGATGTGTCTTGCCAATTTTATGCTAAGTGAAATATATTAGACAAGGTTCAAAACCATGATTTACTCATAAGTGGGATATAAAACTGAAACTAACAAATGGAAAAAATACATCTCATACACATAGATAAGAGTATGGTGGTCAGGAGGAAGAGGGTAAAAAGTAAAGGGAGTTAAATATATGGTGATAGAAGAAAATTTGACTTGGGTGGTGAGCACAAATGCAATATACAGATGACATATCATAGAAGTTGAAACCTATATCATCTTATTGATCAATGTCACCCCAATAAGTTTAATTTAAAAAATTATTAAAATATAAACAAAGGCACACTATAATTTCTAAAGTTTTTGGCATGCTGCTATCTAAGTCAAATTTATGGTTGCTCACAACCCCTCATGTAGTTAACTGTGGGTAGGTAGTGTGAGCCCTGGGTCTTGCCCCGGGCCCTACTGTTCTTTTGTCTTCAGTTCATGGCCTGCCCTACTCTATGGAAGATGCCAGCTCACTGCCACTGCAGCACCTGCGTGCCCCAAGATGTTGCTGCCCAATAGGTTTCAGGATCTCTCTCCAAAATGATCTGGACCCCAGGAGACACTGGATGCTTCCACTGGTTGGTAGCCCCAGACAGCTTTTGTGGTCTGACCTCAGTAAACACAGATAATGGGAAAATGGAGTGTGAAAGCTATAGGTTTGGCACTGAGATAATTCCTCTGCTTTGTCTTGTTTCCTTAGGCTTCTGGTTTCACAGATGAAAAAATGGGTAGAAACTGTAGACCATGAGGAACTCATAGGTCATGGAGCACAAGCTCCATCTGTTCCCACACAGGACAGGGACCCGTTACTCCCTGCTCAGGTGTACCATGGGCCAGGGGCACACTCCTGCAGATCCAACCCAATCTTTTTGGAGTGATCTCTGAATTTTAGGTAATACTTTCTTTCATAGAGCAACATAACTATACACCTCAAAAAATGGCCCCACCAGAATGAATGACTCAAAAGTATTCTAACAATGGATAGGCAGCTGCAAGGCCCAGGGTGGGATAGAATACGATAGGAGGGGATAAGAAAGGAGAGGGAGAGGAAGGCAGGCCTTCATGCAGTAAGGTGTTTTTTGTTTTGTTTTTGTTTTTGTGGGTTTTTTTTTTTTTAATCTTTTTGTTTGGCTTTTCTAATACTACTATGCTCCCCAGGAATACTTTCTTCTCCAGGCTGAAAGGCCCCCATCTCTATGCTTTCTACTCCTTTGTTTCTTGCCCCACCCCACTCCTTTAGTCTACCCTTTGATGTGCTAATTGTACTAGCCCTCCTTCCCTTTATCTTCACAATCCATCTCATGAGGTGAGCTGTTTAGCTCTTGGAAGAGGAGAAAAATGAGCATTAAGCAGTAAGTCCCAGAGGGAGGTTAAGCAGTGAGTCCCAGAGACTAAGCAGCGCTGCATACTTGGGCCTTTTAAGTCCTGGCTGCCTGGCTACCTGGCTGCCCAGTCCCTGGTTTTCATTTTCATTGTTTTTTAAGAGGTAAAATATACAAACATAAAAATATATATTAACCATTTAAAATATATATTGCAGTGGCATTAAATGAATTTATAGTGTTGTGCAATCATTCCCATTGTACACCCCAAAGCTTTCTCATCATCACATATTGAAATTGTGCATATCCAATCTAATAGTAGAGAAATATGCAAATTTGTCCATTATAGCATCACATCACAACTGGATCGGCAGGCTGCATTTCCACCCTCTGCTCAGGCAGCTGCAAGGTCCGGGGTAGGATAAAATATGATAGGAGGGGATAAGAAAAGAGAGGGAAAGGAAGGCAGGCCTTCATGTAGACAGGTGGAGAGGAGAAACATAAATAAAGAAAGTGAACAAGAAAAAGACACAGGAATGGAAAAGGGACGGAAGCAGTGAGGAACAGGAGCCCGGCCCAGACGAGGGAGGAGGGCGGTGGTAGCTGTTGGCAGGGAGGTGCCCATAGATCCAGGACAGAGTGGAGAACAGTCTGAGGCCTTCTAAGCAGAGATGCTCCTGTTTCTCGGCAGAACTGCCTGGGCTGCATGGACTTTAGCCACCCTCACTGAACCAGGTGTCTTGAGCAGGGACTAGGAGTAGGACAGCAGCAGGGAGGCTGGGGAAGGGGGATGGTGAACTCCTAGTTAGGGCTGAGCCCTAGGCTGGGTGTTAACACCCCTCAGCAACAGAAGTTTTAAGAAGGGAGGGAAGAACTTTATAAAGGAGTCAGAGAGCAGAGTTAAAGAAGGAAAGAGGATGTGTGAGTGAACTGTAGGAACTATAATGCAAATCAAGTATAGTTGTGTACTGGGGACAGATTTTAAAAGTAGGAGTCAGAAAAGAAAAAAGATAAGTGAAAGTGGATAATTAGGCAGATAGATCGATATTAAAACAGTGGAAGTAAGTAAAGAAGAATGTATAGGAAAGGTAGGATGAGAGAGGCAGAGGGTGGGAAGAAAAGTTTTAAAGGAGAGCCAGTAGAGCTTAAAAGGAGAACGGGGGAGGGAGCAAAGCAGGTCCGAGGGAGGAAGTGAAGAAAAAAATTAAGGTGGGAAGGAAGGAAAAGGGGAGGAAGGAGAAGGGTAAAGATAAAGGAAAGAAGGAATGTGGGGAGGGAGGGTAAGAGAAAGGTGGGAAGAAGGATGATGGAACAGAAGTAGAAAATAAGGAAGAAAGAAAAGTTTATAAAAGATAAGTCAGTAGAAAAAAGTGTTACGTAAAATAGAAACAACTGTTGGTGGGAATGCAGACTGCTGCAGCCACTGTGGAGAACAGTATGGAGTTTCCTCAAAAAACTAAAAATGGATCTCCCATTTGACCCTGTAATCCCACTCTTAGGAATTTATCCTAAGAAATCACAAATACCAATCAGAAAGGATTTATGAACCCCTACGTTCATAGCAGCACAATTTACAATAGCTACAATTTGGAAACAGCCTAGGTGCCCGTCAGCAGATGAGTGGATCAGAAAACTGTGGTACATCTACACAATGGAATTCTATGCTGCCATTAAAAAGAAGGAATTCTTACCATTTGCAGCGACCTGGTTGGAACTGGAGAGCCTTATGCTTAGTGAAATAAGCCAGTCAATGAAGGAGAAGCATCACATGATCTCACTCATTTGTGGATAATAAAGAACATTATAAACTGATGAACCAAAGGATAGATACAGAGGCAGTAAAGCTTCAAACAGACTGTGAAATTACAGCAGGAAGATTAAAGTTAGGTGAGGTAGATAAGAGATCAATCAAAGGACTTGTATGCATGCATATAAGCATAACCAATGAACATAGACACTGGGGGGTTGGGTTATGCCTGGGAGGGAGGGGGGGAATGGGAGATATGTATAAAAAATTAATAAAATAAAAAAAAGAGAGAGAAACAAAATGTGTGAGAGGGAGAAGCCAATAAGGAAGTCAAATACAATTGAAGGGGATAAGATTTAAAAAAATTAATAGGGGCGACCAGGCTGGCAGTTAGGGGGATCAGGCTGGCAGGCAGGGTGGTAAAGGCAGGCAGGCAGGTGAGTGGTTAGGAGCCTGGGGTCCGGATTGCAAGAGGAATGTTCAACTGCCAGTTTAGGCCCAATCTCACAGCCAGTTTTGACCTGATCCCACAGCGGATCAGGCCTAAACTGACAATTGGATATCCCTTGAGGGCTCCCAGATTGGAGAGGATGCAGGTTGGGCTGAGGGACCCGCGCCTCCTCCCCCGCCCAGTGCATGAATTTTGTGCACTGAGCCTCTAGTTAAACAATAAATTCACATTCATCCCTCCCCAACCTCTGGTAACCTTTATTCTATTTTCTGTATCTGTAAATTTGCTTATTCTAGGTGACTCAGAGAAGTAGAATTATATAGTATTTGGTCTTTGGTATCTGGCTATTCTAATAGCAAATACTTTTCAAGCTCTATTCATGTCGTAGCATATATAAGAATTTCATGATTTTATATGACCAAATAATATTCCATCATATATATCATGTTTTCTTTATTCATTTGTGATCTGTTTAACCTTTGAGCTATTTTTTAAATAGTGTTTTTGTAAATATTGTGCACATACATGAGTTTGTGTCCCTGCTTTCATTGCTTTTGGGCATAAGCCTAGGAGTGGAATTGCTGAATCATACAGAAATTCTATTTAACTTTGTTAATATGCCATACTATTTTCTTAGTGGCTGCATCATTCTATATTTCCACAATGCACAAGGCTTCTGATTGAAACATGCTATCTAAGATTTGCTATTTTCCAAATTTTCTTTGTTTCATTTTGTTCTGTTTTTGATAATAGCCATACTAATACCTATAAGTGGTATCTTATTGTCATTTTTATTTGCATTTCCCTAATGGCTAGTGATGTTAAGCATTGGCCATTTGTATATTCTTTGTATATATGTCTATTCAAGCCCTTTTCTCATTATTGAATTGAATTGTTTGTTTTTTCTCATTGAAATAAAAGTGTTCTTTTAGATACCTCTATATCAATTTCTAATCAGACATTTGATTTGCAAATAATCTTTTTCAAGCTGTGGATTATCTTTTCACTTTCTCAATAGTGTCCTTTGCACAAGTTTTTAATTTTCATGAAGTTTGGTTTTTCTATTTTTCTTTTATTGCTGTGCTGTTGGTTTCATATTTTTAAAACTAGCATTACCAAATCCAATGTCATAAAGCATTTCCCTTATTTTTCTTCTAAGAGATTAACAGTTTTTTTAACATCTCATATTTAGGTCTGATTAATGTATAGTTTATTTTTGTATGTCATGTAAGGTAACAGCCCTACTGTATTTTGTTACATATGGACATCCAGTTTTCCTAGCACCATTTATTGAAAATACTGTCATTTCTCACATTGAATGGCTTTGGTATCCTTGTCAACAGTCTTTGACCATACACACAAAGTTTTCTTCCGGGATCTCTATTTTATTTTATTGGTCTTTTAGAGACCTGGTCCACAAAATTCATGCATGGAGGGTTGAGGGGGAGTCCCTCAGCCCGCCTACACCCTCTCCAATCCGGGATACCTTTTGCAATCTGGAACCACTGAGTCCTAACTACTCATCTGCCTATTTGTCTGAGGCCTCTAACTGCTCTCCCCTGCTGGCCTGATTCCCTTAACTGCCTAACTGCTCTCCCCTGCCAGCCTGATCCCCCTAATAGCCTAACTGCTCTCCCCTGATGGCCTGATCCCCCTAACTGCCTAACTACCACTTCTCCCTTCTCCTGAAGCACTGGGCTTCTCCCTTCTGCCTTCTCCTGTGGTGCCTTTTCCCTGTGACCTTTACAAAAGGGACTGTGGTAGTGGAGCAACCCTCACATCCACCACAGCTGCAGGCCCTCAGCCCTTGAAGCTGCTGTGGCTTTGTCTGGAAGGACGTCTGTTCTAATTAGCATATTACCCTTTTACTAGTATAGATTCATCTGGCCTTATGGCAATACAACACAGTTTTGATAACTGTTGCTTTTATATACTACAAACAATGTTGAATTAGAAAATGTGAGTCCTCCAATTTCAGTCTTTTTTGAGATTTTTTTAAGCTACTGAAGTCACGTGAGAATTCAATATGAATTTTAGGATGGATTGTTCAATTTCGACAAATATAATGCTATTGAGATTGCAGTAGATATTGTATTGAATCTGTAGATAGTTTTGGTCATATTATAAACTAACTAATATATAATCCATGAATATGTGATATCTTTTTTTTTTTTAGCAATATACTACAGTGTTCAGTGTACAAGTCTTTTTTCTTCCTGGTTAAATTTATTCATGAGCATTTTGATCTGTTTGATATTGTTAAATTGAATTGTTTCCTTTTCCTTTTGGAAATGTTCATATTTGTATATAGAAATGCACCTGATTTTTATATGTTAGTTTGTATTCTGAAACTTTGCTGATAATATTTAGTACCTCTAATTTTGGGGTAAGAGTGAATCTTTAGGGATTTTTATATATAAGAT
The DNA here is from genome assembly GCA_011751065.1 of Lasiurus cinereus. Lineage (NCBI taxonomy): Eukaryota > Metazoa > Chordata > Mammalia > Chiroptera > Vespertilionidae > Lasiurus > Lasiurus cinereus. The sequence goes on from JAAGEH010000021.1 coordinate 9,117,992, forward strand.
TATATCATCAAAGAAGAGAAAGAATTTCATTTCTTCCTTTTTGTTAGGATCGTCAAAAGAGGAAAGCACGAGGCCAAAAGGGGTAAAGAATTATGAATTTACTAAAGGTCTGGTGCAAAAAATTATGCACTCAGAAGGGGAGGTCCCTCAGCCTGACCTGTGCCCTCTTGCAGTCCGGGAGCCCTCAGGGGATGTCAGACTGATGGCTCCCCTTTGGGGTATGGGCCTAAGCCATTAGTCAGACATCCTAGTGCTGATGAAGAAGTAGAAGATGCTCCTGTCACCACTGCTGCACTCACCAGCTATGAGCCTGGCTTCTGGCTGTGTGGCACTCCTTTTGTGGGAGCACACTGACCACCAGGGCCCAGCTCCTGCATTGAACAAAATCGGGCCAAAAACGGCTTTCCGAGATCCCCCGAGGGGTACCGGATTGCAAGAGGACACAGGCCAGGTTGAGGGACCCCACTGGTGGATGGTCAGGGACCAGGAGGGACACAGGAGGCAGACCAGCCGTGGAGGGACTGAAGAAGGGCTCCAGGATGTGTCTGGCCCATCTTGTTCAGTTACAATCAGCTGGACCCCAGCAGCAAGCTAACCTACCAGTTGGAGCATCTGCCTTCTGGTGGTCAGTGCCCATCATACTGACTGGTCAACTGGTCAACTGTCTTCCCCCTGGTGGTCAGTGCACATCATAGCAAGCAGTTCAGTGGTTAGCATATCATTAGCATGTTACATTTTAATTGGTTGAGTGGACGACTTTATTATATAGGATTAGGTCTTTTGGAAATCTGATGGGCTAAGCCCCAAAGTGGCACCAGCCCCCAAAGATGGGGCATCAGAGGTTTTTAAAGGACTCTAGGTGGGCTTTTTCTGGCAGAAAATTCTCTGTGTGGGTCTGGGTTCTGGGAAACTCCAGAGGCGAGAGATAATGGTCTTAGCAAATGGAATGTGATCTAAGCAAGTGGAATGTTCATTATGAAGTGGCCTAAAGATCAGTTCCCAGGGAAGGGCTTATCAAGTCAATTATTAGATCAGATCTAATACTTTTCAAAGATAATACCTTGTCTTTCTTTTTTTACCTAATTGGATAGGGCTCAAAATACTATGTTGATTAGAAAGTGGTATTCCTATTTTTATCTTGATCTTTGGGGAAAAGCTTTTAGTCTTTCACTATCAGTATGTTAGTAGTGCATTTTTTTTCCAGGCACAGCCTTTATCATATTGAGAAACTTTTCTCTATTCATAATTTGAGGGTTTTTATCAAGTGAAGGTGCTGATTTTATCAAACACTTGCTCTACATCAATTGACATGATTAGTCTTTTGGCTTCTTCATTCTGTTAACTAAAGATCTGATGCATAAAATCCATGCAAGGGGCTTGGCCCTCACAGTCCCTGCTGCCTCAAGGCCCTGCAGCACTGCCACTGGTTATTCTGGAAGATCGTTCCACCATGCAGTCTAATTAGCATATTTACTCTTTATTATATAGGATGTGTGAGATATTACATTATGTGACTTTTGTATTTGAATAATTTTTGTATTGTGGAAATAAATTCTACATATCAAATTTATAGCAGTCTATTTAGAATTTATATCATCTGAACTTCAGTCACATACATAAACTACTTCTATGTTGCTTCAACTCCACCCCCTTGTGTGATCTATTTCATAAATTACATCTTTACAAATATGTGCCCAATAACATAGATTTCTGACTGTAATGCAGGTTTTAAAATTCATAGAAAATAAAAGCTCACGTTACAAACCAATATTTTAAAAGCAGTTTTTGTATTTATCTTTATCAAAAAAATTTTTATGCTCATATGGCTTTGAGTTATTATCTAATGCCCTTCTGTTTTAATCAAAGGGACTCCATTTACCATTTCTGTAGGGAAGATTCGATAGAAATGAACTCCTGCAGATTCTGTTTATCTGTGAAAAACCTCCATTTCCCCCTCACTTATGAAGGACAACTTTTCAGAGTACGATATGCTCACTTGACTTTTTTCTTCTTTCAGCACTTTAAATATATCTTTTACTGCTTTCTGACTTCCACGGTTTCTGATGAGAAATAGTCTTATTGAGGATTGCTTGTATGTGACAAGTTTCTTCTCTCTTCCTGCTTTTAATATTTTTTTCTTTACTCTTATTTTTCAACAGTTTGATTATAATGTATCTTGGTATGGGTCTCTTTAGTTTATTGTAATTGGATTCATTGCAGTTCTTGCATTTATAGATTCATATCTTTCATCCAATTTTGCACATTTATGACTGCTATTTATTCAAATAAGGTTTCTGCTTTTTTCAGTTATCTCCTAGGATCTTCACAATGTCTACTTAAGGTTGTACCACAGGATCTTTAGATGCCAATTATTTTGTTTTTATTCTGAGTTGTTTCTGCTCCTGACATTCAATAATGTCAATTTTTCTATCCTCAACTTTATGGATTCTTTTTTCTTACTGCTCAAATCTGCTATTGAACTATTATAATGAATTTTTATATTTAGTTATTGTACTTTTCAGCTCCAGAATTTCTATTTGTTTTTTAATAATTTATGTTTCTTTGTTAGTATTTTCTTTTTGTTCCTATATCTTTTGCACAACTTCCAACATTTGTGTGTCTGTATTTTCCCTTTCCTCTGAGCAAATTTAAGATAGTTGCTTTAAAGTCTTTGTCTAGTAAGTCTGATACTTTGACTTTCTCAAGCATGGATTCTGTAAACTTACTTAGTTCCTTTGAATGAGCAATGCTTTCCTGTAAAATTTTATGTTTTCTGATTTCTTTTGCTGGAAATTGTTGTTGTATTTTATTGGCATAATGTGGTAACTCTAGAAATCAGAATGCCATACAGATTACTAAGGCATTATTACTTTTTTTTGTTATTTTAAAAGTGTGTAGTAATTGATTTTTTTTTTTGGCTTTCTAAACTACTTTTGCAAAGAATATTTCTTGTCAGATATAATTATTGGTGTTTCTGATCCTTTAGCTCATACTCAGCTACTGTTTCAATAGAGATTTTTCCTAAATATCTGGAGCTGAAACAAACATAAGAACACACCACAAAAATATTAATTACTTATAGCAACCACCACTTACAATTTTGCAGAAAGTTTATTGGTGCCATAACTGATTTGGCTCAGGGGATAGAGTGTCAGATCAAGGACTGAAGGGTCCCAGCATTAATTCCAGTCAAGGGCACATTAAAAAAATGAAGAAAGTTTATTGGCTGTTTATTTATTTACCACTTAACTAGGCTTGCTCAGAGCCTAGGATTAGCCAAAAGTGAAAAATTAAGGAATTTCAGGACTTTTCTGAGCATGCTTTTGGCCCGGTCATATGTGTAGTTTTCTAAATACACCTTTGTTTACATAAGTTTCTGTTCATCCTAACTGACTCCAACCAAGCTAGATGAGGTGTACACAATATTTTTTAGTAAGGTCTACACTATTCTGTCTAGTTTAAGAACAGAGATCTGGGCCATGGATCAAACTGCCACCATGCCAGGAAAGGAGTGGAGGAAGGGAGATTTAAAAAATGCCACAAAACTTTCTTAACATTCTGAAATTCCTATTTCTTAATTGTGAATTTGCTTGTTTTAAACCTTTTATTATTTCCTAGAGCTCCTACAAAGTTGGTGCATACAGCACATAGTTGTTTGTCCAATGTATCAGTGAGGAGAATGAAGGCTTACAGTTTCAAAATCTACCATTGTTCTGACATCATTTATGCTACTAGTTGTTTACTTTTGCTATATATTTATATTTTTAAAATTTATCTTTATTATTAAAAGTACTAGTGGCCTGGTGCACAGATTTGTGCACATTGAAAGGAAATTAATTAGAAAAACCACAGCCCAGCAGTAAACCTGATTTAGGGCTGACAGTGCCCAGCAACAACATAACCCATTGTCAAAAGTGGAATCGCATGGCCCCATGAGGAACTGGACTCCCTATTCTCTGGTTTTGGGGTGTATCACCCAAGAACTGCTGCTGCCAAGTCATCCCAGCATGGTAGCTCCTGCATTGAGAATCTTTGCCCTGGTGGTCAGTGCACAACATATGTACTGATCAGATGATCTGATGGTTGGATGTTCACTTAGTCTTTTATATATATAGATTACAGATGTTTTCCTAATTCCCCCATTGACTACTTGCCCTTCCCTGGCCTTTACCACATTATTGTCTGTGTGCATGGGTTATTTATATATGGATATAAGTTCTTTGGTTAACTTCTTCCCACCCACTCCCATCCTCCTTACCTCTTAGATCCATCAGTCTGTTCCATGTTTCCATGTCTCTGAATTTATTTTGTGCATTAGATTCCACATATGAGTAAGATCATGTGATATTAAATAATCTCACTCATATAAAATATTTTTTATCCACTCTCTACTAATGGGCACTTGGGCTATTTCCAGATCTTAGCTATTGTAAATAGTGCTATTATAAACATAGGGTGCATGTATTATTTCTGATTGGTGTTTTGGGATTCTTTGAATATATTCCTCATTTTTTTCTTATACCTTCACTTTCAACCTGTGTGAGTTCTTTGTTCTGAGATGGGTCTCTTGTAGACAGCATAAATATGGGTCATGTTTTCTTATCCATTCAACTACCCTATGTATTTTGATTGGAAAATTTAATCCATTTTTATTTAAGGTTATTATTGATAGATACTTTTTTATTGCTGTTTTTATTCTTTATGCTCATATTCTCTGTCTATTTCTTCTTATTATTACATCAGTCCCTTTTACATTTCTTGCAATGTTGATTTGGTGGTAACAAATTCCTTTAGCTTTCTTTTGTCTATGAAGCTCTTTATTTTGAATGATAGCCTTGCTGGATAAGTAGTCTTGGTTTTTGGATCCTTGCTTTTCATTACTTTAAATACTTCATACCATTCCTCTGGCCCATAGAGTTTCTGTTGAGAAATTAGTTGACAGCCTTATGGGATCTCCTTTGTAGGCTTTTCTCTTGCTGCCTTTAAGATTCTTTTTCTTTGGTTTTTAGCATTTTAATTATGACATGTTTAGATGTAAGCCTCTTTTGGTTCTTGTTGCTTCGGACTCTTTGTGGCTTCCTAAACTTGTGTGATATTTTTCTTCACTAGGTTAGGGAAATTTTCTGCCATTATTTCTTCAAAGAGGTTCTCTATCTGTTGCTCACTTTCTCTCCTTCTGACATTCCTATGATGTGGATATGGTTACTTTTCATGTTGTTCCACAGCTCCCTTAAACTGTCCTGTTTTGTAATTATTTTTTTCTTTTTGGTTCTCTGATTGAGTGATTTTCCACCCCCCCAGTTGCTAATTTGCTGATCTGATCCTCACCTTCCTCTAATATGCTGTTTATTCCTTCCAATGTATCCTTTATTTCTGCTATGTCATTCTTCATTTCTGACTAATTGTTTTTCATAGTTTCTATATCTTATTTTGAACTCTATATCTGAAAAACTGCTCATCTCCATTTCATTTAGCTCTTCTGGAGAATTCTCTCATTCTTTCATTTGGAGATTATTTCTTTGTCTCCCAATTGGCTGCCTGTTTAGGTTTGTGCCTATGTATTAGATAGATCTGCTATTACTCCGAATCTTTGTAAGTTGGCCTTATGTAGTAGGTGACCTGTGATTACCAGACTTGAGTGCCCTAATAATGTTCCTTGTGTGTGTTGTGTGGGCCTTCCTATTGTAATTGTGCCTTGTTTACTATTGGCTCATTCATGCATGGGCTCAACCCTCAGGTTAGCTGACAGAGTGGCTTGATACCCAACATAGTGTGTACGCTGCTGTGCAGGTGTTTATCACACAAAGTTGAATTCAACTCAACAGTGTTTGGAGATGCCAATGTCTCCCTGTGGATATACTGCTTGTGAAGCTTATTGTATCCCACTCTGTCTAGAGATGGCCAACATGTTTATTGGAATTGGGCCTCTATGGAGGGTCTCTGGTACAGGACTTTTACAGCTGCTGTTTGCTGTTTGTGACTGTCCTTGAGTACCCTGTTTGGAGCTATCAATGATTCTCAGCTTGTGGCTTCCGCTATGGGACTGAGTGTGTGTGAAAAGGACTGAGCTGAGCACCATATCTGCTTTTTCTAGCCCCAGTCCCAGAAGAAGATCAGGCAGAGACTTCAGGCAGCCAAAGATCTACCTCTGTCTGAAGGCTGATTGTTAGTCTCAGTCACTTAATGAGCCTCAAGCTGTGGACCTCAGCTGGGCATAAAATCCACAAAGTGGGGTGAAAGTGTTTCCAATGAACGGGGCAATTTATGCCTCTGAGGCAAAAGCTGGACTGATGGGAAAGTTCTGAGAAAGAGGGCTACTGCAACATGGGGAAATTAATCAGCACAGGAATTCTGGTGGCTGTCTTCTCAGCTCTATCTCCAGAGCCACCAACCCCAGATTCACCTTATGCAGCTCTAGTCCTCCTTTTGCTGGAGTTCAAAGTGAGTGGCTACAAACAAAAATTTTGTGCAATGTCTCTTTAAAGAGGTGCCTGTGTTTCTAGTCATCTCTTTCTGCCAAATAGCACCCTTGGTGCTTTTTATAGGCAGATGTTATGTTGGCACCTTTTCCAGTCCTTTTACTCTGGGTTGGGGAACTTAGCATGGGGTTTAGACCCAAAACTCCTCAGTGGTAAACCCCCATACCTGAGATGTCCCTCCAGAACTTCAGCTGCTGTCTGTGGCCTCTTGCCTCTCTCCTCCCCAGCCAGCCCTTTTGTGCCTCCTCACTCCCTACTAGTTTTAATACGGTCTCCTATTTATGACCTTGATGATAAGGATTCTCTCAAGCTAGTCTTCAGTTAGTTATTCAGGATGATTTGTTTATATTTTAATTGTAATTCCAGTTTGGTTTTGGGAGAATGTCAGTTTACCTTCCACTTAATCTGGCACCATCTTGAAATCTATGCTATTGCTACTAGTTTCTTCAATTTTATTTTTACATTAAGAGAAAATGTTTGACAATACATTTAAAATCAAGCACAATTACAAAGTACACAAGAAAAACTTCAGGCTCTTGCCTCTCTCCTCCCCACTTCTTATTTCACTCCCCAGAGGTAGTCATTGACTAATCTTTTATAGTTTTCTTCTGGTATTATGACCATGTTTATAATACTATTAGTGGCCTGGTGCACAAAATTTATGCATGGGATGAGGCTGTCCCTCAGCCTGGCTTGCACCCTCTCCAATCTGGGACCCCTTGAAGGATGCCCTAATGCCAGTTTACAGGGATTGGGCCTAAACCAGCAGTCGGACATCCTTCTCATAAGCTGGGACTTCTGGCTCCTATCCACTCACCTGCCTGCCTGCCAATTGTCCCTAACCACTCTTCTAGCCAGCCTGCTCACCCCCAACTGCCCTCCACTGCCAGCCTGCTTGCTCCCACCTTCCCTCCCCACTGGTCTGCTTATCCCCAAATGTCCCCCCTGCTGGCCTGCTCATTCCAAACTGCCCCCGCAGCTGTCCTGATCACCCCTAACTGACCCCCACTGATAGCCTGCTTGCCCCAACTGGATGGTCTGCTCACCCACAACTGTCCCCTTCACCAACCTGATCATTCCCAATGCTCCCCACCCCACCAGCCTGATCACGCACAACTGCCATCCCATCCTGGCCTGATCACCCACAACTGCCCTCCTCTCTTGGCTCCTAACTGTCTCTACCTCAGGCCCACCACCATAGCTTTGTCCAGAAGAACATCCAGAAGGTCTCCTGGAGGTATCCCAGTCTAATTAACATATTACCCTTTCATTTGTATATATAGAGGCCTAGGGCATGGGTGGAAGCCAGTTGGATTGCCCTGAAGGGTGTCCTGGATCAGGGTGGGGGTTCCCTTGGGGCATGGGGTGGCCTGGGCGAGGATTCTGTGGTGGTTTGCAAGCCAGTCATGCCCCCTTGAGGTGAAGGTCCCTGCTGGGGTGACATGGCCAGACTGGGTAAGGAGCTGAAGGCTGTTTTCAAGCTGGCTACACCCCCTTCAGGGTGTGGGTTCCCACTAGGATGCCTGGCCAGCCTGAGTGAGAGGCTGATGGGTGTTAGCAGGCTGGCCACATCCCAAGCAGGGACTCTCACTCCATGGGGGTGTTGACAATCTGGGTAAGGGGCTGAGGGCCATTTTCAGGCTGGCCACAGCCCCTTCAGGGTAGGGGGGTGGTGTTACTCTGGGGAGCCTGGCCAACCTGGGTGAGGGGCTGAGTGGAATTTTTAGGCTGGCCACACCCCCCAGTGGGGACCCTCACTACATAGGGGTGTGGCCAGCCTGGGTGAAGGGTTGAAGGCTGTTTTTAGGCTGGCCACACCCGCTTCAGTGTGGGGATCTCCACTGGGGTGCCTGGACAACCTGGATCAGGGGCTGATGGCTGTTTGCAGGCTAGCCAAGCCCCCAGCAGGGAATCTCACTCCATGGGGGTGTGGCCAGCCTGGGTGAGGGGCTGAGGGGCATTTTTCAGACTGGCCATGCCCCCTGGCAACCCAGGATCCCATCCCCTCCTTTTTTTCTCCAGCCCCTCCCTCCTTCAGCAGAGGCCAAGGTGGGCAGGAAGCTTGGCTTCCTCCATTGTCGGAGCCATTTTTATTGGGTTAATTTGCATACTCCTCCTGATTGGCTAGTGGGGCATAGCACCAGGGTAGTCAATTTACATGTTTCTCTTTTATTAGTGTAGATGCTTGTGCTGACAGATATGTCTTATTGTTTGAGGTTCATACATTTTCCATTGACTTCACAGTGGGGAGAAGGAAATTTAGCTCTCTTATAGTTTCATTCACTTGTACAATTCTTTCCCCACATGCTTCATTTTTCCCAGAATAGCACTAGAATTTTTAGGCCTCCAGCTTTAGTAGTAGAGATATCCTCAAATGTCTGAAGATTCTCATCTCTCCATTCTCTTTTAAGAGTGGGGCCTTAAAGCTTTGGAGTGCTTTTTGCCAGAAGCCCATGTGATTGTTCTGTCCCATATTGCCTCCTTCCACTGCCCATGAGAATTTGTGTTCTAGAATCTAGTCTTTCCTTCAAAATTATCCCATAATAGGGGGGTGGGTTGAAGACTCATGTTTTCTGTACATATTCTCTGAACAATCCTCTTCACTCAAGAAGAAAACAAAGGAGAGGAATAATACAAAAGAGAGTTGGAAATGTTACCAATAGTGAGGAAAGGAGTTGCCTTGCATGTAAATGCAGAAATTCTGAGAGGAAGTATGTATTGTGAATGAATTGACAGAGTCTAGTGCTTTGCTATCCAGCAATGTTGGTCACTGCAGTGTCCCTGACCTGTCAAGTAAAGTGGGGAGAGCAAGGATTTTGCAGCTACATTGAGATTTAGATCCACGTTAGCCAAGGAAATTTTTACAAAATCCTTAACATGTTAGATCTTCAATTTTCTCATGTTTAAAAATAGAAATAATGCTAATAACATAGGGTTGTTTTGGCATTGGAAATCATGTATGTAAAGTGTATGTTACATAGATGCTCCTTAAATTATAATCCCGATATTATTAGGATACCCTTCCTTAGTTTCCTCCATCGTTGACAGTTTTAGATGCAGCCTGGAAGGGGCAGAAGAAATATTATAGATAGTAAGGATGCTATATGGTAAGTGGGAATCACACATATAAAAACATGACATTAAAATTATTTATGGGTATGGTGATCACTGGAGGTGAGAGAAAAAGCCTCCGTGGTGGGTTCTTCTGACTCACATGCCATACAAAATGTATAAGCCAAATTTTATAGTAAAAGAGCCCATTTGCCATCTGTAAGACCTTCAAATGTATGTAGTCAGTGAACCTCATATTTGCCTTCCCTAACCTGGAAGTATGCCAACCCACAGAAATGTAGGATTGCTAAGACTTCTGAACTCTGGGCAGATAGGACACATATAAGTGCTTCCTACTGAGATAGAAAGGATGAGGTCATGACCGCATCACTGTTCAGCCTCCTTGCTTGCCATTTATTTACTGAAGTGTGAGCAATCAGAGTGAAGACCTGAAGGGAGGCGCAACAGAGGCCAGCAGTTTCCTGTTGCTTAGAATGCATGAGAGCATCACAGAGATGCCCTGACTGTGGTTTCCCCTCTGGCAGAAGTACTAGAAAAGGCCTTTCATGTCCAGATTGTCTCCGCTTTGTGGGCTGATAGGAAAGAATAGAAATAAAAGTCTGAGAGCACATCCTTTCTGGCCTCAGGCCAGAGACCCTGTTGGGGTGTCAGTAAATGAGAGCCAGGAGAGTCAATGTATTAGAATCAGAATGTATTTTCCAGTCAAGCCATCCTCCCTCATTCCTTATCAAGTGGTCCCACCTACTGCAACCAACCATCCAGCTTTGCCACCTAAGCTCCCTCATCACCAGCACACAGGTCTGGTTGGTCACACTCCCCACAACTCACATTGTTGAAAATCACCACAGGGTAACTAGAGATATCTCTGAGGGTATGTACCTGGCTTCAGCTACATGAGGTGGGGAGTACATTGCTTAAGGGCCCGCTAGAAAGTTGGGAGGCAAAAATTTGCCTGCTTAATGGAATCCTGTCATCGCTCATCCTCTGGTCTCATTTGTTTGCAGATCAAACAACATGAAAAACAGCTGGGAGGAAATTTACAAACCTGTTGAGGAAATGGTGAAGAAGTACACAAAGTACGGTGGGCACTTTCTTCCCCCTCAGAGTCCACAGGAATCTGACTCGGTGGGCATGGGATTCATCTAGTCAGGAGCATAGAGCCAGAGCAGCATTCTGAGCTCTGGCAAGTCACACTAGTGCCATCAGCTCTGGCAGTTTCTGTGACTCCTTCCTGGGGGGCATGCCATGGCACAAGGGAAACAGTCTGTGCTTGAGGTACTCCAGATACAGGCAAACCAGGGACAGCGCAATGGAACACGGACAAATGGTGTTGAGGGCCAAAGGAAAAGGGTAAACAATTTACATAACAACTTAAAAAGCAAGTCTTCTCAAAAAAGTGAACTAGGTTCCCCCCAAAACTGAGAAATTCTGAACAGCGTAGGAGGCATGCACCCCTCTGACTGCTCATTAGGATCATTCTGAGCCTATGTGTCATCTCACGAGGAGTGCTTCATCCCCAGCCCCAAACTGAGGATGTCCTTCATCACTTCAGATGGCCAAATCCTCATGAAGCCCACCTCAGACAGGTAAGTGCTGCTTAATCCCCTAAGGCAAGCCCAGTGGGCCAAGCTGAAGGGAGAGCCAGCGAGTGAGGGGTTCCCTGAGACAGAAGGGGAGCACCCTGGTGTACAAGTGGGGCTGGGCTGAGCTCCCCCCAGTGCCCACCCTGGTCCCAGCCTGAGTCTCCTGGCCCCTCTGCATCTGGCTGTACTGGCCTGACCTCCCCTGTCCTTCTAGACCATCCCTGCCCTGAGTCCCTCCCTCCCTTTCTTAGCACAGGCTGACTGGAAGCAGTCTTGGGATCTGGTACCACAGAGGAATGATCCTTTATGAATATGGCCCGTGTCTTCCCCTTCTGTGCACTCTTACTCTCTGCCCTGGGACAATGGGCTTGGAGCCAGGACAGAGACATAACCAGAAAGGATGTAGTTTTTGCATTGAAGGGACAGGCTTCAGTAGAGGGGAGCTGGGTCTCTTGGTGTGTCTGAGGCAGAAACCCCTGAGTTGTGAGCAGCAGGTGGGCTGGGTGTTTGAGGAAGGCAGCCACCCCTGCATCCCAAGTGGGCCGTGGGCAGCCCCATCATGGTGCCACACCTGACAGTGGGAAGTTATGGAGCTTCTGAGTAGATTAGAGGCTGAGGTTCCCATGGACACACAAGAGTGGAACCCAATTCAGGGTGGGTGAGGCCTCACAGACAGTGAAGGATGCTTAGGACAGGCTGCAGCCCAGGATTTGTGGCACAGTGTGCTGTGCAGGCCGGGAGAGAATCAGGAGCAGCAGCACAATGCAGGGACAGCCAGGCTGCAAGAGTGGGTGAGGGCCAGCACATGGCCATAGCACCCCGTGTCCAGCTTGAGGAGAGCAGGAGGGCCTGGCTGATCTCCCGACAAGGGGAGGAAAGACATGGTTCTCATTCGGTGTGTGGCTTGTGTTTAGGACAGAGAGACCTGGGTGGGTTTGAGGTGGGCGAAAGCAAGTCCATGGGCAGGGACTCTGGAGGTGGCAGGGAAAGTGGCAATGGGGGGTGAGCCTGGGCCTCCAATGGGAGAGCACTTCCTGAGAGACAGGAAGACCACTGCCTACTCCAACAGTTGGGACTCAGCGCATGACCAGGATGAGCTATGAGGGTGAGGGAGGGGGATCCCTAGAGGATCTCCCAGTCCTTTCTGAAAGATGGAGGCGGGCCATCTTCCAGGTAAGTGCCAAGAGTGCGAAATCCTGGGCATGGGAAGTGACACTGTAAGAGAAGGTCTTCTAGAGACAGCAGAAGTCGGATGTCCTTCATCAGCAGAGCTTAGAGGGGGGCTGGCAGGGCAGCACCAGGGAGAACCAGCTCAGGAGAACAAGGCCGGGCAAGTTGGGTCCTGGGCCAGAGCTGGGAAGGGCTGGCAGGGCAGTGTGTGTGCACTGCTGTGGGAAACACACAAACCTTCCAAAGTGTGGTGAGCATAGGGGAGGGTTTTTGTGCTGCGCTGGACAGGCCCTGCCTCGGCCTTGCTGGCCACAGGCCCTCCTTTCCCCACTGGGCTGTGCCAGTTCGCCCTCAGGACAGCATCTCTTCTGCCTGCAGTGAAACACCAGCCTTCAGGTCCAGGCTCTGCTCTGCCTTCTGTGGCAGCTCCTCCCTGTCCCATTGGATTAGCCTGAACCTTAGTCCCCAGTGCATGTCCCAGGCCTTGCCCTGCTCCCTGCACTGGCAGTGCAGATAGGCACTGACCAGGTAGCCTGCAGAGGACTGCTCTTTCCTGCACGACAGCCCCAGGGCCTCTTCCCCAGTGGTGCTCTTGTTCTTAGGAGGCCAGGAACCTCACACTCACACTAAACAACTTGACTACTTCCTATAACACGGACCCAGAGGGGCAGGGCTTGGGAGGAGCCAGTCAACCTCAGGGTCTGTGCCAGGGGAGGTGGGCACAGGCAGGACCTTAGCAGGTTGGCCTTTTCCAACTCAGCCTTACCTGTTGGAGGAGAGTGTGGCCCCTGAGGGACGTTTCAGAGGCTTCACACTGCCAGTCACGTTGTAGGTGTGGGGTTGACACTGCACGTGCATGGATGCTCCCCTCTGACCGTGTGGTCCTTGGTGATGTCCCTGACGTCCATGTGCCTGAGACAGGGATGAGCTCAGAGAAAGCCAGGCCATAGCCCTGGAACCAACAGAGCATAGTCCCCCAGCCCCACCCAGTGCTCAGCAGATGGGCGACAGCAGACCTGAGCAAGGGCCATCAATTTTAAAGTCACAGGGTAGAAGAGCCATGGCAGGGCCACTTGTCTGTGTCCTCTCCCTTCCAGACAGGCCGGCCAGTGCTAAAGGGCATCAGGACAGCTTGGGGTGTTTTTACCTGTCAATATCTCATTCCACCTCTACCCTCTTTTTATTTTTTTTCCAGAAAAGCAATACAGGATGGTCTTAGCCGTCTTCGAAATATAGTGCCTTCAGGATCCACAAACATGTACGAGGGACTTAACTTGGTACATGCTCTAGAGTTCTGAGTATTTACTCTACTTTGTCGAGTTCTTAGACTATTTTGGGGTCATCTCACCCTTCATTGCTTCATTTTGTTGCAGGCAAATGAGCAGATTGAAAAAGAGAGATATGGAGGTAAGCTGCCTGCAAACTTCATGCAGTCATGTCTGGGGTAGAGCAGGCAAGGCCTCCCTAAGGTCTGGGTGCAGACCCACCTTGGCCACTTCCCAGCACTGACACTGGAGCACACACTTGCCCTCCCTGTGCTACAGGCTCCTCTGTGCAGCGAGGATAAAAGCCATCCAGTAATGTCTTTCAGAGCTGCATGGGATCCGTGGGTGCATTCTTGGTTCTTATTAAATATGAGGTGCTTGACCTACACTCAGGCTGCACGGCAAAGCAAAAATCAAAGCAAGGACCTACTCTCAGTTTGCAGAAGAGATGGGGGAGGGGGAAGGCAGGTGGCCCTCGCTGGACGCGCAGTTCTGGCTCTGACTCCCGTGGTTCAGCTTCTTCCCTTTGGTTGACTGGTCCCGTGAGTGTCTCTAAAGGAGAAAGGCTGTGTTCATCTAGAGCTATCTTCATTTGGACAATAGCTTTGCAGCTGTAGTCAGGAAAGACGTGTGGACCTGATTGAGAACAGGTGGAGCTGGGCACGGGATCTTCTGCCCATGTGCCTCTGACCTGGAGTGTCCGCAGGCTCTGTCCAGAGCAGGACCCGGGCCTTAGACTCAAAGGGTCTGTTTTTGCTCATCTGAAAGTCTGTGCTTGTCCACTGAAACAGCTACACATCTGGTAGCAGTGAGAGTGCAGTAGGAAGAAGCCTGAGCTGGGCTCAGTCTCCCCATCTGTAAAATGAGTTCAAGCAAAGATCCCTTTTTCTCTGAGGGGAATTAGATGTCATATAATAGGGTCTGGGCAACCTCTCCCAAGGAGGAGGAGGTGCGAGGAGCAGTGCTATGCCCTGGTCACTCGAGTGCCTTAATGACCAGCCTGCCCCCTGGTATTTCTTCAGGAAACACCGACCCAGTGACGATTATAGCTCTAACTGATGGAATACTGTTAATACAATCATATGAAGAGTCGAAGAAAGAAGTGAGTCCAGTCTGTCATTGTTACTAGCATTTTGCTCCACGCATTTCCTGATTGCTCATCCCTGTCTTTATCCAGGCTGCAAAGTCTCGGCAATTGGGGGCTGTTGTTTATGGCGTGGGTGTGAATGACTATTTAAAATCACAGGTAACGCTGAGCAGGTAACCAGAGACTCCTTGAGCCCATGTGGGGAATGTTTTCAAGGGTCATTCAGAGGCTGGTCATTGACCTCACGTTGAGTGTTTGGAGGAGAAATTGGCACGCAGAAATGGGGAACAATGTCATGTAAAACCCACACTAGAGGTGGGGGCCGGAGTGCTTTTCCTCCTGAGGCTGGGCTGCTGGGGGCACCAGGCTCTGGCTCTAGGAGTCTAACTTGGCCTGAGTCCAGATTCTGCTCCTGGGAGGGGGACCTGATGTGTCTTCAACACCTGGCTGTGGTTCATGCCGTCACCTCTGGCTTGTAGCTGTTGGAAATTGCAGATAGCAAGAATCACGTGTTTGGAGTGGACACTGGGTTCAAGGATCTAGTGAAGATTGCGGATTCAGTGAGTTGGGTTGGATGTGAGAAGGGTGATGGGGTGGCTTCCCACCATAACCTGTTCTACCTCCTCTGATCCTGTCAACACTGCATTGCAGCTCTCAAGAGTTTCCTGCGTTGAAGTTACAGGCGCCATTCCTTCCACTTTCTGTGCAAAAGGTAAGATGTGAAGCTGCCATTGTAAACACAGCAGTGTGTTTGTGTTGTGAGTCTGTACTGTGCGTGTGGTAGGTGTGCTATCAGCATGTGGTATCAGTGTGTGTGGTGGGGGTGTTTTGTGCATGTTTTGTAAGTGTGGTAGGAATGAGCTGAGTGCATGTGGTGTGTGTGCTGGAGGTTTCTGCAGGGCTGTTGTGGGTGTGTCTGTATGAAGTGGTC